>OZ030006.1:158988210-159365710 GCA_964023405.1 Apodemus agrarius
TGAGGTCGCATCCCTGGTGCACATCTTGCAGCCAGCTCCACCCAAATGTCCCCCTGTCCAGCAATTGCTTCCTGCTTATGTAACCTTGGGCAGAGGCCTCTGAATCTCGTAGCTTCTTTGTGTCCCGAGAGGATGCTTCCCTTTGAAGGAAGTAGTTACACAACCCTAGGCCATCACTCCAGCCTCCTGACCCTCCCTTGGGTCCCACTGAGTAGCGCAGATGCGTCCTCCCAGACAGGCAGAGTCAAATCCCTCTACTGCTTTCATTTCTGGGTCCGATCTCTGGCTTCTTGGCAAGTGAATAACTTTCTAGTCTTCTTTATGCATCACAAAGTGCCTAGGGACACGTATGCAAATCAAGTCTCAGCGTCAGCGGAGAACCTGAGGGGGGAGTGTGTCTCAAACTTTTTCCATCTCTGGATCTGTGATATGCCTGCTGGGTAGTTTTGCACAGTAGAAACTGTCCCATGCCTCAAAGGAGGTCAGCGGCACCCTAGTTCTGCCTTCTGGAAGCCATAGTACCTTCTGTACCACCTGTGACAAGAGAAAAATGTCTCCAGATTTTGCCCACTGGTCCCTGGAGGCAAAGCCTTTCCAGATTGAGTGGACCGTTGGGTAACCTGAACCGAGGTAGCAGCTGTGCTGCCTTCCGGACAAAAGATCAAACTGCTTTTCAGCACAGGGCTGACCCTGCTGTGGTTTCACGTTGTCTCAAGCTCCTCCTGTAGCCCAGGGGTGTTTCCTGAGCATATACTCAACCCTACTCGGCACAGTGGAAGAGCCAGGGAACACCAAGCTATGCTTCCTATCCCTAGAAGCTTGCAGAAACTCTGGGGAGACAGGACTGAGCTCTTCCGCAGAAGCATTTGAGACAGCCATGAGTCTTGCTGTGTTGAAGGTGAAGACCTTCACAGAGCAAAGGAGCAGTGGGTCAGCAGGGGAAGGGGACCACTGAGTCCAGAGAAGAGGACCAAGAAGACAAGACTGAGTCAGGCGGGTGTCAGACAGGAGGTGCTGTGGACATCTTCAGGGGCTGGCATCGTAGAGGCAGGACTGAGCTGGGAAACGAAAGGGCAGGTGGGCACTGCCGGTGGGATTGGTGAGGGCAAAATCTTGGAGGCTGGACAAGATGGCCTGGGGTGCAAGCAGAGCCTCTCTGAGTCATACAGAGGGGCTGAGAGGATTGTGCTGCAAGTCTGCAAGGGCTGAGGAAAGTGTAGAGGAGACAGCAGGGGAGAGGCATTCCTTAGGGCCCATGACCTCCTTCCCATCACAAATGCAGCAACCTGCTAGCACCAATCAGCCCCGTGCTCAGAGCTGCAGGGTCCTCTGAGCCCTTCCTTGTCTCCTGAGAGCTGTCACAGGGAGCTATGACTCAGGGCCTCTCCCCGCCCAGGTGAGTCACACATCTGCAATCCTCTTGACTACAAGAACTGTAGGAATGGCTGCCTGAACAGTCACCTGTGGCCAGCTCAGTCCCCTCAGAGCACCAGGCTCCACCCCCGTTTCCTGGAACCCCTGATCATATTAGAACATCACGCCTTGCTCCCTTGGGCATTTCACACAGTACCAGTGTGCCTCCTCTCCATGACACCTAACGCCTTAGCATGTCACATGACCTGTTGGACCCTCTGAACAATCCCAGATGTGATCTCCTAACTGCCAGCAGCCTAATGCTGCTGTTCAGGGACTGGCACTCCACCCCCTCTTTCCTGACACCTTGCCCATAGGTCCTGTGTGGCGGGACAAAGGCTACCCTTAGTACCACATCTGGGTAAAGAGAGTGGAGGACAACTTCAAGCCAATGAAAGGGGAGACATTTTAGGATCATTGAGGCCCCAAGAGCTGTGACGTAGTGGGACAGTCACCTGTGTGGTGATGGTGCAGCCATACTGTCTGGTGGGCCAGGCAGTTCCGGGAGTATCCTCCACTGATCTAGACTATTGGTTCCTGACACCGTCTGACGAGGGCTGCTTACCTCAAGCCTACACGTGGCTGTGCTCTGGGAGGAATCACATCAGAGCTCTGAAAAGTCAACTTCTCCCACCAGTGAGGACAGACAAGGCAGGAGATGTCACCATTGCCACTGGCAAAGAATTGAAAGTCCAACCCCGTGGTCAGGGCTTCCACAGGTGCCCAGAAGCTTGTACCCTATGTACAAGGACCACAGCACCCGCACCGCTGTTACTGAAGCATGCCACGCTGGTCTGAGGGTGTTTTTCTAATTTGCAGTCCCAGTGAGCACAGGAGCCTGGCTTGCCACAGATGCCAAGCTTACGGCCAGCTCTCTCGATGTCTTCATGCCCGTTCCTGGGAGCAGACGCGGGCAACACAGACCTCTTAGATGCCTCAACTTACTCTGGGTCTCATTCAGCACCATCTATTCAAATGGGTTGAAGAGTCCTGGGGCCAAGGAATGTGTCCCGGGGAGCCTATAACCCCTCCCATACTGCTAGTCCTGAGTCTCATACCCAGAGCCTAGGAAGCCCTGTTTAGACAGACAGACAGAACCTCAGACAATGCCTGCAGCAGATGGGATCACAGAACGTCTAGCCTGTACTCCTCACTGCACCCCACTCTGTCTTCTCCATATCCTCAGTCATGGAATGATGGGGTGCATCTGGGAGGATCGGACAGGACTTGAACGTTCAGGCTGTGTGTCCTTTTCTATGACGACATAGGAGAAAACAGGAAGGGTGATCAGGGACATACTTTGTCCTCTCTGCCTCAGGCTCCTTGGGTGACAGGCAGTCTAAACCCCCATCTAGAGAGACCAGCAACTTTTCCTGGTCACCAATGATAGCTAGCCACCGTGCTGGGAGCCAAGATATAACATTACCAAGAGCCGAGAATTAATTGAAAGAGCAACTTTGCCCAGGTTCTTTTCTTTAGGAGTTGAAAGAAATCCCACGCCCTTTGTGTGTGCTTACCAAGCCCTGTCTGTCAGGCAAAGACTACTGGCTCTGTCTTGCCCTCCTGAGGGCCCATTACTGCTGTCTCCTCCTGCCTGCATACCTTCTCCTACTTCTTCTCAGACAGCACCCAGAGATGGCCTTCCTGAAACCTGTGATCTCAATACCTATTGGTGGCTGCCCTGTTGTGGTCAGATGTGGACTCTAGGGAGAGGAGCGATATCTTCTTAGTGGTCCCCCTCTCTCACATCTTCTCTACTCCCTTCGCCTCCGTCTCCTTGTCCCTCAGGGGCCTGTGCTCTGCTGACACTCGCTGTCCCTGTCCAGCCTGTCCCAGATCGTATGGACCTAACCTGTTGACTCCCATGAGGCTCTGGAGTGCTGATGACAGTTCCCAGACGGGTGGGAGCCAGGAGAGAGGCACACAGACAGCTACCTGAAGCTGAGGGCTGGCACCAAGGAGCCTGGGAGAGGCAGGCACAGTGAGGGCAGCCAAGAGCCCCAGGGAAAGCTGTGGAGAATAGAAAGCAGGCATCGGGGCTGGAGTATATGACTCAAGTCACCATCCATGGGCTTCTGTCTTTGCCTTCTCCATGGCCCTACTTCCTTGGCCCAGCCGGAGTGTCTGCACTGCCAAAACTCAAATGCTCCACACTTCCTGGGCTTACTCTTCTGCTCGGAGTATGCTTCTCTCCTTGTGTCCTTTTTCAGAGAGGCTTCATGGATGTCACCTCCTCCACAAGACCTGCTCTGACACCCCACCACATCAGGAGCTTCTAGGGTTATCCCGTAGAATACACGGAGTTCTAATAACTTCATAATGCCCAACACCCATGAGCCAGTAGTACCTTACCCTTACCCACAATGCCTAGCACCTGGCACCCAGGCAGTGTCCACTCAAGCCTGGCTGGGTAGGTGGATTCATGGGCTCCCCCAATGAGCAGTGAGCAGAGGGCGGTGAGTGGGAAAATTGGTGGCGGCAACCAGCAGGGGTGGGGTTGTCGTGTCCAGATGTAGATACAAAGAGGAGAATAGGGCTGATAGGAGCGTGTTACAGGGGAGCCCTGACCTCCGGGGTGACTATTCCTCTCCTTGCTCCTAGTATTTCTGCCTGTTGCTGGTTATCTTCCTTGTGGAGCTGGTGGCGGGGGTCCTGGCACATGTGTACTACCAGAGGGTAAGTGACATGATGGAGCCACAGCAGGAGGTTAGGGGCTTCATGCTGCCTCAGCTGCTGGGGCAGGTGTGCCCACAGGTGGCTCTGTTTCCTGGGCTGGTGACCCTCGGCACCGCAGCCTCCTGTCCCAGATCTGGAAGAGCTCTCTGCCTCTGCTGGTACGGATGGGCTTCATGTAGGAACCTGAGAGTTTCTTAAGAAAGTCAGTTCATCCTTCTCCTCTGGCCCCTCAGAGATCCCTAAGCAAGGGACGTATGTGCTAAGACAGCCGTTGAGAAGGGATTAGAAAGGGTCAATGGGCAGACTGACACACTGTAAAGACTGGAGTATGCCCTGCCTACCTGTGTAGGTAAGAGTCAGGATCTCTCTCCTCCCACGCTATGGCTTCAGGCTCAGGATTGGAGGAGAAGAACAGGGTGACATCAGGATGGAACAGACAGTATGTCCTGATCAAGCAGGTCATTTGAAGGCAGTGCCCACACAGTTTCACAGGGTCACAAGTGCCCACAGTGAAGTGATGATCACCTCTAGATGTCCCCGGACACCTATTGAAGCTCATCTTGCCATCAGAGTTCAAATCCACAGGAAGTTGAGGGCAGCTCCTGGGAGACACAGCCTGCACCATGGCATCCTCGGCCCCCACTGTCAGCTCTGCCCTCTCTGTCGGCTCGCAACACCCCATTTGAGTCATACCGGTGTCCTGATGCCAGCTGGTGGGGATTTGGAAACACCTGGGGGAAGGTGGGGGATCCGCTGACACTCTGTGCTCCCCCCCCCTCAGCTGAGTGATGAGCTAAAGCGACACCTGAACAGCACGGTGACTGAGCACTATGGGCAGCCCACGGCCGCAGAGATCACCGCCTCGGTGGACCGGCTGCAGCAAGACGTAAGCCACACAGGGACGCAGGGTTACACGCTGCCTCTGTCTCTCCCAGTCTATGCCACCGACCTCGGGATAATTTACTCACCCTCTCTGACTGCCTGGTGACACTTCCCTAACCTGAGCAGTGTGGTGGAGAGGGGCAGTGGTGGTCACTCACCTGTCTCCACCGCATCAGCGTGTGTGACACGGGCCTCTCCCAAGATGGGGCAGCTAGTGTCCCAGCCAGCAGAAAGGAATGAGCCTGAGACCATGGTGAATCAGAGCCAGGGCCACATGTATGTAAGCTATACACATGCACATGGACCAGTCCTCATACAGTGAGCGTAGTGGCAGTTGTGTCTTGGGATATGCTGGCTCTGTGTAAATGCTAAGTGTTCTCCAAGCACCTGCTCTGTCCATCCTCACACAGGCACACTGCAGAGGGTTTTTTCCCCGATTTTCTAAGTAATGTAGCAGCTCAGGGATACCAGCACACACACACACACACACACACACACACACACACACGCACACACACACCCATATACACATACACACACATACACACATACACACGCACATACACATACACATATACACACATATATACACATGCACACATATACACATACATGCACATATACACATACACCCACATACATATATATACACACATACATACACATACACACATATATGTACACATACACACATATACACATACATACACATATACACATACGTATACGCATATACGCACATACACACATATAATACACATACATACACATATACATATACACACATACACACAAAAACACACATACACACACACACATGCATGCACCCCACAGGGACACACAGTGCACAACTGCCATGTGCCTCTCAGCACCGCCCACTCGTCATTGTTCTGTGTGTGCCGCCACGTTCTGTGTGCTCTGTTCTCTTGCGAGCTGTGGTCGTGCTCTTCTCTCACCGCTATGTCCCGTGCGTGCTCTGGGTGTGGTATTATGTCGTACGCATGCTCTCTCTGCTCCAGCTGTTGTGCGGTGCTGTGCACACTCGGATCTTGCTGTGAGGTCATGCATGCCTTCTGGGTGTTCTCTTGTGCCGTGAGCATGTTCCGTGTGCTCAGTTACGCACAGGCTCTCTGTTCACGCTTATAGGTTTTGCTGACCCCAAACAAATAATTTTCCCTTCTCCTTCTTCTTCTTCTTCTTCTTCTTCTTCTTCTTCTTCTTCTTCTTCTTCTTCTTCTTCTTCTTCTTCTTGTGTTCCTCTCAAGGACAGTAAATGGTAAGCCAAGTCCTCAGCCTCATTCCTGCCAAGCAGCATTTGAGTCAGATGTCCCCGAGCCCACACCCAGGAGACAGACTCAGTGCAGCTATGTCATGCACCTTGTACACGGTTTTAGGATCTCAGTGTCCTGACTCAGAGGCGAGAAGTGGCAAGCATTAGTCCTTGGCATCACTTTGAATGTGGTAGAGTGCGACCCACTGGCTTGCGCCTGGCACTCACACAGCCTCTGTTGTCAGCGCTGACTGCACTGTGTGCTGCGTAGTCTCTGGGACGCACTCCATGCCCTTCTGGTCTTGTGGCTCTGAATTTCAAAACCCAATAGAAATCCTGGAACCTCACGCCAGGTTAGGTCCTTTCCCACAACTGGATGAGCATGGTGTCTCCCCATGACGTCCCCTGCTCTGGACCCTGGCTGGGCACCCTAATGGTACCCAACCTCACAGTTATGAAAGCCCCACATCTGTCTGACACCCAGTCTCTCAGATCATCCCTACCCTAGAATACCTGGCACAAGGTAAACAGCAGGTGTCCCGAAGAGAAAGGCCCCAGAGAGACCCCCGTCCTTCTCCAAAGGGAAATCACAGAAGAGAGAGGGGCCAGGTTAAAACCTGAATAGCATGACCCTTGGCCCTGGATGGCAGGGACAGGAGCACCACACAGGCCCTTCTCACCGAGCCTCCTCTTCCTCTCAGTTCAAATGCTGTGGCAGCAACAGCTCGGCCGACTGGCAGCACAGCGCGTACATCTTGTCACAGCAAGCCCTGGGTCGCCAGGTGCCCGACAGCTGCTGCAAGACAGTGGTAGCCCGCTGTGGTCAGCGCGCCCACCCCTCCAACATCTACAAGGTAGAGGTGAGTGCTGAGGTCACTCAGGGTCCAGCCGGGGAACCCCAGTTCAGCAGACAGGTGTAGGAAACAAAACACACTCTTTGGCCTGAGATCACAGAGCCTGGGGCCCTCAGAGATCTGACAGGGTACTAAGAACTAACAGGCCCTCTAAGACATCTCAGACACTGTGACCTATCCCTCTCACCCCACCCCACCCCAGGGCTCTCAAAAATGGCCAGGAGACAGTCTCAGGGTGGTCCCTTTAAGCCTCACCTGCACACAGGATGACATCACTCGCGCCTCAATCCGCCTGCCTGTTTTGGGGCCAAGGTTTGAGTAGCCCACCTCTACCTTACAGGGAGGTTGCATGGCCAAGCTGGAGCAGTTCCTGGCTGACCACCTGCTGCTCATGGGCGCAGTGGGCATTGGGGTAGCCTGTCTTCAGGTAAGTGAAGTAGGCCACGTCTTCCCTTAAACATCTGTCTTGGGGAAAGTAGATGATGCTTGGCACATGCATGGCTGGCCCTGCTCAGCCCTGGCTCCACCCCCTCATTCCCCCACCCCACCCCTACCCACCCCCTTTCCCTTTGCAACCAAAGATGAACCACAGTGTCAGCCTCATTTCCTAGAGAGCCCAAAACAAGTTGAATTTCTCAGGAACGGAGACACATCGGAGTGTGGGATCAGGTGGGTGTGTAGCATGGGCCCTGTGTGTGCACAGCACAGCCTGCTTGGGATTGTGAACATCTAAGTCAGGGCGTGTGCACGTGTTTGTGTTTACGTTGCCCATGCACGTATGTGTGCACGTACCTGCCATCATCCCACGTGTATTCATGTAGGCTTCTGGGAAGATACGCCCAGTCTCCCCGAGGATGGGCAAAGCTACGCTCTCCTCTCAGTACCTCTCCCCACATGCCCCTCCTCCAGCCTTCACCAATGAACTGTCCCATCAATGGCTCCAATGAAGGGACCTTGGGGGAGGAGCCTCAGACGCTGAGCGGCCACAGAAAGTGGTCCTGTCCTCATGGATACTCCCGCTGCCTTCCGATGGTGGGGGCTGTGTGCTGGCTATCCTTCTAGAAGGACGTAGGCATCCCGCTGCCCTGCCTGCGTCTCCCACCCCAGCTCTGGGAAAGGTGCTGACCAGTCAGACATCGAGATCCCAATCTGTCCCTGGCTCTGCATGGCCATGAGCCGCTTTTGACCTTCTTGTCCTTCGATGTCCTCTGCAAAATGAGGCCCCTCTCCCCTTCCGCACACTGCCTGCATCGGAGTTGGGGGATGTGCGGGAGAGCGCACGGCCCACACAGGGCACACAGGTGCAAGCTGGCTTCGTCTGGTTCCCTGTGGTCTCAGACCATCTTCAGAGTCTTCTTCCTAATGGATCCTCAACCCAGACCCAGGCTGAGCAGACTCCCTCCCTCCCAGATCAGAAAACTGAGACCCGGAGAGAAGTACCTTCCACTTAGAGCTGCAGCCACTGTGACCCTCAGCTCTACCCTGCACATAGGCCCGTGGGAAGGAAATGCATAGAGTGCTGATGTCACCTAGCTGAGGGGACTCTCAGTGGAGGGCTGTCTCCAGACCAAGGCCCACGCCCCGCCCAGTGGGACTGGAGGTCCAGCTGCAGTCCCACCCGCTGAGCCTTCTTATTGTCACTGGTGATCTGAGCCACGTCACCTAGGATCAGTTATATCACCTCTGAGTCTCTGAGGTTCCTAAAATGAGACCTTCTCCTATGATGGTTGGTCACGTGTGCAAATCACAAGCAGATGCAGGAACCCCACAAAAGATGTCCGCTGCTTTGATTTCTACACAGGTCCATCACCTCCCCAAATTCCCCAGTGGCTCCCTGGTCTCCTCGCTGCCAGACTAGGGAACTCAGGTTGGTGCAAGGCATAGCCCTTCCTGTATTTTTGCATGTCCCAGGATGGGCCTCTGTCCCTTGTAGTGAACCCAAAGAGGTTCTGGGACCAGGAAGGGCTGGCTGCTTCTGGAGTGATTTCCGGGTTTCCAGGAACTCATCACACAGGTTTTCAGGGACCTGCCCTAGAAGGACACTGACCAGGCCTGGTCTGCCTCAGTCCACTTCTTCCTGGCCTCTGTCTGCAAAATTGGAACCAAAGGTAATAAACCCGAGGGCCAGGCCCGGGCCTGCAAATGCTCAGAGCCCGGAAGTCAGTGCCACTAGCTAGTCCAGTGTTCAGGGCTGTGTTACTGGGCATGCAGTGTACCTGCAGGTTGTCACACACACACACACACACACACACACACACACGCACACGCACACGCACACGCACACGCACATGCACATGCACACACACACCACACATCACCCCACTCCACATCTCACACTTTGCCCAGGTTTCTCCCCTTGTGGTTCACTGAGTAGAGGCTGGTAATCACCAAGCCTCGGTTAGAGTGCCCTCTACTGGCCAGAGATGTACATTAATTTGCCCTGTCCTCCAGGCAGCCTGGAGCCTTGAGAAAGGGCCCAAATCTGGTCTCCAGAAGAGAAGTGTTCCGCCCAGTCAAAGCAGACCATAGGCGCACACGTACACACACACACTCACACGCACACACACACACACACACACACACACACACACACTCACACGCACTCACACACGCACATGCACCAAGGCTCAGGATATCATCCTAAGGTAGTGTTCTTGTTTCTGGGAGCTGGGGGAGTCTTGCTTGGGAATCAGAGGGCCTGGACTGTAAATGTATCCCCATGACTTGCTGTGTGACCTCTGGGGAGCCACAGTCTCCCCCGAAGACTCTGATTTCCTTCTCTGTAGGACAGAGAGACTGGAGAAAATATTTTAAAGCAGCGGCCGATGGACGTTGTTGCCACATAGGAGACTGGTCTGCTAGCACGGAAGGCAGAGCGCTCTTGGCGTGGAGACAGGAGGCAGGCCTAGCTAAAGGGCCATCGCCAGCTGCTCTCACGCCCCGGGGGTGCATGCATAGTGTCCAGGGCAGTTCTGAATCTGCTGCTCTGGCCCACCCTTAGCAACCCTGTGTTTCCGCTGCCCTGAGATTTTGGTAAGGCTGCTATCTCACTGACCGGTCACCTTAGGCAGGTGCTCTGAGAACTCTAGAAACCAGGCAAGAAGTCCTGGGCTGCCCACTCTGATCTCAGCCGGGTGTCTGCTGACACTTCCTTCATCGCTTCAGTGACATGTTATCCGGGAAGTACATGTTTCGGTGGGGGGGGGGCATTGGTGGTGACATTTACACCATAACACGTGTGCTTGCAATGAATTGTCACCTTGGCCACTGGTAGGATCCCTTGGCCAACTTGGAACCCGCCCACCCAAGGCACAGGCTGTGCTCTGGTGCTCGTACATACAATGGCCAAGGAAGCCACCAGACCTCTGCATATCTTCAAAGAAAGCTTACTCAGATTTCAGGGGCTCCAGCCAAGTGGAGCCAGAGGTGAGGCGTGAAGGTCTTAGGAGGCAGGGGATGAGAAAGTCAAGTGGGGAATTCTCCTGGGAGTCTAGCAGCAAGGTTACAAAGAGACCCCTCGGAAACCTTTGAATGTCATAGGAACGGCGCCACAGTGGCCTTCACAGGTGGTCTCTGTGACTGCAAACTGGAGCAAGAGTCGGATGCCAGGAAGGCTAAAGGGACGAGCCCCTCCACTCAGACAGGCTGTCGTCTGGGCACGCGCTTGCTCCTTTCTTCAGCATGTCCAGGCTTCCTGTGGCCTCACTGTGTGGTGCCACACCAAGCAATCACACCTGCGCTTGCTCAGGTGGAAGGCTGCCGGGCCCAGCTTAGCCGTTATCCATTGAGTATGGCTAACTGGTCCCAGAGATGGAAAGTCACTGGCTGGCGACCGCACAGCCGAGACTGTGCCAACCAGCCCCCCCCCCGCACCCCCCTCCCCTCCCCGCCCCGCTCCTCATGTTCTTTCTTCTCCACCGGCTTCCTCTCTTGTGGGTGGCTTCCACTCAGGCATAATCTTAGAAAGTGTAATTTATAGAATATTCTAGCTGGGCAACTTTAAAAAGGTTATAGTAAGTAGCCTGGGGCTCTTTTCTGGACATCCTTCTCACACACAGAGGAGGCGCCCCCCACCCAGGGGAAATGCAGAGGAGGCTCCAAGGCACCCCGCTTTAGCAGCGCCATGCTCTGCCCATGGGGGTGGGGCCTTTCATAGCCACGGGGGAGGGGCACACAAGCACACAGGACATTACCTTGTCACCAGGCAACATCAGCCCGTGCACTGGATTCACAGGAAACATGAATGCTGCCTCGGCCGTTCCCGAGGCCTGGGAGAATTCCTGGAGGAGGTGACGGATACGAAATTCTGAGGGGGGTTGACAAGAAGCAGCAGGAAATGGCTACAGAGTGAGTGGGGAGACAGGAGCAGCACATGGAGAGGCCCGGTGGTCTCACACAGCCAGTCATGTGAGTCCTGGAGGGCCTGCTGGCCTCTCTCAGACGCGATGGGGCTGGGGGTCTAGCTTTGAAAGAATTTTGCCTGCCGGCACAGGCTTAGAGAGGGATATAATTACTCCTGAGGTCACACAGCCTGTAAATACCCAGCTGAAACAGAACCAACCTCAACAGCCCACAGGTAGGATGCTAATGTGCTTTAGAGCCTAAAAAACAGTGGCTGGGGCTGGGTCTCTAGGTCACCGGAGTGTGCAGGAAGGTCGTGGGGGCCAAGCCAGGCCTTTCCTTCCTGCTGTCCAAGGATGACCAGCTGCGTGTTGGGAAGCCTCATAAGAAACCAGGAGCACCACAGCCCCCTGTTAAAAGATGTCCCGTGTGTGGCCAAGGGCTGTACCAAGCAGCACCCCGAGGGAGCCCTGTGTCCTGTGCAAGTTGAGCTGGTGACAGGAACCAAACCCGGGAGATGGGCTACCTGTGCTGTGTTGTACTTCCTCCGGGAACGTCTCTGTGTTCTCTCATGTTGCTGTGCTCGCTGCCTGGATCATCCATGCTGGCTTCTGTGTCCCCCTGCCAAAAGGAAGACACTGGCGCTTGCTTAGGACCTAGTGAGCGATCATCCTTTACCCTCTGTGCACTTAAGGCTAGATTTGTGTGTGTGAGCGTGTGTGCGTGTGTGTGTGCATGCATGTGTGTTCACATGTGTATACTGATGAGGACATCCTTTATCTCATCATATGGTGCAGGTGTGAGGAACGTGTGTGTGTGCGTGTATGCATGCATGCACCTATACACACATTGCCAAGTGTGCACACCAGCCTTCCACCCAATTCAGGGTGATATAGGCACATGTGTGCATACGTGCACAGACATGTTTTGACGAGAGAGCCTACCCCGTGCACTCGCTCTGCCTGTTCAAGGGATCCATCTCAGATAAATCATGCACGTCAGGGAGTTCGGCTCCTGCAAGACCATCTAGAGTGAATTGCGCGCTGAGGAGAGGTGGGTCTAGCCCACGACACACATAGGCATGCCCTGTTTGTGTACATCAGAAAGACCCAGATAGCCCATGGGGAAAGCATCCAACCCCAAGATGGAGACAGGAGCGTGACACAGTCCCTGGGTGCATGTCTGAGGACGGACGGCTGTGACAGAGCCTGCTTAAAGCCAGTGCAGGCGAGATAACCTCTTAAGCCGCCTTTGGGCTTCTGATCCTGAGTCCCGAGGTGGATTAGCAGTGCTCTTAGCACAGAGGCTAAAGCCGAGAGCAGCATTTGTGGCCTTGGTTGTCCCCCACCCCCACCCTGCCTCCTTGGGCCTAGGGCAGGGGAGTGGGAGGAAGACGAAGAGACAAACCTGACCTGGACGGCCTGAAGCTAACCTGACGAGGACAGGCAGCTGCCTCAGGCCACACTCGCCTTAGGGTCTATTCCTACTCTGGCTGGAGCTGCACTGGCACCCGGACCTGCACATCCAAGGTCAGAATGGGTCTCTAGAATAAGACAGGATGGTGCCTTACACAGAGGCACTCACCTTCATTCCTGTGCCATGTGACAGTGTGGGACTGCTTGACACAGGACTCTTGTCCTAAACACAGAGGCTGAGCAAGGATATCGTCACCACCAGGATCAAAATGACAGCCATGGGGTACCTTGGCCTGACACATCCCTTTCTCTTTGTTCTCAAGGTACCCCTGGGTGGGAAGGAAGGAGAAGGGGAAGACGCAGCTTCAGGGGTGGGAGAGCAAAGAGCATGGGGTGCAGAATACAGATCCTCTGTAGCTCGGAATTGAACCTGTATAGGAAACCGGGCAGGTGGCACCCTCTGTCTCCTTGTCCAGCTGGTAGGGATACTGGCAGGCAGGATGCCAGAGTCTCCATGCTGATCTCACAGGGACGCTGAGTGTTCCTTCCAGAATTATGATGAGCTTTAGCTTGGCTCCAGAGCCCTAGGGCAGCAGGAAGCAGGAAGCCACCTTAGAGAGAATAGACGCTTCAGACAGCTCTGGTGTGTGAGTGGGGATGCCATCAGAGGCCCACAGGCCAGTAGCACAAACTGTGTGTGTGCTGGAGGGGATAGCAGCCACTGTACCGCAATCCAGACCCCCAGGATGGATGTGTGCTATGTAACCGTGCTCCGTGATTTGAGTCGACTCTACCATGTAAGTCATACTCTTTGGGGAGCACTTCTCAGAGCTTGTTCCCCCCTCCCTATCCCCACCCCATATCAACCCTTCCTGGGATCCTGCGGGAAATGCAGGTCCTTCCGGGTGGGCAGGGTCCAAGGGGGTGTAGCTCGCCAGCCCTCCCCAGCGTGAGCAACCGCCCCCCAGCATCCGGCCAGAAGCCTATGGGTTCTCACCGCTCTCTGCTCTCTCTCCACCCGGCAGATCTGTGGGATGGTCCTCACCTGCTGCTTGCACCGGAGGCTCCAGCAACACTTTTATTAAAGGATACCCCTGTAGCCTGCTGACTGGCCCACACAAGGGACCACATCTCCACACCCTGAACCAGGCCTGCAAAGTCACCACTGGGGCCATGGACGCTCTCCACCCTATGCAGAGGCTACCAAATGCCTATAGTTGTGGTTCCTGTGCATCCCAGCTGGGCAGGGTCCTCAGCCCACTCCTCCTCTTATAAGCACTCAGCCACTGCCAGGATCCTTGGAAAGGGGTGGTCCTGGCAAGAGGCAGCCAAAGCCCTTTGTCAGGCACTGGGACACTGGACTACAGGGGGCCCAGATCCATCTTAGTGTCCAAGTCTGGAACAGAGGGCTAGCGGATGGGTCCTTCTGAGAGTCCTATATGGTTTGGCATGTGAGTCCCACGGGCATGGGGCCCCAGCTGGCTCTCCTCGGAGAAAAGCAGCACTCTGGGTAGACCAGGTTAGCTCACCCTTTCCCAAAACCTAGCTGGTTTTTCAATCTCAGCGTAGAAGAGCTGGCCGTGTCCTTCCTGTAAGGCATGGGACAGAAGTGATCTAAGGTGTGGCATCTTAAGGCAAGCTGTTGAAAACATCAGGACAGGGCACTAAGGAGGCAGGTTGGTTGCCACACCCAGGAGGGAGTCACACAATGGTCACAAGCCCCAGCCTCTGGTTCTGCTCCCAGGCGTGACTCCCAAAATGTCAGGTTTAAAATGTTAGTGAATGTAAAACTCTCCCCCGCTTGGGGGAGGGGGGCACACCACAGTCTCAGCTGCCGAGGAGAGGAAGCTGTGGGGAAGGAGGAACTCTGCCTGCACCCCATTTCCTGGTGCTCTCGGGACCCCACTGTTTCTCTACCATGCATTCTCCACTGTCCTGGAGTAGACGCCGACCCCTCCTTTGCTATGCTCGTTAGTCACGGAATGACAGAGACGGTATTCAGGGAGGACGCATGCGTTATAAGACATGGAAAGAAAATCCTAGAAAACTTAGAGGTTGGTAGTAGGTATCAACTCGTAGACAACCATAGCGACCCCTCCCCGGTTATTATTACTGGAGGCAGCTTTGCACACCAGGACCCCACTCCCAGCTTCAGCCCTCCCCGCTTCGGTCCTGCTCGTCTCTCTATAGCCACACACCTCGGCTCCCACGCGAACCAGCAGCGTCCTGTTGACCGAAAGCGCCCGACTGGTCTTCTGCCTGACTCAGTTCTCACTGTGGAGACCCCAGATCCTGCTGAGCTGGGTCAGTTGTTGGAGAAAGATGAGCTTCCACTCATACACAGGTGGACGAAGGGCCACAGCTTGCTGTCACCAGCACCGGTGGAATTCCACTCTCGAGACAGGAAGCAGCTGTGCGCACAGAGGGACCATCGGGCTCTTGGATGTCATCAGACACCCTTCTCCACTCTGGCAGGCTCCTGGGGCTGCTTGGGGCCTGGACTGGCTTACGTCATCCACCTGAAGGACCAACAGTAAGAAGAAGACACTCCCTGCAATCCCAGACCACACTACGGCTGAGAGTAACACTAACTGCCCTCCATCTTCCCAGGACTCATGCAGACACTCAAAGACTAGCTGTGGTCCCCAAGCTTAGAGGGGGAGGATTGAGAAGAAAAGTTGTGGGGCCCAGACCATGTTCTTCTCAAAAAGGCACCAAAGGAGGTGATAGTTTGTAAAAGGATACTGTGGCCTCAGGTATCTGCTTTGGCAGGCTCCCTCGGGGAGATGAGGTCAGAGGTGACAAGCAGTTACCGTTTGTCATCCAGGAGAGCATGAGGCATCGGCCCAGTCAGAGCTGCAGAGGGAGCTGACAGCCCCAAGTGTGACTACCTTGATCATATACATCAGCCTCGGTGACAAGATGGTGAGAGGACACGAAACACACAGTAGGCCAGGTTCTGTCCAGCAGCTGCAAAGGCTGGAGCTAAGTCTGTAGTGAGGTGTGCCCGGCGGATTGATGCCGGAACAGTTGCTGCGTGTGTGTGTGTTGGGGGGTGGGGAGGAGCATGTACAGCCGGTCAGTGTGATAAGCCACGTGGAGCTCAGAATCTGTCCCTCTAGACAGCCTCCGAGGTTTTGAAGTCAGGGGGATAAATGGATCAGTTAGAACCCTGCCAGCTTTTAAAACACACCCCTGCCCACCGACTCTACTGGGCTAGGGGCAAAGAGGCAAGAGAGGGAACAGACGCTGACCTGTTCAGGAGAAAAGCAGCCGTGTCTGTGGCCGCCGCGTGGCTCTGATGCCCTCTGTGGCCCATGCGATACTCTTCAGAACAGGGCGCTGCCTCCCCAGAGCTGCTCCAAGGATGCCAGAGCCTGCAGGTGCCATTTCTGCTGAGTTCCCAGGCAGTGGTGATGCCACTGCTGGGCAACCACGCCCAGCCACAGAAAGGACCGCATGAGGACACTGCCCCCTCCCGTCAGATGTCAGAGCCTCAGAGTGCCCAAAGTCATGCAGGCCATCTGGAGCAACTTGAGACTGTTCCCACTGGGTCCACAGAGAGGGTGGGATGAAGCCTGGTCTAGTGGACTCAATAATAAAGGACTTTTACCATAGAGTGCCTTCTGCTGATGTGGTGTTGCAAGGAGACCCGGGTCCTCTGTTCACCGAATGCATTGAGCCCCCCGAAGCTTCCGTGTTGGTCATGGCTTCCCTACAGCACCTGCTGCCTACGCCACCAGCCGCCGGCTGCCGCTCTTTCACCATCTCACCATTTTCTTGTATGGGATGATCTCTTCTGCTTGTGAGTGTCGTCAACCCCACACTTCAGGCTGGGGCTGAAGCGAGTGTGCTTTCCTTCCAGCTTCCGGTCTTCAGTCAGAGAACATGTTCACACTTTCCTGCAACCATACCTGCTGCCTTCGTGACAGGAGCTGGCCCTGAGTTCGCCTCCTCCTGTGGCAGTACTTTAGAGGCCGAGACAGGAGACAGGAGGATTGCGAAAAGTTTGCGGTCAGACTGGGTTACTCAGTGAGTTCTAAGCCACCCTGAGCGAGTGTAACAGTCTGCTAGAAAGAAAGAAAGAAAGAAAGAAAGAAAGAAAGAAAGAAAGAAAGAAAGAAGGAAGGAAGGAAGGAAGGAAGGAAGGAAGGAAGGAAGGAAGGAGGAAGGAAGGGAAGGAAATGAAGATGCGTGTGATGACTCCACATGTATAAGCTCTCGTGTAAACCTGACAGCCTGAGTTGGATCCCCAGAACCCTCAGTGAAAGGAGAAACCCCCGATGCTGTCTTCTGATTTCTACACACACACACACACCATAGATTGTGGGTACCCACTAACATCTCTCTCTCTCTCTCTCTCTCTCTCTCTCTCTCTCTCTCTCTCTCTCTCCCTCCCTCCCTCCCTGTGTGTGTGTATGTGCATGCGTGTGTGTGTGTGTGTGTGTGTGTGTGTGTGTGTGTATGTGTGAGAGAGAGGGGGGAGGGAGGGAGGAAAGAAGGAAGGAAGGAAGGAAGTCAGAGAGAGGGGAAATGAAACAAGTTGGATGTGCTGGGTGGTGGGAAACGTTGAACCTCTCACTTAAGATGTCGAGGTAGATGGATCTCTGAGAATGGTCCAGCCTGATCTGCATAGTGAGTTCCAGGCAAGCCAGGGATAGATAGTAAGACCATGTGTCTCCAAGAATAGAGGTAATACAATTTTACAATCTTAATAAAACCAGAAAAGGAGCTGGTGAAACATTTCAGTGTGTAAAGACAGTGTGTGAAGGCAAGCCTGGTGACCTGAACTCAGTCCCTGGCCCTCACGGTAGAAGGTGAGACCTGCCTCTTAAAAGCCGTCTTCTAGCCGGGCGTGGTGGCGCACACCTGTAATCCCAGCACTTGGGAGGCAGAGGCAGGTGGATTTCTGAGTTCGAGGCCAGCCTGGTCTACAGAGTGAGTTCCAGGACAGCCAGGACTACATAGAAAAACCCTGTCTCGAAAAAACAACAAAAAAAAAAAAAAAACAAAAAAAAAAAGCCGTCTTCTGCCCTCCGTGAGTAAGCCACAGCATATGGGTCCCTCTCACAAGTGTAATAATTAAAAAACAAACAAAACAAACAAACAGACAAAAAGCAAGCCAGACTTGAGTGCTTGCTGACATGCTGACTTTCCTGATGCAGAAGCAGAAGAAAGTATTTCTGACAAAAACACAGCACCTCCGGAACGTGCTATTCTCTCTGGATGTTGCTGGGGTCTGGTGTGGCTAGGCTGGGCCCGAAGAACCCTAAGACACAGGGACTCCTGGAGGAATAAGGCCCGAGATGCCCCGGGGAAGGCTCACTGTGAGCACTCCAAGGGCGCCTGGCCGCTTGCCATGTGAACGGAGAGCCCTGGGCCACCTGAGGAAATCCTTACCCGTACATGGGGATCTACCCAGCAGGGCCTGGCCAATTGCAGCAGAGCCCCTTGGTGTTTGAGAGAGAATTAGGGGGGTTGGCCCTGGTCTAAGACGTTTTTATTGTCCTCCCTCCCACTGGAGCGAGCTCTCTGCTCCTCCTTCAGTATTACTAGGAGTGTGCACACGAGTGCACTGACACACCCAAGGAAAGTAAGTGACATTGCACACTCTTCCCCCGCTGCAGACAAGCAGCCCTAACGATGTTCACAGCTGCTGTCTAAATGGTCCTGGCAGCTGCCAAGGTGGTCAGTTGGCATGCGCACTGGCAAGATCTCCCTGGGGGTCTCAGGCTAGCCTATCATGTGCCACTACTTCCCAGCAAATGTCAGTCCCTTAGAGCAGCCCTGGGTTGTGGATACTGCCTGTCCACAGTGGCTAAGAGGCTGTCATAGGTGAGGTACACACGGAGCCTGAAGCTCTTTTCTGCCTAGTTTTAAATGCACCTGGTTCGCTTGCTACGTTTTCCTGTTTCTGCCTCTGGTTGGAACCCTAATGAGTCCAGCAGGAAGGAGACAACAGCTGTGGGCCCAGGCAGAGCCCGTGCATCAGGCATTTGCATCTGGCTTGCCATCCATCCCGTGTCTGTCAGCCAGGGGCAAACGCTGGCACTGCAGTAAGAATCTCACAAAGTCAGTGCATTACTTTTCTCATTGCTGTGACAAAATGACTGACAGAAGTCACCTCAGAGAGGAAAGGTTCGGTAGCGCTCACGGGTTCTGAGGGATTTCGGCCCATCACATCCAGGAGACACAACAGCCTGTGGCAGTGGGAGCGTGCGGTAGCAGCTTGTTCACATGGTGATTGACAGGAAGCACCAATGACTTCCTTCCTGTAGATGGGCTCCACCTCCTGCAGGCTCCACTTCCTGCAGGCTCCGCGGCCTTTGAAATAGAGCCACAAACTGAAGAGCAAACATTCAAGATATGGACATGTGGAAGACATTTCAGATCCAAACCATAACAGCCAAGAGGTTAGCCTTTCTGTGACCAAGGGGCTGAACAACCACCACTGCTCTGAGGGTTGTTTTGTTTTGTTTTGTTTTGTTTTGTTTTGTTTTGTTTGTGTGTTTGTTTGCTTTGTTTTGTTTTGTTTATGGTGATAAGGGAGAACACCCAAGGCCTCCACGTATTAGACAAGTTCTCTAATAACCCTGAGCTGTAGCTCCAGCCCTCCATCAGACTTAGAAAGTCCTAAGCTGACAGCCAGATGCCACATTCAGCATGATTACCCTGGGTGGCCAGGAGTCCTTAAGAAAAGGCATAGGTCTCGTTTGGGAAATACATTTCTATATATTTAGAATCTGGATCCAAATTCCAGAAATTCGGTGTATTTCTGTCCAAACAAGAACCAGCCAAAAGACAAGGGGGTTCCTGATGTCATTAGGCTACAAGGCGGGCTGCTTCTCACTGTAACCACAGGGTGTAGGGCTTCTCTGAGCATCAGCCCAGAGCTGCAGAGAGGGACAAGACAATGTCTTGAGCCACCCCAGAGACACCTCAGCTCTCTGTTGGCCTCTGGGGGTACAAAGGGAAACTTCTTATGGGGGGATTTTGAGGCAAGAGAGCTGGCCCTGCAGGCAGGCCTGCAGGGTATTACTATTCTTTTTCCTGGCTTAGGGAGATCATGGGCATCACATGACTGTTGGACTCAGCAAATCGAGAGAGCCTCCCCATCTTGCTGAATGCTCAAAGAGATGGGCAAAATGTCAATATTTTTGTGTCTGAATGACAGTCATTTAATCTGACTCCTGTGGATTATTGAGTGGTAAGTGCTGAGCCAGCTGGAGCTGAGCTGAGGCCATGGATGCCTATTCAGTATGCTCTGGTCCTCTCTCTCTCTCTCTCTCTCTCTCTCTCTCTCTCTCTCTCTCTCTCTCTCTCTTTCTTCCTCTCCTCTCTAAGAACAAGCTGGATGCCTTTATACCTTTTTATTATTTTTATTTTATGTGTGGGTGTGTTGGTCTCTGTTCACGGTGTGCAGGCCTGGTGCCCATAGAAGCCAGAAGAGGGCATCAGTTCCTCTGTAACTGAAGCTACAAATGTTTGTGAGCTTCCTGTGAGGGTGCCGGGAATCAAACCTGGGACCTCTGGAAGAGCGATGCTCTTAACTGCTGAGCCACCTCTCCAGCCCCTCTAAGTTTAACTGTGCACCCATCATATAATGGGAGGTTTAGGTCATACTGTGGTCATCCCTCTCTTGTGTCCTCTCTGGTCCCTCCCTTTTATACCTTGTACTGGCTAGTTTTATGTGTCAACTTGACACAGGCTGGAGTTATCATAGGAAAAGGAGCTTCAGTTGGGGAAGTGCCTCCATGAGCTCCAACTGTGGAGCATTTTCTCAATTAGTGATCAAGTGGGGGAGAGCCCCTTGTGAGTGGTACCATCTCTGGGCTGCTATAAGAGAGCAGGCTGAGCAAGCCAGGGGAAGCAAGCCAGTAAGGAACATCCCTCCATGGCCTCTGCATCAGTTCCTGCTTCTGACCTGCTTGAGTTCCAGTCCTGACTTCCTTTGGTGATGAACAGCTGTGTGGAAGTGTAAGCTCAATAAACCCTTTCCTCCCCAACTTGCTTCTTGGTCATGATGTTTGTGCAGGAATAGAAACCCTGACTAAGACAAATTGGTACCAGCATAGTGGGGTATTCCTGTGACAACCTGACCATGTTTTGGGGAGGACTGTGGAAGGACTTTGGAACTTTGGGCTAGATGGTCCATTCAGTGTTGAGACCTCTGTGAGACCGTTGTGTAGGAGCTTGGAAGATAATGTTGAGAACAAGGCAGAAGATGGAGACCTGGCTTGTGAAATTTCAGAGGGAAGATTAAAGACTCTTATCAGGTCCATGAAGATTCTGTGGTTTTGGTTAGCTGGGGCTGAAGAATCAGCTGTGAGTAACAAGATACCAAAACCATTAAAGTCAACCTTTGTGTTACTGGGACTATTGATGCTGGTTAGCTGGAGCTAAGAAATTAGCGGTGATTAAGAAGAAACCAGCATCACTGAGGTAAAATCTTCTGGGAAGTGTTTTCTGAGAGCACAGAGAGTGTGTTCCAGATAGCCAAGGTTGTGCCTCATGCTGTAGCAGGACTTGGTACTGTGTAAGAGTCATCCAGATGGTACTGGTTTTGAAGGCATGAAGGCATCATGAAGAACAGCTGGGGCTTGGTACTGTGAGAGGCCATGGAAGGCCATTGGTGAAAGTGTACTCTCAGTTGTAATTGATGGCCCAGGACTGAAGGGGTCATGCAAAAGAGTTGAGGCTTGGAGATGCCAGTACTATGTGATGACCACCAAGGACAGCAGCAGCAGTGGAGTACAGGCAGCTGGAGCCTAGAAGACAAGGTGTGTGCTACAATGGGAAGAGCTGGAGAAGTGACCCAAGCCCTTGGAGGAGCCCAGAAGATCGTGAGTTGGATCCCAGACATTGAACCATTGGAGTTTGAGTTTTGCTTTTTTGATTGTGACTGTGCCCTGATATTTTTCCCTCTTGAAAGAAGGTATTTTAGTGGAGCCCACAGTTAAGAGACTTTGAATTTTTAAAAAACTTGGAATTTTAAGATATTGGACATTTTAAAGGGGTTGAACTTTTAATATGTAAATACTGTGGGACTTTTTACGTTATTTACATCTTGGGGATGAATAAGAAAGTAAGGGTTGAGGCTTAATAGTGATATGTTGGTGTGTCAAGTTGACAAGGGGTCAATTGTACTGGCTAGTTTTATGTGTCAACTTGACACAGGCTGGAGTTATCATAGGAAAAGGAGCTTCAGTTGGGGAAGTGCCTCCATGAGCTCCAACTGTGGAGCATTTTCTCAATTAGTGATCAAGTGGGGGAGAGCCCCTTGTGGGTGGTACCATCTCTGGGCTGCTATAAGAGAGCAGGCTGAGCAAGCCAGGGGAAGCAAGCCAGTAAGGAACATCCCTCCATGGCCTCTGCATCAGTTCCTGCTTCTGACCTGCTTGAGTTCCAGTCCTGACTTCCTTTGGTGATGAACAGCTGTGTGGAAGTGTAAGCTCAATAAACCCTTTCCTCCCCAACTTGCTTCTTGGTCATGATGTTTGTGCAGGAATAGAAACCCTGACTAAGACATACCTCCTCATAGTTTTGTCTTTTAATAAAATCTAGATCACACATACCCAAAAAAATGTGATACTTGGTCTTGTATAATACGATGACCCAACCATTTTCTGGTCAAGGACATGGTTTTGTTCTTTTAAAAAATTTTAAAGATTTATTTTCATTTTCCCATGTATGTGTCTTTTTCCTGTATGAAGACATTTGCGCCAGATGTGCGCCTGGTGTCCACAGAAGTCAGAAGAGGGTTTTGGCTGCCCGCAGACTAGAATTATGAATGGTTGTGAGCCACCATGTGAGTGCCGAGAACCAAACCCGGGTCCTCTGCAAGAACACAAAGTGCTCTTAACTACTGAGCATCTCCCCGACGCCCCCGATTCTGTTCTTTATGTTGGGTGAAGCTTAGTGGAACATAAATTCTTTTATGTTATCTTCACATATCTGTCTGTTGGGCATTATCTCAATTTGTCGATGGCAAAGTCAAGACACGTTCAGAGTCTGGCTGAGGCTCCCATGGACACCAAGTGCAGAGAAGAAAGTGAATCCAGTTCTTCAATTCCCAAATTACCGCTCTGCCTCTCTCCATGGTATTTCTCTAATGGTGAAACTCGGATGTGCAGATGAGGAAGGTGCCTGGGCTCTGGAAGATCTGCATAATGTTTGTGGGAGTGTTCTGCAAGTCTGAGTCGCAGTACAAACTCAAGCGATCCAGCAATGTAACACAAGAACTTCTGCCGCCTCTTTCAGCCAGGGCCAGACAATGTGATCTTGTTCATCTTTAGTGCCAACGTGACTTGGCTTAGAATCACCATGGAAACACCTCTGGACACGTCTATGGGGATGCAACTGAGAAGACCCACCCTGAATGTGGATGGTACCATTCCATGGGTTGGGATCCTGGACCAAATTAAATAGAGAAAAGCATGTAGACCACCAACAATCATCCTCTCTGCTACCTGACTACAAACAGAGCAGCCAGCTCCCTCACGTCCTGCCGCCCTGCATTCCCTGTCATGATGGGCTGCACAGGCAAACTGTGAGCCCAAAGGAAGTCTTCCTTTCTTAAGGTGCTTCTGTCAGACAAATAACACACACACACTTATCAGTGCAAGTGACCAGTCACCTGCTTGCCCACGTTGAGTGTGATCCAGGGTCACTGAAAATGCTCACTGCCACCCAGAAGATCTAATTGAGCCCCACAGCTCATCTCCTGTCTAAATCCCTGCAGGTAGTCTGTCCATTCTCAGCCAGATATCTCACCGAAGGCTAAACACCTTGATTTGAGCTTAAAACCTCAAGTTCTATCACTCCTGCATGGAAGTGAGCTCGTGACCTGGTTCATGAGGTTGTACAGAGGAGAGGGACCTCTCCCTCCAGACACTCCCTTTCTACCTACTACACTCAAGACACACCCCTGTACCCCTGATCAAGTTAACTATTCTTTTATATTAGCCTCAACAGAATCTCCTCTTTCACAAGGTAAATTGGGGTCATGGCTTGACACCCAAAGCCATCCTGAATCCTGAGAATACCATTACTAGTGTAACCTTGTGGTCTCCACTGTGATTTCCCCATTAGATGGCTGGCTCTATGACATCAACCCCCTGGAGTAGGTATTAGGTACAAATTTGAATTCATGTCTGTAGGTGACTTGTCCTTTTGTCTATGCTGCCGTGGTCTGGTTCCCCAAGGTCTGCTACCGCTGTCTGTGGGTGCCAGGCCTCTTTGGCTGTCCTTCCTGAGCTGGCCTTTCTTGTCTTCACTGAGCACAAAGGGAGGCTATTCTCCCACACCACAGGCTAATGGGAGATCAATTAAGAGGTCTCCAGAGTAATCTAAACCATTCCTTCCCATGATCTTCTTGTCTTTATACCTGTCATCAGAAGACTCCAGAGGACCCCAACTATTCTGGCTTGGTTCATTTACCCAAAGTACTAACAAAGAGGTTCCTGTGCCATAGTGAACCGCCTAGACAGACAGCACACTGACCTGGCAGATGTCAGCAAACGTGGCCACACCCTGTGACAGGTGTAAGAGCAAATGGACAGATGAGAAGTCGCTTCTTTACCAATTCCTATGACCCAGATGACCCTCAGTAGATGGGAATTACCTCCCAGCTACTGGTAATTACCAGCTAGGGAGGTTCTCAGGGACTCTAGCTAGACCTTTGGACTTAACCCAAAACTTGAGATGAAGTCCTGGAAGCAAACCAGTGCAGGTTGATGCTTTGGGACAATGTGGTGTCAACCTGGCCACTGCCTTGAGAGAGGGAGACACTGCTGCACATCTGGAGGGGCTTGGGGGGCGCCTCACTTCCTTTTCATCCTCTAGATGCCTGTCCTTGTGACACTCGGTGTCCCTGGGCAAAGGAAACTCTGGGCTGCCTTCATCTGCCCTGAAGACAGAACCCAACTGAGGCAGCAGGAAACTCCGATACCAGGGAGGTGCTGAGGCCCGGGATTGGCTGACACACCTGCCAGTCAAGTGATGCTTCTGCCTCCTCCATGACTATCCTCAGACTCTTATTTCCAGACCTCCTTGGAGGGTGTCTGAAGCTACCTCAAAGGATGTTGCCGGGCGGGAACAAAGCACATGGTGAGGTCCCCACACTCCTGGTAAAGACGCCACACCCAAAGGAACCTGCATAAGCAGGAGGGGACTGGGGAAGAGTATACCTATGCTGATAGCCTTCACCCACAGGAAGTAAGGGCCTGATTCTCACTCCTCCCACAGGACCAACTGTGGGTGACACTGAGGTGACATTTCACTGAAGTGAAATGACAGCCTCTCATACAGAAGGCTCAGGTCCCTGGAAACCCCTGATTAAGTTTGTCAGACACCAAGCAAGAGGTCTATGTGTTAGGATTGCCCAGGGCTCCATAGATGGGACTGAGATCCATTCGCCCTGGCAAATCTGAAAACCGCACCACAGAATGAGGTCCTCTTACAGGGGACTGTCTGGTTTTCCTCCGGGTCCCTCCATCCTGGTCATGGCTCCAGGGAGAAGACACACCACTAAATAACAGTCGGCTCGTGCTTTTGACACATGATCAGTCTTTATTTAAAAACATGCTAAAAACATGGTGTTCGTTAACGCGGGACCTGGGATGAAGGAGATGCAGACAGGGCATTGCAAGCAGAAAGTGCATTCGAAACCAGTAAGCGTGCGCTCCTGGCTCTCTGGCCACCCAGGGACAGCGAGGCAAGTGGAGGCCCAGAGGCCTCACTCCTCAGAATGCCCACTGAGGGAGGGGAGGCCAGAAGGCCACCATCATGGAGGAGGGGAGGGAAATGAGAGAACAGGTACCTGAGAGGGGATGCCAGGGGCCGTGGGGCAGAGGACAGACCCCAAGCACCTGGCACCCAGCTCCCTGTCCTGTGCCATGTCCCTGCTAGTTAGCACCTCCACCGGAGGGTGGGCAGGGGTCCAGAGAGGAGGGGACAACCAGTTCCATCCACCTGAAGTGTGCCGGAGGCTTGACCACTTAGCTCTAAGTCAGGCCAGAGCGTGTGCGAGGGGGACAGCTGAGGTGCTGGCCCAGGCTGGCGGAGAGAGAAGGGTGACCGCTGTGCCAGCTCAGAGGCACAAGGAGACGTGCACCCTGACACCTGTCAGTCATCCGAGAGCAGGTTCCAGACCCCACCCTCTGAGCCCCACTGCCAGTCAGCTGGCCATGGAGAAATGCCAGGGGCTACATGAGGCATTTCCTCGAGGTCACCCGCAAACCAAGAGGACTTTCTGAGTCAGGCCTGCAAATTGCTTGCGTGGGGCTTGAAGGAGACGGCTCTGCCTCAGGCAAGGGAGGCCACAGGTAGGGGAGGTCTCATGGCCGACCTCAGTGAGCTCAGAGCCAAGAGGATCAGAGAAGAGCTCAGCCGTCTCCCGTGGCCTTACTCGGTGTGGCCTTTCTAGCATATGAGGGCCATTCCCCCAAGATAATCGAGGGCCTCGGGACATCCTCTCTGTGCATGGAGACTCTGCAGATGACTACACAGCCACACACAGCTAAAACAAAGAAAGGCAATTTGGGACTTATGATCTGGCCCTGCCAAACAGGCAGCTCAGGTGGGGCTGGTGAGGCTGGGGGGACTTCAGCTATGGCTCCAGGGACTGGCACCACCCGGAAGCACTCTAGAGACGTGGCAGGGAGGTGAAGCGCCTCCTCGGATACTGGGGCCTCGATGTTGACAGTAATGAAAGTTTAAACACCCACAGACAGGCATCAACAGACCCACCCTAGCCGCCCACACTCATGACGGCAGGCGCTGGCTTGCTTTCTGCCTCTTTAATGGGTCTACCTGAACTCTGCATCTTGGAGGTTCCACGGAGGTGGCTGTCATTCCGCCAATAACATCACAATCCCATCCCCTAGAACTGGCAACGTCTGGGGCCAACCTGCTGAGAGCTCCCTGCTATCCTCTCTCACCCCCAAAACTTGAATCCCGAACATACTGAAAGTGCCACACCCCTGGTCATGCACTGTCTGTTATTCAAGGAGGTCAGAGGGGTTATAGGTTGGTTGGATGTCATGGCTAGATCGGGGAAGACCTGGCCTGGTGACAAATAGTGGTAAAGAGCCAAATAGCACGAGAAAAGCAGCCGCCACAGGAAGACCCAAGGGTGAGGCACTCTGGATCCCAGAAGGGTGCTCGGCCAGTCCCACAGGCCGTTGTCTTTACGGAAGGACACGGTGGGTATCAGTGCCGGCAAGACTGCTGCTACAGCTTGGGATACGGCCTGCCTCCATCTCCCACACCAAGCACTGGGTATCAAAGGACGGCCTCCTCCCCAGTGCTGTGGCGGCAATGGAAGCCGGACTTCTCAGAGTTTCCGTATCTTGTCTCTCTGAGGTTACATGGGATATGGTGCCTGCTCCCCACCCCCACCCCGTGTGGGCAGCAATGGATCCTAAGGAGGAACGGTCCTGAGACCCACATGGCCCTCTCCTTTCCCCCTCGGCAGGGCAGTGAGCAACTGAGTGAGTCTGGTGGGGTTGGCCCTGGATGCCAGCCCTGCCTCCCTTCCTGGGTAATCCTGAGACTCTGTTTGCATCTGGACAGAGGAACGTGTCTGCTTCCACTGTCCGAAGCAGGCTGAGTAGAACAGGGTCTGAGCCAGAGGGTTTGGCAGCAGGAATGTGTGAGAGTGGCCGGCCGTTCGGGATGCAGGATGCTCGTGTGTGGGGGTGGGGAGGGGGGGGGAAGCCCACAGAGGGCCCACGGCCACCAACTGTTCTGACTGCCCCTCCTCCCAGCAAAGCACTTCACCATCCTGTGACCCAAGCATGCCCCGCTGAGGAGGCCCCCCTGGGGGCAGCGTCCTCTCACCCCAGAGGAGGATGCCCCATGCTCTGTATGCCGCCGCCGGCCTCTTCCGGCTCCATCCACGGTCTCCAGGCCTGGCAGGGCCTGGTGTTGCGGCTACACCCTCTCCCTCGAGGTGAGTCCTGGGGAAAAGACTGGCGCTTCTCACCCTCCAGCCTCGCGAGTGTTGCACAGTGGTGTGTCCTGACTGGATGGAGGTCCTCCCTCCCTCCCCACCCCCACCCACAGGAAAAGGAAACTCAAACCCTTTTATGGAGGTCAACACAGTAAAAAGTTACAAATCAGAAAGCTAACCCTAAACTTAGCTGAGAGATAATATTCCTGAATAATCATAATCAGGGTAAAATAATAATAATAAAAAAAGTTACACTACAGTATAAAAACCCGGGCAGGGTGCTCCAGGGGGCCTGACCTGGCGCTGCCACCCTACACCCTGGCAGGCTCTCTGGCTGGGCAGCCATGGACGGCAGTGGCCTCTGTGGGGCAGAGTCCCCGCCCCACACAGGAACAAGCGTCAGTACGAGGAAGGCCAGGGGCAGACGCCCACTACTGAAGGGGCTTCCTCGTGGCCAGCCTGCCCACCCTGGCGTCTTTGGCAAGTATGCAGGTGCAGGAGTCCAGGCGCCCAAGCCCTGAGGTCTCTGCATGATGCCTCCTCCCTGGGCCTCTGCCCTCCACGAGGTCTAAGGCCAAGGATGTGGGCAGGGGAGGGCAGGCTGGCAGGCGGTGCGGGGTGGCCGGCCATCGGAGAGCAGGCAGGAGACACAGCCCACGTCCTCTTCCCTGGCAGAGTCCGGGTGGGGCCAGGCGCTGCCACGCGCTCAGGCGTCGTACTTTTTGCCCGTCCGGTGGATGTGCTGGAACAGAGTCATGGAAAAGGCCATTCCCAGGATCTGGAAGACAAGGACAGTCTTTACAGGGATGCTCCCGTGGCCTGGGGTCAGACCTCAGTCACAGACGCTTGGGATTGCCCTAGAGAACCTAATGTAAAGTGTGCATAACCCAGCATGCTGGGAAATAAGCCAGAAAACAAGGAAATCACGGTCTCAGAAGCCACCCTAGAGACCCAGCCTGGAGCTGTGCACAAGTGGACCCACCTCAGTCCCTTTGATCAAAGATCCCAAGCTACTCATATGATAACATTTCTGGGGCATGGGGAGAAGGCAGGGTGCACAGGGGACCGGACCCTCCACTGAGGTAAGAGGAACCGAGGTAGGAGAACTAAGAAGGAGGCAGGGGTGTGCGAGCCATTGACATTCACGCCCACATGCTCTAGAATTTGGTTCTAGAGTACATGCAGTGATTCCTTTGGTAAGTGCCTTGAACAACATCAAATCTCATTTATGCTCCCCAACCAGAAGCCTGACAGCAGGTGGAGACACAGAGAGGTGCAGGCAGAGGCCACCTGTGGCTTTGAACACAGTGCCAGATGTCATTTGTAAAGCTGATGGCCCAGGGACACTGCACACCTTCGGCTCTCGCGGAGAGCGTGTCAGGTGACAGGCTTAGCACGGAGCACCGCCTCGCTCGCCGCCTGTGACCTCACTCGCCGCCTGTGACCTCACTCGGAGCTCTGCAGCCGGGCGGGGGCTTCACTGCAGGGCTGGGCGCTGTGCACCTCAGACTAGGCTGCGTAAGCACCACGCTGCCCCGGATGGCTCGGGCTCTCGTCCCACCCAGAGTCGGGATGCCCGGGGTCTCCTCACCTGCATGATGAGGATGCACATGCCAACGGTCCCCAGCACGTGCTTGTTGTCATCAAACCACAGCTTCACTTTCTCGTAGCAGCCCTGGGGGGCGGGGGGAGGAGGTGAACCACAGGGTAAGGTCCTGGCACGACGGTGCCTTCCAAGGCCTGGCCCTACCTTCATTTGGCCCTAGCCCCTGCCTTTATTCTTAATTCTAGTCCCTTTCGACCCTTAGGCCCCAGTCCTCCCTAGTAGCAACATCCAACCCCCAGGCTACACTTGCAACAGGCAGCTGTATTGTATACACACACACACACACACACACACACAGACACACACACACACACAGACACACACACACACACACACACACACACACACACACACACGGCCCTGGTGGCTTCACTCCAGTGTACCCCTCTCCCCATCCTTCCTCCTGCAGGGCACATCCAGTGCACACAGGCTCCGTGAGCCCGGAGGCGCTGATATCCAGCCTCACCGTTCTCCACAAGGGGGTGGTGCTGTTGCGCCCACAGCCCTGGGAATTCTCCATGCAGCATCGGTCAGGAACTGTGTTCTCGCCGAGCACCGGATACCAGTCTGTGTAGTCGGTGACCCCACAACACCGCATCTGTGGGGAGGGAGGCCAGATATGTCAACCCCACCGAGGCAGCCAGCCAAGAGCACAGGGACGGGGGGAAAAAGGACTCCTCGTCCCCCTCTGAGCCACAGCCAGGGCCCCAGAGGTTGTAAGTGACTCCTCTTTCCTGCACCAGCAGGGGAAGAGGGCAAGGCGGCTGCTGTCCCCTGGGCCGAGCACCAGGTGTGAGGCGGAAGAGCCCAGCCCAGTGCCTGCCAGCACCCTAGCCTCCTCCTTCCTTTGTGGGACGGGCCCTCCCAAGCTGATTCGCAGGGTCTATGTGGGGTGTGCATGGGGGGGGGCAGAGACTCGTATTCCTGCCACCATCAGAGCCTGTCACCTGAGCCAAACCTGATCTGGTGACTCCTGTCATTCACCGCGTTAGGCCCGCCCACTCCTGAGGCCCATGTCCTGTGCCTCGCACACTCATTTCTACGCCCCTCCCCCAGGAGCATCCCATGCTACCGTCCGTCCGACACTTCAGGTCTAGGAAAATGCCCAGTGGGGATGGTTCTCCCAAGGCTCAGGCGCCCTGTGGCCTGCCCCATCCGACACCACGCAGAGGCGGGGGCCGCACCTCAGCCTGGATGATGTTCCAGGCGTTCTTGAGCCCCACGTTGTTCTCGGTGTTGTAGAGCAGCAGCCCCTCTTTCAGGTCCTGCTTGGCATTCTCGTTCACCTGGCAGACGAGGGGCAACACCACAGGTCGGCTGAGACCAGGCCGCTGGCTCTCCTCCCTAACCCACACCAGGCCAGCGGGGAATGGTGGAGCAGCGTTCTAGACGGATGGGGGAGGGGAAAGGGGAGGGGGAGGGGCTAGGGTGGGACCCTCAGGCCTCCTGCAGACCGGTCTGCAGGATCTGTTAGCCAGCGTTTCCCCGGGTCCAGCCCTGGGGCCATGTGACCTTCCATCTTGCCCCGCCCTGCAAGGCTTACCTTGTCCATGTAGACAAAGAAGAGGATGAGCAGAATCAACTCTGCCAGCAGGATGATCAACAGCACAATGAAGAACTGGAAAGACAAGTGCAAACGTGGGTCCAGGGTGGTGGCGATGGCCAGGGGTGGGTGGTGACAGAGAATGGGGGTCGGGGGAAGGGATGGGCAGGGTTCCCAGGCTGGGAGGCATCACCTACTCCTAAGCAAACCCAGACAGACCACATGTCAGAGAGATGAGAAAGAGAGAGAGAGAGAGAGAGAGAGAGAGAGAGAGAGAGAGAGAGAGAGAGAGAGCCACGGCTAGGGACACAACATTATAGAAGCAATCTCTACGGACTTCAGCTCGGGAGCCCCAGAAAACAATGGCGGGAACACGAGGCCCAACTTACGCTGAGGAGCAAACACTTGTTCTCCTTGATGGCCCCCAGGCAGCCCAGGAAGCCCGTCACCATGACGATGGTGCCTATGGCGATGACAAGGTTGGCTGCGGACAGCGAGGGGAAGCTGGGGGAGAAGGTGGCGAAGTTGCCTTGGGACACGGAGAGCCAGATGCCCACTCCGAGCAGACCACAGCCACAGAGCTGGAGAGAGAGGAAAGCGGTGGTTAGACCAACACCGCCCTCACAGTCATCTCTCAGACCACTTCCCACGCATGTCTCCCACCCCCGCCTCCGAGATACAACATCATTATGAAAAGCCAGATACTGTCACAGACCCAAGGCCTAGGGCACGCCCCGTGGCCACTGCATGCCTCAGTGTCCCCTCTAGTGGGGACACTTCATAAACCTCACGAGGGCTCTCTGAAGAGCAACTTCAAGACCTCCATGCTCAGAAGGGAGGCTGGGGCAGGACACAGGAGTCCATGCTGTCTTCCTGTGCTGGTGACTCTTCACTGGCATCTTGATGAGCGCCACCATAGAAATGCACCTCTGCGTGTGTCTATGCAGGTGTTTCCAGAAAGCCTTAACTGAGGCGGGAAGGCCCAGCCTGGATGGGGGCAGCACCATCCCTGTCTCTGGTTAACACACTGAGAAAGGAGCAGAGAGCGAGCGCTCTCTCTCTGATCCCTAAGGTGGGATGTAAACAGCTCCCTCCGAACTCCTTCCTCATGATGGCCATGAGGAAGGCCATCATGCCTTCCTCAGCCCGACGGGCTGTCCCCTCAAACCGTGAGCCACAAAGAAAAGTCCAGAAGTGGCTTTTGTCAGGTATTTTATCAAAGCAGTAAGAATTAGCACACCTCACCGTCCACAGAACGAATGGGCCTGTAAACCAACCGTCTTCCCCAGCAGCCCCTGAGCCATGACCTAAGCCAGCAGCTCTCACAGCTGCAAACCTCCCTGCCTGCCCGCCCGCACTGTTTTACGCTCCGTCGAGCTGACTCCTCTGCTCGCCCCACTCCCACCCCAGCTCCAGGGAAGCCTGCTGAGTCTGTGAAGCCAATCCGTCAGTCAGCCAATATGTATTGAGTACCTATAACACACAGTGTTCTGGGCCAGAAAAGCTACAGCCACGTTAGAGACCCGCCTCCCAGGGGCCTCCATTCTAGCTGAACAGGAGGAATAAAAACGCAGCGTCTGCCAGGACTCAGTGGCACCAAATAATGGCTACAAGCGTTTAGGAGAGGCAATCCCTATCCCGGTCAGACACCAGTTGGAAGACACGCAATCACCAAAGGGTAGGTAGGCCTGAGATGGAAGACAAGAATCTTCCATGCAGAGAGGAAAGGTAAGGACTTGAGAGTCACGGGTGTGGGCTTCCCCTCAGCTCTGCCTGCCCGGGCACTGTGACTGTCATGGTCCAGGGGTGCTCATCCTCACCCATGAAATGATATGATGACTCTTGGCTGTCCATGTGACCACATCAAAAGTTAAAACTCCAGAGGCTGGGCATACCCGTGAAGGATTTTTCTTTACTGAATTATTTGAGGTGGGAAAGACTCACCCTGGATCCCGATCTTTTGAGGTGGGAAGATCCACCTTAAATCTGGGCCACGTCTCCTGGTGGCACCTATATACCTATATAAGGGCAGAGGAGAAGGAAGTGCTTGCTCTTTGTTTGATTGCCTTCAGTACTGCCGGCGTGCCGGATATTAGATGTTGATTAGATATTAGATACCGATATTAGAGCCTGTTTCTTCTGGATTCTGGTATACACTAAGGCGCAGCTGAGACAGCCAGCCTCATGGACTGAACCACCACTGGATTCTTGGAGGAGATGGCCACTGTTGGAACAGCAGGACCATAGTCTGTAAACGACTCTAATAAATCCCACCTGGCCAGTGGTGGTGCATGTCTTTAATCCCAGCACCTGGGAGGCAGAAGTAGGCGGATCTTAGTGAGTTCAAGACCAAGCCAGTCTACAGTCTACAGAGTGAGCTCTAAGACAGCCAGAGCTATGCACAGTGAGAGCAGCTGGAGACCGGGGAAGAAACACGCACAGACAAGGAATTTCACTCTCAGACACTCAGAGTGAGGGGAAGGGGCATCGGCTTCTAGCAGCTGCATTTTCTTTGCTCACACAGCCTACAGATTCCAACTAGGCACATGGTCGCCAAATGCCAGGGCCAGGGGGAAATAGTGATCAGCCCTGGCAAATACCCTGCCAGACAGAAAGGAGATTCTCATGATCACACACACACACACACACACACACACACACACACACACACGACCAACACAAGCCCAGATAAATGAGATGATGGAGTGTCCCTATAGAGAGGCACGAATGCTTCAGAAAAGGATAAATCAAGCTAAGAGGCCTCGTTAGGACCATGACCGTCTGCCAAGGGGGACAAGCTGCTGGATGGCTGTCACCGAATGACCACAGTGGCATGTGGTAGGCAGCAGATAAGAGAGGCTTCGCAGCTAGGGGACAGATAGAACAGGACCTTGAAGGTAGGAAGACATGGGTGTTCTGCCCCGGGGCTGAGTGTGACATGAGCTAACATGCTTCTGACAGGTGTCACCGCTGTTCTTCCCAAAGAGGCCACTGAAGGCAAGAGGCAGCCGGCACATGCAGGGACTCCTGCGATGACGAGGGAAGAGCTGGTGGCCACACCTCAGAGGATGATGCAGGAGCAATGACACAGTCCCACGGGAGACAGACAGTGTTCAAAGTGAGCTAGGTCTGAGGACTGAAGAGAATTCTGATAAATGGAACAAAAGAATGGCCTAGACTACACACACACACACACACACACACACACACACACACACAATTTCTAAGCCATAGATGATCTGAGGAGCTGTAGGGGACCAGAGGTAGGACACTTTATGGCTTCTGCACCAGAGTACCCGAGACCATGTTGAGATCCCTAGGATCAGAGCCACTATCACCTCAAAGCCCTGCAGCAGGAATGGGTGCACGCGAATGCCTTCTGTGACCACAAGGTGGCGCTCCAGTCTGGTTCAGAAGCTTGATGGGTTGGCCTGTGAGGCCCGAAACTTGCATCCAGCCTGTCACCCCGACTTTCTTCAATCCGATCAGTTTTCTGAGCTGCCGTCTCAATTTTTCTTTCATTAATCATACCCTGGAAATTTCATGACTTTGAACCAAAGATTTATGGCTCTATAAAGCGGACCCTAGAATGAGTAACCGAATACCCTCCAGGGCAGGTGCTCGGTTGGGATGGCAGAGCCTGGGCCTCCTGGGGCTGTAAGGTGCCCCCACCATCCTGCTGCTGCTGGCCTCCAGGGCGCCCATGTTAAGGCAGAACCTTCTCCATCCTGCTCATCAGAAGCAGGTCTGCTGGGTCCCTTCTATTCTTGGGGAGCTCCTGTGGTATCCAGGAGCATGTCCATGGGAAACTTGAGCAGTTCCGAGCTTCCTGGCGCCATGTTTCACATGACTTCACACCCCGTGACATTCAATGTGGTCGTTAAGCTTCCCAGACATCAGCTCAGGAGCCTGAGCCCCCAAATTCACGTTTCATCTTACTTCCCACCTGAGGTCTCACCAGGCTGAGATCCAGGCAGTCCCAGCATAGGGGAACCTGAGCCTGACTCCTGGACAGTCTCCTTCCAAAGCCCCCAGACCCATTCCCACCAACCACCAGGCCCCCTTTAGGCCCCTCAGGCAGCCTCCTGTGCCACAGCACACGCATAATGTGACCCATGTCCTTGGTGGTCTCCAGTTGACATAAACCTTTTACTATGAGACCCAGCCCCACCTGAGGCTCCAAGAAAGAAGAAAACAAAGATTGGGGCTCCATTTTACCAGCTAAAGACTGGAGGAAACATGAAAGGCACTGCCAGGCTGGGATGAAAGCCCGCTACCCTCTAGCTTCAGGTGCTACTCCTGTGTCTGCTACTCCCTAGGAGACCTGCCTGCCAGTAGCAAACTCTAAGACATCCTGCCCCAGCCCCCATCCACGCCAGTCTGTCTGTCCTGGACCTGCTTTTCAGGTTACCCTAGAGAGAGCTGCTGGAGCCCTTTTCAAAACATCTTTCCTCACGTGGGTCTTGTGTACCGTAGCTCTCTGAGGCCGGATCCTCTTTAAGCTGTGGTTTAGACTGGGCCTCTGCTCTGTTCACTTCTAGCCCTGGCCTAGCCAAGCTCCAGGGACGCTGCTTCTGCCCCCTAGACCAGTGGATCTCAGGCAGGAGAGTTCCTGCTCGCTGGGGACACCTGGTGACCCTTCCATTGTCACAACTGAGAGCACAGGGGAAATGCTTTTGGCGTGAGGAGCACAGAGGCCAAGGGACACAGTTAAACAAGCTACAGTGCTCGCAATAAGATGCCACAAGGCACTGCTTAGCCTGATACCAAAGGGGCTGAAACTGTCCTGAGGCCCTCCCGGGCCAGGTGCCAGTTAATTCCTTGAGAACACTGCCACTAGGGGGAGCACTCCCGTTCTCCCTGCTGACCCTGAAAAGGAGGGTAAGATGGCACAGACTCTCTGGGAGGCTTCAAGCTAGGGCAGAAGCCGGCCAAAGCTCACATCCAGTAAATGGCTGTGGGCAAGAGAGGAGGTGACCTCAGACACAGAGGAGGTGACCTCAGACACAGGGGAGGTGACCTCAGACACAGGTTCGCTGTGGGGTTGGGCACCAAGGCCTGCCCTGGGCAACAGGGGAACATGAAGACAGGAAGCCAGCTCTAAAGTCAGATTACCAGGGACAGGGTGAGGCCGGAGGAGGGCAGGGAACCACCTCTAACCCCGTGGTGGGAACTACTCAGGAAGCATAAGGCCTTGGTGGCCCAGCCAAAGCTGGGTGCCAGAGAGCTTAGTAAGTGGCATTCGAGAAAATTCCCTTCTAAAACCAGAGGGTTGTCTCAGCTGAGACGACCGAGCTACCACAGAACCCAGGACTGAAGAACCTGGGGCGAGGCTGAGGGACTCAGGAGCATCAGGATCCAGGACTACAGCGCCAACCAAGTGGGGTCCTCAGTTCCCTCATGTGGTCCAGGCCTGGATGGCACCTGCCTCTAAGCACAAGCACGCTAAGGTGGCTCCTAAGCTTCCCCTGTAGCTCACTCAACCAAGCGCCTTTCAAAAGTCTCATTTCAGGGCTGCAAAGGGATGACATCCGAACCTGATAAGACAAACCCCTGACCTAACGCCTGTACCCGGCCCCTCAAGGCTGGGGCGTAGGACTGCTCTGTTCATGATATATCTTCATGGTCAGGAATGGCGCCCCAGCCTTGTCCATGCACTGCGGCCATCTGGACCTTGTCCTGGTCCTGCGAAAGGAAAGGTGCAGGCTCCCTGGGGACCATGAGTCCATCAGCCTGTCTCAGGCTCCCTCGTCTCCTGGGAACTCACCCAACACAGGTCTAACAGGTAAACTGAGGCCCCCAAAGCAATGTGGATACACCAAGCTAGCCCTGCAGCAACCAGATCCCCCACACCATTAGCCATATGCTAACTGGCCACATCTCATCTTCAGGTTGGTCCGTACTGACTGTTCAGGTTAATACACATTTCTGCCTTTAGGCAGGACATCCACACAGGCACCCCATTCAAATTCGCCTGGGTCTGGGGATGCTATCCCCATCCAATGAGACTCCATATCACCTCCACCCATCCAGCCTTTCACAAGGGAAAAGGTGGACTCTCCCAGGGTGTGCTGATCCAGGGCATAACACAAGTTCATGCTGGCTCCTACCCAAGACTTCTGTCACCAAAAAAATTAAAAAAAAAAAAGTTCCTTTTGAGGTCCAGATCCATGGTCTTCCATTGTCCTTCCACCACAGGGCCCAGAAAATACTTAGAACACCGAATGTTTCTTTAGCAACTGAACTGGTGAGTGGGTGGGTGGGTGAGTGGGTGGGTGGGTGAGTGGGTGGGTGGGTGTGCAGGTGAGTGGGTGGGCAAGAGGCCTGAGCAGGGCACAGCTCAGGAACAGGGGCACATGCACAACTAACTACATTTCCACCATCCCCGGGGCCTCCTCAACCCTTCTTGGCCAGCAGGAAACATCGGAACATGAGGGCTCACAGCTTCCCCAGTGCCTAAGACATAATGGCATTTAATAAATTATCAGATGTAGCAAATAAGAGAGACAATCGTAATGATTTTAATTGCGCCGCCTGACACATTGGCTCCTTTAAGAGCCGGGCCTGCCCTGAAAGACACCGACCCGCTGAGAACTTTGCAGCCAGCAGCAGAGAGGACCGGCCACCAGGGTGGGAGGGGCTACTGCTCTGTATTGCAGGCGGCCCTCCTCTTCCCTCCCTCAGAGGGCTCTGCTGCTCATTCATTCCCAGAGCCATAAAGAGAGACAGCCGGGCTGATGAGGAGGGGAGCCGTGCAGCACGTTTCCAATTCCACACCCAGGGAAAAGAAAGGACAAAGTCAGAGACTTCTGCCAAAGTCACCCAGCCAGCAGGATGGTGGCTGCAGAGATCTGCAAGGGCCGGAGGGGAGGCAGCCGTGAAAGCCCCCCCCCCATCTGATCTGAGTGTTCGCCTGCAGTCCGCACTCCAGCCCTCCATATAACTCCAGGGAAGGAGTCTATTAACTGCAGATCCCGCTTCCCTGTGGCTAGCAAGCATCAGTCCTCGTTTCCGAGAGGCTCACCAGGAGCCACTGTGACAGGCCTTTAAATATTTGAACATGTGTACTTAGCGACGTTCTCTCCCAAGTCTCCTGGCCTAGGAGAGGGCTTTTACATCCTTCACCTCCGAGTCACCCTCAGCTGCTCATCTGTCTCACACTGAAAGTCACTCTAGCTGGAGGGAACCAGTGGAGGCAGACACGTCTCCCCTCCCACACTCAGAGCTCTGCGGAAAGCCCCATTGGTCTGACTGGTAGCCGCGGCAGCCCGCCTGTTGAGTGTGTGCAGAATTTCAAACTGAAGAGAGCCATTCCTTGGTCGTTCTTCATTGGCTGCTGTTTCTCCTCACAGGCTCCAATTTCTTCACAGCTCCACTTCACAGTCCCAGCTTAGGGGTGACAGGGAGATCGCACCCATATTTCTAAGCCCAATTTTCCCCCAAATAAACATTGCATAAAGCACCTGCAACCTACAACCCAGTTACATTTTGATGACTCCAGCACCGGCTGGTTCTATATAGACATTAAGAAGACTGGGCTTGGTGTGTGTGTGTGTGTGTGTGTGTGTGTGTGTGTGTGCATTCGCACATCTTGAGGTTGCTGCTCTTGACTATGACTCCAGAGTGTCAAGTCTCTTCACACACCCTTGTCACCTCTTCCCTAATTTCCCCACCACCCCTGACCCCCAAGTACAGAGTGTTTTAGTATCTATGTGGGGACAGGAAAAACCTTGTCAAGGACAATCCTGCAAGGCCCAAGGTCAGCATCTGTCACTCTCCCGAGCACTAGAAGACTGGGCTTGGTGTGTGTGTGTGTGTGTGTGTGTGTGTGTGTGTGCATTCGCACATCTCAAGGTTGCTGCTCTTGACTATGACTCCAGAGTGTCAAGTCTCTTCACACACCCTTGTCACCTCTTCCCTAATTTCCCCACCACCCCTGACCCCCAAGTACAGAGTGTTTTAGTATCTATGTGGGGACAGGAAAAACCTTGTCAAGGACAATCCTGCAAGGCCCAAGGTCAGCATCTGTCACTCTCCCGAGCACTAAGGGCCTCGGTGGCGGAGGCAAAACGCTGTCACCACCTCCCACCAGTGGCACTAAGGGCTCGTTGTCCTCTCATCTCTGGGAGGGTCACGGCTGCCTTTGTTGGAGTATGGCTCATCTGATGGGGCTTTAGGGTCTGGCTTTGGCATATGGGATCAGCTCCACGCAGTGCCTCGCCCTTTACATGGGGTTGGTAGGGCTCAGGGATGACCTAGCATGAACAGGAGACTCTGGATCTGTCCTGGGGCTCAAAGTCCACTGAAGGGTGCGGCAAGATGCTGGTCCTGCAGAGCAAGGGGCCAGGACTACTTGCTGCCTACCCTGTGCTGTCTAGTCACAGCCCTTACAGATAGGCCCACTCCCCCAGGAGGAAAGGGCGCCTGCCCGGGATGGCTGCCCCGGTCCACACTCTTCCCAGGCCCATCAGCTCTCTCAGAAGCTTGTGTCTCGCCACCAGTTGAAATGGGCTGTCGTGTACCATGTGGCTGGACACTAAGATGAGTGGTGGTGCCACGCCTGCCGCCCAAGGGTGCTCCTGCCCCCGAAAGCATGACGCTTGAGGACCAGCTCCCAGAAGGACAAGATGATGTGGCGCTGGGATGCCGAAGGGCCCCAAATGACACAGAGCGCTGCCAGCCGTGCATAGGACTAGGGGTCACTCAACAGCCTATAAACACCGCTTGCCTCTGCTGTGCTTCCCACACTGGGGCACTCTGGCACACGCGTGCTTCCTCCCCAATCAGGCACCTTCTGGGCCAAGGGATCTGCCTAGCCTGGGGGCCACCAGGGCATACTTGTGACTCTATGTTCTCCAGCTTTCACCAATCTAACCAGTTTCCCGCTGGTTCTTGGCAGCAGGAGTCAGGATCTGGGTCCCCAGACTGAGGGCTTCATTCAACAGGCTCCTTAGATTGTCCCTGTATTTTGGAATTCACAGGAGATCACGGGCTAACACAGGGCAGGCCCAGAAAAAAGTCCCAAGAGGAATGCTGATTTTAGTCATGGTCTCCATGTCTCTGCCTCCTGAACCAGTGCATTGGACTAGAATGGTCCTTTGGTAGAAGGGGAGGGGAACTCCCTGACCTCTGGAATGCCTACTCCCCACCACCTGTGCTCAGCGGAAACAGCACGGTGCCTCAGGCCACCCCGAATCCAGTAAGCTACCTGGCCATGGACCTAGTGCTAGGCTAGTGTTTCGTGCTGAGGTGGGCTGGGGTGGGGAGGGGTGGACAGTAGCTCTCACCAGTACTCATCTGTACCCCAGGGCACATGTACCCACGCTTTTACATCAGGGAAGAGCTGAGGGTGCGGAATGGAACCACACTGAGGTGCCATCTCCATTCCATGGTCATTGTGAGGTGGGTAGCCCTAAGGACAACAGCACTTGTCTGAGCTTCTGAGGCCTAGGGAAAAGACGCCGAAGACACCAACATCTCTGCTCTGTTCTCATGTTTGTTTCATGGTATGCCAATGGAGGCAAAAGGCACTCATGACAACATCAGTGCCAGGAGCCATGGCTGGGTCTGTCAGGGAGGCGGGGTCGGCGGTGTAAGGATGATAGCATAGCTGTGGGTCACGCATTTCACCTTGGGAGGAGGCAGGGCCATTGGCAGCCAAACCGCGGGACCAGAAACCAAGGGGTGGTGAGGTAGTGTGCCCTGACAGGCCACCCGAGCCTTCCGATGTTTTCTCTCTGCTGAGAGAAGGAAGCACCTCTCAGCATGGCGGACATTGCAAGGAGGAGCAAGCAGGCGCCTTCTGTGTACCTGGAGCTCCTTGGAATATAAATACTGCACAAGGTACTGGGCTGCTGTTCAAACTTTTCGAAAGTGTGGGGGTTGGGAATAGGACAAGGGAACTGTGAATTACATCCTGTGGCAGAGTTCAGTTTGCCTATGATTCACCTCCCCTGCCCCCCAACCCCCCACCAAAACAGGGCCAGGGCCTGCTCCCTGCGTTGGGAAAGTTTGCCCCACCTCCAGACATGGGAAAAGGCTACATGGTGACAGTACTTTGCCACCTTGTGCCACTACCTCTGTCCCTCACCTGAGGGAGGCCATTTTGTAAGGGTATGAGTAGGAATCTTTGGCCACCCAAGTCAGGGAAATGACACTGTAACTACACACACACACACACACACACACACACACACACAGAGAGAGAGAGAGAGAGAGAGAGAGAGAGAGAGAGAGAGAGAGAGAGAGAGAGATCAGCAAACCTGTGGCTGAAGGGTACCGTCAGGTCTGCCCCTCGGCCTGAGACCACATTCGATCTCTTTAGCCCTTTGGCACGGTCCGCCTGTGATCTGTCTTCCTGAGGGATCAGAGGCCCACAGTCTGACTGAACTCCCAGCCAGAGCTGCCCCCGCCCACGCCAGAAGGGTGGCATTTCTGACATGCCTTGTGGGGGACATGGCCAGTTAGGCTCGGGTCTCTGCCAGAGATGGTCTCAGCACCAACTGAAGTGACGGGCCTAAGTTCCCTCTCAACTTGTGCCAGGAGCCTGGCCTGCTGTGCTCTTGCAAGATGGAATTGTGGGCCACCCTCTGCCTTCCAAGATGCGCATGGCGACTCCTGCTGAAGGCCGATGGTCCCCAGGGTCACCCAGCGTATTAGCCACAGTCCTGCGGTTTGCATGCAGAGCCAGGCCTTGCCCACAGAACCCCTGTCCCAGCCCGTCTCTGCCCTCTCCTGGTGGAGGTCACGGTCAAGCACTCAGGAGGCAACCGAGCATCAACCCCATCTGAGCACCTTGTCTCTGGTGCCCCACCCACTCTTCCCAACTCCAGGAGGCCCAGATGATGGACCAAGGACACAGAGACCTACAGGAGCAAAGCAGCCGAAGGCCAGCCACTGCGTACCATACACCTAAGATTACACCTCAGCTTCCCACTGCCTCCTCAAAGGAGTGGGGAGTGTCCCTTGCACCAGACCTAGGTTAGGAAGGAAGGAAGGCTAGCCACGGTGCCTTGTGTTAGCAAGCCCCGTGGCCTGGAGGTACCCTCTCCCAGTCCCTCGTGGGACAACTCAGCTGAGAAGCCAAACCTAGCCTAGTACAATACAGTGCTGCCCGGTGTGGCTCAGCGCAAGAAAGAAGAGCTGATGACCGTGGTGGGGACACGGTGGGGACAGGGGCATGGAGGGACAACACCAACGAAGCCAGCATTGATCCAGTCTTCATCCCCAGTTAGGAGCTGGACCCTAGCCCTTACCACAGGAGTCTGTAACTCATGAGAGTAAGAATCTGAGAGGCGGAACAGCCTGCCTCTACTCGCACAGGAGCAGGCAGGAGGCTGGGTTTCCAACACAATCCGCCATCTTCCCAATCTCACCACTGTACCTGAGTGTGCCTCCGACGGACCTAGAGAATCCCAAACCTTATTTTATCCTCCCTTTCTCAGCAGCTTCTCGCTCAGGATGAGTCGGCAGAAGCGGGAATGGTGTGCTAAGCAGCACAGAGCCACACGGACCAGGGTGGGGAACGCAAGCCGGGTGCTGTGGCCGGGCACCCAGAGCAGGGCTCCCCGCCAGACCTGGGACCGAGGCGGTTTTAGGAGCAATGGAGGGGCTCAGGAAGGTGGAGGTGAGGAAAGTGTCAGGGCCCCAGTTTGCAGAGGCCATGGACAAGGTGGACACACGGGGGTGGGGGGGTGGGGTGGGGGGAGGGAAGGGTGGAGGTGGCATGTATGTAATTCATCCCAGATGATCCTAGCCTTTGCTGGTTGTGTGCCAGAGTCCTAAGTGTCCTTCTTCCAGACAAGCGGAAGAGAACAACACAAACCAGTGTACGGTTCCTCTTTACCGCCTCTGTCTCCAAACGGAAACCAACAGCAAGCGCCCCGGGCCATTTGTTTTGCGGAGAGCGCTTTCACGCACCCTATCTTGGCAGGTGTGCAGTTGCTATCCCCTTTTATAGATGAGGACACTGGAACTCATTGGCACCCGGACTTTATCTATGTGGGGACCACGGGTGATGGATGGGGTGAACGGGGATGCTGTGATTACCCACAAGGACATGGAGTTTCTGTGGGAGGCACACAGGCAACTTCCAGAAAGGAGCGCTAAGGAAAGCCTGCTAGGGGCCTGCCCACCAGCACCCCTGACAGCCAGGTCCCTTGCAGGTGCCCCACAGGTATATGAACGAAGCCCAACCCTGGGAGGCCCCAAGCTGCCTATCCCTAAGGGCTAGACCGCAACGCAGAGGATACCACTGACGGAGCCCAGGAGTGTGGGCTAGCGGCAACTTTGGCTGCGTTCAAGTTCACGTTTACCAGCTGGGGGACTTCTCTAGTGCGCACATCTTAAATGGGAATTAACGTTACGCACCACCCAGAGCTGTCGTCAGAATTAAATTAGATTCATGAAAATAAACTTCCTAGCACGGTGCCTTGTATACAGCTATAAACGGGAGCCATTACTGGTATTTATGGCCTGCAGTCTGCATCCAACCAGGTGACGGAGGCAGGCAGAGCGGCGGAAGCCAGGAACGCGGGGGTGGAAGGCAGAGCGGTCCTGTGTGCTGGACCCTGTGTTGCTCTGCCCTCGTACCAGGCGGCCTGATGGCCGCCAGTAACTGGCCCCCTGGAGCTGTCCTGCCACCCCAGTAGGCATCACTGAGATGTGCCTTCCCGCTGCAGGCCCCCGGTCCCCAGCCACCCATCTCCGGGAGGCGGCTTGCTTTCCCGATTTGCAGTGTGCTTTCTTTTGGCAAGGAGCTGCTGCCGTCTGTGCTCTGGACCGTAAAACAAGTTTTCATCAATAAATTAAGATAAGCGGAAAGCCAGCTCAAGAGGAGGCGGGCTAGGGCGGGCGGGCAGGCGGGCTCGAAGTCATTCTGTGACCCAGAAGGGGCTAAAGTGAGCCCAAGCTAGACGCCGGGTTTTCCACTTGAGGTTTTTTCCCTCTTTCTGGGCCCCGTGTGCCCCAGTTTAACCAGGTTTCTCAGGGAAGGAGAGGCTGAGGAAGCTATGGTGTGTCCCTCTGGCTTGTTCCACCCTGGGGCTGGTGAACCGGGCGTCACAAGGACAGGTAAAGGCAGGTAGTTGGAGGGGAGACTCTGAGTCCCCGTGCTCAACAAACTAAGCCACCCAGGCTCTTGTCAAGTTACTGGCACAATAAATGGTCCCAAGGTAAAAATGTTCCCAGGGTTTGGCTCCCACACTGTGAGTTTAGGATCCCCTAAGCACCCCAACACACACACACACACACACACACACACACACACCATGTCTCTGCCTCCAGTCTTGGCAGTTCCCTGTCCCCTACACTGCAGTGGTTCTCACCACTGGACCACTCCTGGGTCTCTTCCTCCTAGGTGAGGACTGACCCGGTGTCCTCTGCCTACAGTTGGGAACGCAGGGTGAGAGCCCCTACCTGTTCCATCCCCAGCCCTGAGAGGCTCCCCCTGACAACAGACAAACTTAGTGTGGGAGTGCAGGTGAGCGAGGGAAGAAGGGAGGGAGGGAGAGGCAGAGGGAGAGCAGGAGGGAGGGAGGGACAGACAGAGGGAACGGCACAGCCAGACAAGCTTGTGGCTCAGCAGTGGGCACCTCCCCATCCGATGTCCTGCTATACAAGCTCTTTCAGCCCCTAATGCCCCAACTGAGTTGTAGCATATGGCAGGAGAAGGGCCATCTGCCTGTCCACCGTCACATAGGGAGAGCTGTGCGCCTCTCGTTGCTTATGGTTTAAGAGACAGGTGGGCCTGCCGGTAACGCCGGGAAAGGGCCGAGCTCTGACAACGCTGGTCGTCAGCTGTGTGACCCAGGGGCGAGCCAAGGGACTCATGTGAGCAGTGCCCAACTCCACTGCCAGCCCAAGAGCCTCCAGTTTCACTTCTACCTGCTACGTGAGACGAGGGGGAAAGAAAAGAGGGAGAGAGAGAGAGAGAGAGAGAGAGAGAGAGAGAGAGGGAGAGAGAGAGAGAGAGAGAGAGAGAGAGAGAGAGAGAGAGAATGCCATCGGCCTGTGTATTTTGGGCGAGCAGAATGAGACGCTAAGGCTAGGTGACCTGATGACATGGCCACGAGGCTAGACCCCGCCCTTCTTGTACAACTCCGGCTACCTCACTGTCCTCAGGGAAGGGAGTGGTAAAGGAGGAGCTGCAGACTGAGCCAGGCTGAGCCTGCAGCATCCCTTCCCCAGGGCCCTGGCTAAGGAACAGAGTTCTAGAGAAAGCCTAGCTCCGGGCCCGCGGTCACGATCGGAGGCCGATTCACTGCCCTGCTTCAGCACAGCCACGCTGGCAACGCGCCAAGCCACAGTGACATTAAATCAAGACGGCTAATTATACCCCGACCTGGATATTAATCGCATCGATTTCTTCTGAGTCCAGGGTGATGTCTATACCTGGACAGAGCCCAGTGACATGGGATCCTGGATCAAGTATAGGCAGAGGCAGGGACCCGGCTTAAACGTGGTTCCCAACAGCCTCTTCTTTACCTGTCCCACCAGGGCCTGGGATGGGAGATGAGGCCCTGTTAGAACCCGTGAGTGTGGGGGTGGGGTGACCGACGTGTTGAGCTGGCAGGAGGAGCTGAGGGCAAAGTTCAAGGAACTGAACTGAAACGTATTGACAACAGCGAAAAGAAACAATTACCTCGCATTTTCATATGAGATCCAAGGAATACATTGGCTCCGGTTTTGCTTATTCAACAAAAAGAGAGCGAGAGCGAGAGCGTGTGAGTGAGCGGTAGCTGGCGACGGGAGGCCAGGGCAGAATGCACACGCTGGCACTTTGCAGTTCAGTTCCCCTGAAGCTCTCCACGGAGTGTTTGTGGAGATCCAGGCAGATGCAGGAGCCAGAGGAAGTCAACACTGGGGGTGGAGGGAAACCTGGTGCTGCCTGCAGGGTACCCTCAAACAAACAGGAAGACACCCTCAAACGATCAGGGAGACACCCTCAAACGAACAGGAAGACGCCCTCAAATGAACAGGAAGACACCCTCAAACAAACAGGGAGACACCCTCAAACAAACAGGGAGACACCCTCAAACAAACAGGGAGACACCCTCAAACAAACAGGAAGACACCCTCAAACGATCAGGGAGACACCCTCAAACAAACAGGAAGATGCCCTCAAACGATCAGGGAGACACCCTCAAACGAACAGGGAGACACCCTCAAACGAACAGGAAGACGCCCTCAAACGATCAGGGAGACACCCTCAAACGATCAGGGAGACACCCTCAAACGAACAGGGAGACACGTCGCTCTCATCCTCTCTGCGGCTTCACATCTCTGGAAGAAGACACTGCTTTTTTAAAACAAGCTTTTTTCTTGGAGATAGACCCATCAAGGTTCCTGGCACCAGCTGCTCTGGGGAGCTGGAGCCTGGCTTCACTCCAAGGAAAAAAGCCAACGGCTGAGGTGATCCTACAGTCTGTCCTTTCTGCCCAGAGCAGGCCATCAAGAACCAGAAAGCCACGGCCACCTGGGAGGCCAGAGCAGGCGGGACCATTGCTCTGGTGGGGGTCCGAACAGTCACGGAAGGTGCCCTGTCATCAGTCTGCACCCTGCCATGTGGGCACTGGAAACCAGGACATTGCCACCTGCACCAGGTGTGTGCGCCTGAGGCCACCTCTGGGCTGCTCAGGAGGAAGGCAGCCCGGTTCACCATTTGGCTGTCATACTGCCTGGGAATCAGAAGGCCCAGACCTCTTCCTTGCAAATGGCTACCAGCGTGCCACAACCACCCTGTTTATGGTCTTCTGAATTGGGCATGGTGGGTTGTACATACCATCGCAGCCCCTGGGGACCCGAGACAAGTTTGAGGGCAGCCTGAGATATGAAGGAAGTGTAAGAGCGTGCGCGTGCGTGCGTGCGTGCGTGTGTGTGTGTGTGTGTGTGTGTGTGTGTGTGTAGTATATTGTCTTATAAGAATCAAAACAAGCAAAAAGTGTACTTTTCTCCTGATGTAGCTTTGGTATACCTCTCTCCGTCTACTGTATTCAGAAAGCCTGGGTCTGGGGCCAGTAGTGACTGAATGCTCAACTGTGGAGTCTACCTGAGCTTTGAACTCTAGTTGCACCTACTGATAAACTCTGGAGCTGAGGTGCGAGAGTCTTCAACTCTAAGGTGGGGTTAGAATGTTCTCCTTCCAAAATGCACACAGTACTTCTGCGGAGGGCAGCTGTCACCTCCGGCTCTTAAACAGGAACATGGAGTAGACGCTAAATGCCATCACATCCAGTCCTAAATTCTCAGGTCACATCTCCAGGAATCTCCTCCGCCTCTTCCTCTCTGCCTAGCTTCCGGTCTCATCCTTCCTGCTGGACATGAGGTGTCCTGGTCAGTCGGTCACCCAGCTTCCTCAGTCACAATCCTGATGCTTTGTTTTGGCCGTGTCATGCCGCATTCCAAGCCCCTGGAGACTCCTGCACCTTACAAGGTGTGGCCTGAGCCCCTTAGCGTGGAGTCTGTTTACAACAACCAGCAGTTAACTTTTCTGCTTGAGTCTCCCTCCAGGCCTGGCAGCCCAGAACGCTGAGCCCTCTGGGAAGGCAGACATTTTCTGACCCAGTTTCCTTAGGATTCCCCACCCCCCGCCACCAGCCAGCTCATCCTTCCACTTCCATGACAGGGCGGTGACCTGCGCTGCCCACCCATGTGCTGAGGACAATCTGGCCTTACCTCTCTGCACCAACAGGTTTGACCTAGGGATCCCGTGCGTTTGCTGAAGTACTCGCCCAAGCCAGCCACGCACAGGCAGCCCACGATCTTGCTTATCCTGAACCTCCTGCAAGAGCCTTGCGCTGAGTCAGCTGCGGGAGCTATTTTTCAGGTTGCGCCATGTTTGCAGAAGAAGAAAACTTCCAGAGCTTGGTGCTCTGTATGGTACAACTTGTTCTGGACTATAGCAGTTGGTGCCCGGGTTCAGCACTGATAAGAACCCGGAGGTCTAGCAGGCCCCTCTATAGACTACAAGGACATCAAAACTTTTCTCTTCCCCAGAAGAAACTTGTGGATCGATGGGAACCAATTCCCGCCCGCCCCTCTCCGCCCCCCCCCTCCCCCGGCCTGTGACAGTGGGTCTGCTGCTGGGTGTCCCGTCCCTCATTCATGAATCATCTTGCTTTCTTTCCAGCCACTGGTTACGCATGGACTACGGTGGGAACTGTGCCCTGCCGTGCCCTAGCGTCACAGAATCTCCGTTCTGCCCGATGGCCTCCGTGCAGAAGCCGGGCAGCATGCTCCCGGCAGCAGACGTGTTCTCACGGGCGGCCCACGCAGGCGTCACAGCCACTCCTGCCTGTATCCCACCACAGCGGCAGCCAGCCCTGTGGGCACTGACCCCTATTACCCATCTCCAGCTGCAATGGCTTTGAAGAGTGTGCCCGCAAAAGGCACGTGTGGGGGACGGGACTAGAGAGGCACGTAGGACCTGGAACAGGTGGACAAGTAGGACGCCAAGCATCAGGGGTGCACCCTTGAAAGGGACTGTGGGACCCCAGGTCTTCCCCTCTCTCTCTCTCTCTCTCTGCTTCCTGGCTTGCGAACAGCATGTCCCAGCACAAGCTGCCTGTTACTGCTACCACTGGCGCCCTCGCCAGAGGTCTGAGGCTAAGTCCTGGTTTTAGACTTGAACCCCTTAAACCTCTTAAACCTTCTCTGCATGAGGTAGTCACTCCGTGTATTCTGTTGTAGCAACACAAAGCCGACTCACACCACGCGCATTCGCTCTCCCCGCCTCCACCATAGCCACCACCCCTCCTTTGAACTCCGCGCTCATTTTCTGTCTTCCCAGTTGCCGCCCGGTCCCTGGGAAACCTGCTCTCCGAGAATCGGCCAGGGGGTCCTTCCTGGCCTGCATCTCTCCAGTGGTTCTTCCCTTCGCACAGAGCACGTCTCAGCCCTCTTCCCACGGCCTGCACGGCCTGGACTCTGCCTTCCTCGTCTCTCCATCTTCTTGATGGTCTGTTAGGTCTGAAGCACAGCACGCATTATTTTGCATTTTGGTTGTTTCTCTAGTCCAGGATATTCCTTCTTGGGCAGCCACGTGGCTGGCTCACTCCTAGTCTCAGTTTTCCTTGCATCTGCCCTGTTCGTCTGTGGACTGTTGTCTGTCCACCCTACTAAATGCGAGTCCTGTGGGAGCTGAGACCCCTGTCCGGTTCCTCGAACATCTCCAGGGCATGGCATTGGGCAAAGCACATGGAAAAGGTTCCATAAACATCTGGAAGGCAGGGAGAGGGAGGGGAGAGGAGGGAGGAGCCCAGGACTTGGAAGTCTCTCTTTCTGAGAACGCTCCTCTAAAGTGGTATTTACGCAAGTGATCAAACTAGTAAAGCCCCTCCGGGTCCCCAGGATGGCAGCAGGGGACATGCTGCAGGACCTGAAAAGCCCAGTAAAAATGAGAGCCTAGTAAGTGAAAACTAAGTAAAAATAAGAAGAAATGGGCTAGATGCCAACGGGCTCAGGCGAATTAAAACCCCTGGTCTGGCTGTGTAACCTTGGGAAAAATGGCTTAACCTCTCTGTGCCTTAATTCCTCATTTATATGGAGAACAATACTGATAGGGTGAGTAGCGGGGTGGTTGGTGCAGTGGGGACAGCTGTGCTAACGCGCCTTTCTCCAGAGGCTGCTGAGAAGCCCGAGGACTCTGCAAACCAGTCAGTTCCCCTCTGGCTCTGCAGGTGTTGGGCTGCCTCAGTGTCTCCACTCTGTGCTGGTCACGCCATGCCAAATCTCGGCTGAACACGGTATGCTACCAGGGGTGTCTGGGACTGTGGAGTCATGGTCCATGCATCCTGGGTGTCTGTTGGGGGAGCTGCTGAGGGAAACGTGGCCCCCGGTAGGTCCTTGGTTCTCAGCTATGGTTGGGAAGGGGACCCTGGGGACCAGGCAGGACATGTCATAGGGTCACTCAGCCCTGCCTTGGAGGCAGGCTTATTCCACGTTCTTCCCAGCCTCTGTGGGATGGAAAATGGACGAATCAAAATGTCATGAGTGACATCGCCTGACACCTTGGGATCAAATGCCAAACAGCAGCTAGGGAGCCTGAGGGGGGAGGCAGGCGCCTAGCTCTCAGGACTGCTCCCCCACCGTGGTCTAGTCCTGCCCTCTGCATCTCAAGGAGAAATGCTGGGCCCCACAGTCTCTTCCGAGAGGGGATGGCTTTATCTCCCAGGCAACCCTGTGGTGGAGCTCACATCTCACTCCGGAGAAATGAAGAGGAAGCGCTTCCCAGCACTTCCGCCCTGTTCGAGCCAGGCCCTTGCCTGGAAGGATGAGACACCTGCCGCTATCCTGCAGGGCCAGCAAGTCGCTTGGCCTTCAGGAGCGTCTTGTACAAAAAAGGAACAGGAGAGATGATCCCAGTCGCCCCATCTCAGCAATGTGCAGTAGAAGCCCACGGCCTCACGTCTTCAAGGTTACTCTGCTCACAGGAGGCAGTTAGGAGGGGCCATGCCAGGCAGGAGGAAGGGCACTGCCAGCAGGCTGTGCTGACATGTCAGCAGGAAGGGTGACAGGGCGGCAGAGGGGGCTGGTTTGGATAGGAGAGCTCGTTGGGCATAATTTATCCCTGCAGCGTCTCTCTCCGTGGGTTTCAGCTAGTTGAGTTTACAATGGAACGAGCAGGCGCTGTAGTTCTTGGATGCCTCGGGGCAGTAATGAGGGAGTGCGTCCTGCAGGGAGATGCAGCCATAAAGTGCAGGACTGCCCATCGGGGCTGTGACACTGCCCTGTACGGGGGGCCAAGCTTTACAGTCCTGAAAAGAATCAGGTTCCAAGAAAGCCAGAGCGTAGCCTATAAACCCCACGGTTCCAAGAAAGCCAGAGCGTAGCCTGTAAACCCCACGGGAAGTGCATGGAGTAGGAGCCTGCACTGAGGAGGAGGGAGATGTGTGTGTGTGTGTGGGGGGGGGATAGCCAGCCCCCAGGATGCAGAAGGGAAGGAGCTTAGACCTGCCATAGCACTTCCTGAGGCCAGTGGTGAGTGCGCAGGTCTCTGGAGGTTGGTGGAGGGTGGCACTGCCACCTGCGGGCTGTAATGCCTGACCAGTCTACCCTGGATTGCCAGGCTGGATAAGGACCGTGGACGCACAGCAACCTGGTTGAGAGGGGTCCCGAGTCCGCAGGCTGCGAGCGAGCGGCCTGAAGGGAGAGCTTTAGAAGGCTGCCGCCCTATCCTTCCCTACTCCTGCCCTCCACGAAGTCTCCCAAAGCCAGGTCTCTCTGGGGAACGTCTCAGCTCTCATCTACTCCAGAGCTGTCTCTAGCCGTTCTCTCTGAACCGTCCGCGTGTCTGAAAGACTGTTTTTCAGGAGCCCGTCCTGAGGTGGACTCGTGAGGGCTTCTCCTCTAGTTCAGGCCACACCAAGCTCCTGACATGGGAGACTCTCTGCAGCACACCCTGCCCCGCCCCGCCCCGCCCCCTGCTCCCGAAGAGTTAGCCTAGCCTCTAACATTGAGAGGAGGGCACTGCTGGAAGCTTATCCGACCTCCTGAAGGGATTAGCACCCAGCTCATGAAATGCCAGTCAGCCAAGAGGCCGAGCTTAACCTCCCTCACCGGGCCAGCTCCAACCAGGGCACTCCCGAAATCGACAATTACGCTAGAGGCACCGCGCAGCATGACATCGTCATCTGCTATTAATACTCTCCCTTACCCCACCCCGGCCTTCTTGGGGGACCAGTCACCACCAGTCACTCACAGGGCCCTGCTCAGCACCAGGACTGTGGCCTTCCCTACGGGGACTCGGGCCTTGCAGATCGTGGTTTCCCCGGGGCAGATGTGAGAAAGCCACGGTCAGCAGGTCCCTTCCTCAAAATCCAAACCTCTATGAACAAAGCTCAGCCCCTACAGTGGGCCTTAAGGTGGGGTACCCCATCCTCCCCTGCTCCCCTTCATTCTGACTTCTAACAGCCAATCAGAAGAAATGCAGGACAAAGGGCAGTGAGAGGGGACACTGGGGTTAAGGAGACAAGGCTAGTCCTCCTCAAGGGAGCTGGATGGCCAGCTCAGTCTAGCTGCTGAGGGGATTCCTCTCCACCTCACAGAAAGCAGCGAGCATGTTCCAGGGAACATCGGGGGGCACACACTCCTTGGGAGGGGCATCTCAGCTCCCGCCTGGCCCATCTGTCCCCTCTAAAGATTTTGGTCTCCCCTGGGACCAGTGAGAATTATAAGACCTGGAACTGCCAAACCGTCTGTGTGCACTTACTGGCCACCACAGAGTTCTGCCACGTGTATGTAAGACCTTATGCTCCAGGCGACCTAACAAGAAGTTTTCAGTTACTACTCTAGATACCCCAAGACACTGGGTCTGAAAACTCTCCAGTCTCCTCCCACTGAAACAACAGACGCCCATTGGTGGTTCTCTGGAACAAAGGCTCCAGGGCCTTCTTCCTATAGCAGCCCTCAATGGTCATCTGCTTTGTGGGTAGCCCAGGGACAATCTCACAAATATGGTGGCAAAAGCCTGAGCGAGGAGCGGGCGCTAGAGAAAAGGTTAATAATAGCACGGGTTGGGCGCAGCCCGGTTCCTTTTTCAGCTGCCCTGATTGCTCCTGTTACTCGATGTGGCTGTGGGCGGGGCACGTCAGGTGCTGGGGAGATTCAAACCCGGGTCACCCTGGGTGCCATGTCTCCTTAGGCCACCCTTGTAAAGAGTTCATATGCCACAGTCGGAGGAGGCCTCCTCCACTCACTTGGGTTCGCCTAACGCCACCTCTATAAAAAGCCTCACGCTGGTGAGACACGGCCAGGCCGGAAGCCCCAAGGTTGACTGTCCCTGAACCAGCAGCCCTCCGGCCCAGTCAGATGCTTTTGCTTTCCGTTGTCTCTCCTGGCTGCAGATAGCTCTCCTGGGCCCCGGGGGACAGAGGGGAATGGATATCTTCAAGGGAAGCCCCTCAGGCTGGGCAGCTCTCCTCCGGCCAGCCTCTCCCGTCTCTCTTAGAAACCAGTCTATCACTTGCATAGCAGTTGACATGTGCAGGCATGACGCATGCACACCCATGCAGTGAGCGGCTCTAGACGTGAGAGACGCTGCGCGTGAAGATGCATACATGGGTGGAGCGTATTGAGCTGGGCTCGGGATGGCTTAGAAGGCTCCTGCTAGGGGAAGGAGCGATGCCGGGTGCCGGGGCCCGGCTCTCTGCCCACTTGCAGGGAGACTCTCTTCCGTCTCTGCCTCTCTGCTTAGGCTCCAGTGCCAGGGCGTGAGGATGGAGGGACCAGAAGCAAATGGGACCCGAAGGGGGCGGGGCAGGTTAGGGTGCACATGGAGAGAAGGGTGCTCGGTGCCTTCTGTACAGAAGGGCGCCCACACCGCCAGTACTGCCAACCTTATCAGTCTCAGCAGGAGGGCAAATGTGACCCTATGAACCAGCGGGGCTGGGATTTGCTCCTGACTTTGGACTCTTGTTCTGATCCCTTTTACTTCCCTGAACATGTCGGACTTCCCAGAGCTGTCCCCACGCCGGTGGGGATTCTAAGAGTCCCACAGAGACCAGGAAGTCCCAGCAGAGGACCCAACACTGGGCTGACACACAGCATTAGAAACACTGGAGAATGTGCTGCCCTTGAGAATGCGCTGCCCTTGAGAATGCGCTGCCCTTGAGAACTTAACTCTTTCCATTCCTCTTCCTGAATGAATTCCCATCGCCAACACCATTAGCATCTCATCTCCAGAAATAGGCCCCAGAGGAAGTGATGGGGAGTGGTGAGGAGGCGTGGTCTCCCACCCTAGTCCCTCTTGGGCTTCCAGAAGCTTCTCTGAGCTGTGGCATCACTGCAGGGACCTGCATACCACACAGCCTTTAGCAGGCTTCAACTCACTGTAGCCCACGGAGGGCATCTTCCACCACCCACCCCTCCTACTCAGATTAAAGGGCTTGTGAGAAGTTCATCAGCTCAGGCCCAGAGGCTAACGTGAAGCTGCAGGCCAGCCTGTGTCCCATGGGCCACCGCCATCGCTTTGCTCGCCGATCCAGCAGGCGCCTGTCAACAACAGAGTGGCCTCTGTTCCCGTGCCTCTGACCATTTTCGACTGGTTTTCTGGGAGACTGCTGTCTGTTCAGGGTAGGCCTGGAGCAGCAAATGAGCCATCCCCTGAGGTCACAGGGCACCTCTGCGAGGCAGAACAGGCCAGTGAACCTGTTTTCTAGACAGTCCACGTACACGCTTGCGTGCCCCCGTTATATACCTCGAGATCAACCAGCTCTCTGAACTCCAGTTCTTGCCACGGAATTCTGAAATCCTTCTTGGCGATCACCCTAAAACAGCCCCATCGCTCATTACTGACCCTCTCCCGCTTGGAGGGGAGAACAAGACCCTAGCAGCCCACTTAGCCCAGGGAGGGTCTGCCTTGAGCCTGAGAAGTACCTCTCTCTGCTCCTTCCAGCCTAAAATAGGCCACAAGGCAGCCTGCCAAAATCCTACACTCTCGCCAAACATGAGGGTTGTATTTCTGGCTTCACATCTCGAAATGCTGGACTGGAGAAGGCTTCCCAGACCAACAGCTGACTCCGGCTGTGATGATAAGCCCATCCTGGGTTTGGCCAGAGCCCTGAGTGTGTACAGTAGGAGGGGGCTCTGTCCCTGTCCTGGAGTGCAGGGCAGCTATATACGGACAGCCATATAAGGCCATGGGACTAGGGGGGAGCCCAGGGGGCTGGGGTTTCTCCTGGCCCCAGCAGAAGCTCACACAGTGTGCACCTGCCATGGATAAACATTCCTGCCTGCTTGCCATTCCTCGGCCTGGAATGGGCTTCCCTCTCTTGCTGCCACCGCATACCCTCTTAACACGGTGCTTTGCCTCACCTGCTCGGAAAGCCTACCCAGCAGCCCCGCCCTCTCCAGTCACACCAGCCCCAGAGGGCACAGGGGTGAGAGTGCCCACAGGAACCACGTGGCAGGGAAGGCGAGGCAGGCAGGGCTGTCTGTGTGTGTTGGAATAGCGGAGGCCAGAGAGCTGCTACCTTGAGCGTCTTCCTCGACTGCTCCCCACTGGATGCTTTGAAGCAGGGTCTCGGAAGATGGAGGCCACTGATCTGGCCACTAGGCTGGTGCGTGCTGTCCCAGACTCCTCAGTGCTTGGATCAAAACCACAAAACATCTCACTCTGCTTTGCACACGGGCGCTGTGTGGCAAGGACTACCCTTGCTGCTCCATCGGCCTTGTGGCTGGGTTTTAGGTGTGTGAAAGAGGCAGCAGTTGGCAGAGGCTGTGCATCCTCCATGAAGCCCAGAGGACAGAACAGGGACCAAGCGATAAAATCTATGAGGCAAGAAATGACCTAACTTCTCTCGCCCATAGACCAGAGCAAATCAACGTGTTAGCTGGGGGGGCGGGTGGGGGGGAAGGGGGGCTGCCATTAGAGATCTTAGGAAAGCCCAGGGCTCTCTTTCTAGGCGGGAGCTATCATCCACCACGGCTGCTCTGGCCGCAGTCACCTCTTGCCCTGCATTTCTGTATTCTACCACAGGTTCCCAGGCTCACCCTCCGCTGTACTCTGAGACTACGTGTGGTGCTGACCGGCCACCCAGTACTCCTGGGGTATATGCAAAATCACTGCCCTGTGTCCCCATCTTTACAGACAGTGTCCTTTGCAACTGAAGAACCTCCCTCACATCCCTACTAACACCAAGTGAGCAGTGGTTCTCTCGGGAGAAGAGCATTGTGGGGGATTTTAGTGTACACTGATTTATCCCCCTCAGTTCTTCCTAGTATTATCTAGTGGTGACTTACACACTAGATCCGTATTCAGAAGTGAGCTGCTTTTTTTTTTTTTTTTAAGTACCAACTTCCTGCCGGGGTGGTAGTACACACCTATGATCCCAGCACTTGCCAAACTGAGGCAGAAGGGTCTTGAATTCAAGTTGAGTTTGGGCTTGTCTCAAAAATTCCTAAGAAAAGAATAAGGCAAAGAAAGGACCAGTGTCCTTTCCTTACAGCGAACCTGTCACTCAGCGTGAGCCTGTCCCCTCCTCTTTCTGACACCCAGGGACCCTCGCACATAGCATTATTCTCATCTCTACCCCGGGGGCTTTGAAAGTTACCCCAGACACGGGTATGAACCTAGATCCACGGTGACCCCCCAAAGCCCAGAGCAGGAGTGGGAAGGAGAGAAGAGAGAAGCCCAAGTGTGAAGAGCAGACCCTGCTCTCTCCCTACAGTCCTCCCGGGTCCATGCCCTCCTCCTGGGCAGCTTCACATGCACCGTCACCAACCTAGGCACTCCCCAGACCCGGAAGGTTACCATAGGCCAAGAGCCCAGCTTCACATACCTCCAGGGCTATGTCATGGCACCCGGAAAGGGCTCGAGTCACAGATATGGTCCCTGAGCCACCCTCTTAAGACGGTGTCTGTGACTGCCAACAAGCTGGCCTCAGCATGAGCAAGCTGGCCTGGGTGACAAAGCAGAGATGGGACAAGAGCCCCTGGCTTCTCTAACAAGTGGGGACAGCCTCAGGCGCACAGCACACAGCTGACAGAGGGGAGAAGGACAGAGGCCCTCAGTTCTGGGTGCCCTGACAGGAACAGGAGATCACTTCATACAGGAACCATCCCAGATACTCTCAAGAACAGTGTGAAAGTGGGCCACAGGGGCGACTCTATTGTGGTGGGAAACTGGATCGAAGTGTACACAACCATAGACCACGAGAAGAACCACACAGCCCAGCCTAGTGGATCTCAAAATAAAGCCTCGGGCAGCTCACGAACACAGGCAAAGAGCAGGCCAGCTTTTCATGAACGCAAGAGGCTTGCCACCGTGCTGATGGCACAGGCTCTAAGAAGGGAGCGCGGACACACGGACACACCCGTGATGAGAGACCGGCAGAGGCCCTTTCCCACCCTGCTCAGGTTACAGGCCACCGGGGCCCAGGGGGGCATCCTGAGCTTGTGTGGCAACTTGAGGACTAGTCCTATCCCACCTCTCTCCTCACCCCTGCACCTCAGCTAGGCTGGGACCCACCGCCCCTTGCTCCACCGCTGGAACACACAAGTGCTTCGAGAAAAAGAAAACTGAAAACGATTTCTCTCCTGCGGCCGGAGTCAATGGTCCCTTTCCACTTTGAGGGTGGAGGTCCGGGAGCGGCTCTAAGGACATCCGTCCTGGCCCCTCCCTGCACCTCCCTTGGCTAGGCCCCGAGGGGCAGAAGTGAGCTTGGCATCTTCCAGCTCGCTCTACCAACTGGCAGGTGCGAGAACCGTGCTTTGGTCCAGGCGTCTGCTTGCTTGCCTGCCTGGCTGCTTAAGGCTGGTCCAGAGTTCCAGAACCAGGCGCCGGCAGCAGGACGCAAAGGCGCGGGGCCTCCTGGGGATGGGGGCGAGCGGGGTGGTACCTACGGACTCAGGCGGTGTCTTCGTCTCTTCATCCCAGGACCTCTTAGCATCCCCACGGAAGTCACTCTACAGCGTGGACCCCCTAAAGCTTCTTCTGAGGAGCAGTGTGGCCTTTGGAAGCCAGGGATACCCAGAGTGGAGAAACTAAGGTGCCGAGTAGAAACGAGGGCTTGCTGCTCCGGGAGCACAGAGCCTCACGTTGCGAGGCCAGGCTGGGCTCACGGCCCTCCAAAGGAACGAGGAACAGAGCCCAGGCAAGGAAGACCCTCAAGGCTCCCGACTGGTGGGACATAGCTAGTGGACCACATGCTTCCCTTCTGTGCCGCTGGCATCCGAAGGACCTGGCTCCCGCTGGCCCTTTCTCCTCATCATTTGGCTTTCAAAGCGTGACTAAAGAGACTATCAGCCACATGGTCTCCTTCAGGGGCCTGCTGGGGGGCTCACCATCTGGAGGGCCCCACTGCCACCGATGTTGACCGTCTGCCTGCAGCACAGGGTCTGGTGGGGTGGTGAGAGGGACTCGCCGGCACTCATCCCAAAGCAGACACTGCCTGGCGGCTTCTGGGAAGGGACAGCCATACTACCAGCTGCCTCTCTGCTCCTGGGATCTGTCTACCCCATGCCATCTGGGGTGGGCTAGAACCCAAGAGCACGGCTGTGACCTGGCCTCCTACAAGCTAGACAAATAGGCAGAAGGTGAGGCGTTCGGCATCGCAGCTCCTGAAGTATCTGGAGCCTTGGACGAAACAGTGAGAGGCTCTTCAGACTGAAGACAGAGAAAGCGAGTTTACTCATCTGTGGAGACGCAGGCCTTTGCGGCTGATGGTTTCTTGAGGAAGGGGAAGAGACTGGGTCAAGAAGACGAAGCCACAAAGAGATTAAACAGCCCCAAGTGAGGATCCGTTACCTCAGAGGGCACTGTTTGGGGTCAACTGTCCCCAACAGGACCTGCTGTTTGAAACTGATACCCAGAGGTCCCCAGCAGGCAAGAATCCAGGGTCTGACCCTAAAGAAGCTTGGGACTGTGGGTCAAGGCTCGGTCTGGAAACCTTAGCTTTTTAGAGGGGAGAACTACAGGGCCCAGGAGACAGAGGAGCCCTGGGGTGGGTAAGTAGAGCTTGCAGTCTCCAAAGTTCCTCAGAGGCCGGAGGCTAGCGCTCCATCTCCCCTGCCTAACATGGGCCATCAGGCCAGCGTCTCTGACTGCCTGACAGCCTACTCCCGTGAGACAGGAAATCAATGAGGCCCTCACTCTCCTCCTCAGCCTCCCTAAACAAAGCCAGCCCACAGAGAGGGTGCTGAGAGGGGGCTGGCCGCAGGGGCCTAATGTCTGGCTGTTTCCTGCTGGCTGGTCCCCCCAGGCAATCTTCCCTGGCTGTGATCTGGTCCAGCACTAAGAAGCTTTGGCCAACAGCACTCTCTCCACAGCTCAGGCATGGCTCAACCCGTACATGGGGAGGAGAGGCCAGAGTAATTCTCGGGGAAAACATGGCCCTGAGTTACACAGCTGCTCCAGCAGCCAACGCTCGTGGAAACCGTGGAAACCGAGTGCATCTCCCAGCTGCCCCGAGTCTCTCTGCCTGCAAATTGAGGAACAAAAGCAGTCATGCCTTCCCGGGATTTCTGGGGCATTTCACTGAGGTGCTGAGAGAGTACACCCAGGCCTAGGCCTGGGCCCAACTCCCAGAAGGGACCCTGAAAATGTCATTGTCACTCAATGGGTTACACTCTGTGGTCCCTGGACACACGAAGATGGAGTAGCTCCTGGAAGATGACACATCACCACATGGGCTCATGGGATGTCACTGTGTTGAGTTAATAGTTTTTTTTAATTCTTTTTCTCTCATCTTTTCTCTTTGAAAAGTGGTCTTAATACAATATCCAAACTGATCTCAAATTCCTGGGCTCAGTGGATCCTCCTGACAAAGCCTACTGTGTGGAAGGAGCTGCAGGCGTGCCCCACTGCACGCTGCACGGGTTATTTCTCCATATTAGATCTCAATGCTGGCCGATGGCACTGTCCTTGATCCCTTATTGCCGAACACCCCGACTTTCTTCGGCTAATGTAGAGGCTATACTAGGAGACTTGGGGCCTTGGTTTACAGGACTCCTCTAGATGTACCACTGTGGAATAAGGTAATGTGGGCTTCCGCTACCACAAAGGGTCACAAGACACCCCGCAATCAGGGTACCACGCTATTCCATCAGGTATCCTTGGAGACCACACACAGACACATGAGCACGAAGGCCCTGAACACAGTGACCAGGCACTCTGCCTGGGACACGCTCACACCTAGCCACCGTGGAGCCCCTTGTCTGTCCAGCACACCATCTGCACGAGGCTTTGTGCCCTGCTGTCTGCTGAGGAACACAGAGAAGGAGGGGCTGTCTCTATCCTCTGAGGCTGACAGACAAAGAGGAGGAAAAGCACCTTGCAGTAGGAATCCTGATTCCCCCTGGGCTCAGACAGAACACATCTTGAGGGCTGTCCTGGCTGCAAGTTCGGATTTGCTTGAGGTCAGGTGAGAAACAGTGTGGCAGGTGTCATGGGCTCTGGACGCCAAGCAGAGGCATGTCCAAAGTCCATCCAGAGGGACCGACAGGAGCTCTACGAGGCCAAGGCCCAACGTACCCCAGAGTAGCAATCCTAGTCCTGCCTGATTCACAGGCTTCCATGATGAGCTCATGGAAGTCCCTAAGTGCTCAACCCACTACCTACATAGTGTCTGCTGAGAACAAAGAATGACACTGTTCTAGAGAGCCCTAGAAGCTGTATCAGGAACCCCGGAGGTCGCAGGAGTAACTCCAGAAGTGGGGAAGATGAACAGACTATTATGAGTGCTAATCCTACCAGAAGTGGAGGAAAGGACTCCAAGAAGCTGGAGATTTACCCTCCCCTTCAGGGCTGGCTCCCACCCACTGCAGGCCCTGCACTTGGGCAGCCACCTGGCAGGGATGCTCAGAGGCAGGGAGAGGACGCTACTCTACATATCACTAACCAGGATGCAGCCACAGCCCAGCCAGCAGGACCAGGATGCAGCCTGCAGTCCAGCCAGCAGCACCAGGATGCAGCCTGCAGCTCTGACAGCAGCACCAGGATGCAGTCCGCAGCACAGCCTGCAGCACCAGGATGCAGCCCGCAGCACAGCCTGCAGCATTCCAATCTATACTGAGCCCAAGGCCTGTGGTAGAGCTCTGGGCTGGCAGAGCCCTGCCTCCCTCTACAGCCCCCTGGGTACACATGCAAGGCTAGACCACCACCCAAGGCCAGGGCCTATCACAAATAAAAGCCATGTCCCCTTCCCCTACCCCACCCCATGCTGATCATGAGGAGAGAAGATATGTGGGGGCAACCAGGCTCCTGAGGATACCTCACCAACTGCAGGGAACAGGGCCAGAAGGAATCTACTTGTCTAAAACAAGATCACTAAGATAGGACCACCTAGTTCAATCCTTATTTAATGATACAGTACATATATACATATACATGTATGTATGTATATATATATATATATATATATATTCATATCTTTACAATGTAGGAATGTACCATACCTTCTTTCTTACCTACCTTCTTTTCTTTCTTCTTAAAAATTAATAAGAAATATTTTAACTTCATTGTTTTAAAAATGTTACAAATAAAAATATTTTTTAAAAAAAGAAAACACAATTAAGTTCATGATAGGTAAGTGAGAATAGAATTATTACTGGTCAGTTTGTCTGGTTTTGGCTTTTGTTTCTTCATTTTGCATTTTTAAAAGACTACTTTTATGTGTATGAGTGTTTCCTGTATATATGCATGCAGTACCCACATAGGCCAGCAGAGGGCGGGGGACCTCCTGGAGCTGGAGTTAAAGATGGCTGTGAGCCGGTGCTGGGAACAGAACCTGGGTCCTCTAAAAAAAAAGCAGTCAGTGCTCTCACCTGCTGAGCCATCTCGGCAGCCCCCCCTTTTTAATTTTATTTAATTTTATTTTATTTTATTTATTCATTTTTTTTTTTTAATGTTTGAGTACACTGTCACTGTCTTCAGACACACCAGAAGAGGGCATCAGATCCCATTACGGGACATCGTGAGCCACCATGCGGTTGATGGGATTTGAACTCAGGACCTCCGGAAGTGCAATCAGTGCTCTTAACCGCTGAGCCATGCCTCCAGCCCTTGATTTTAAAGAATGACTAGCACTCATTTTTCTCACTTACAGTCATACTGAGCAGTCATAATGACAAGTCCACATAGCAGGCCTTGTCTTCTGGGGACGCAGTCCAAGCTCCCTGTGGATACCTGAGACTGCAGAAAGGACCGATCCTTATATAAGCCATGCCTCCTCCCGTACACACAGACACACCGATGAGGAAGTTGAATTTATAAATTAGGCACAGCAAGAGCTTAATAATAACAATAGTAAAACTAATTACAGCAATATACTAATATAAGTTATGCAAATATGGTCTCCACTTCTGTCTCTCAAAATATCTCAACTTGCCTAGTGTGGTGGAAGCAGAGGCAAGCAGATCTCTGTGAATTTGCAGCCAGCCTGGTCTACATAGTGAGTTCCAAGTCAGGCAAGGCTACACAGTGAGACACCATCTCTCTCTCTCTCTCTCTCTCTCTCTCTCTCTCTCTCTCTCTCTCTCTCTCAAAAACAAAAGCAAACCCCTCCTTTCTTTGGTGCATTGTAGCTTTCCTTGGGATCGCAGTTCACTATGGGTAGGTTGTGATGGTTAGTCCTGACTGTCAAGTTGATGAGGGGTGGGACCTGCAGTCACCTAGGAGACAATCTCCAGGCAAGTCCGGGAGGTAGTACTTAGATTAGCCCTGGGGATGTCTTGGGAGTGGGTAGAGACTTGGTCCTGGCCTGTATATAAGGCGCTGAACTGGAGCATTCTTCATTTGGCTCCTGACTGCGCACACACCGTGACCAGCTGCCTCCACCTCCGGCCGCCATGACTCCCCCCCCTGCAGACTGCCAGCCATCCAGAAATTGTTTTGGCTGGGGTGTTTTACCACAGCAGCAGGAAAGTAAAGGCACAGCTGAAATCATAGAAAGCAGAGCTGCAGATGTGCACAAAGAAACCCTTCCCCAAAAGAGAACTTCGCCCTGTGAGAGAGAAACCACGTGGAGATGTTTCACATGGGCAGCCCACAACATTCCAAACCCACACATCTGTGCAAATGTTACACCTTCTCTCCCATAATTCAGGGCCATTGAATCATTTTCAATACTCGTTTATAAACTGCGCTTCAGTAAGAACCCCAATGCACAGCGCATGTGCCAGCAATTCTGATTCTTTTCTTAGGAGGGAGACGGATGCACGGAGCCCAGTCGGCAGGGACTGGTCTTACAGCTCCTGGTGCCCACTGCAATGTTATTTTCCACAGAGGCATCGATGCCCACACTGCTGACTGCAAAGAAAAACTGTACTATGTTAGTAACTATCACTACAGTTTTTTAAAGACCCCTAGTTCCATTCCCTGTACTGCAACAAACCCTCTAGCCTCTCTCTTTTGGAAAGGCAAGAAAATAGCATAGTGTTGTAATCTTGCTTTTTTATTGTTTTAAAGCGGCTCGTGATGTTTAGCATTCTCTCCCATGCTTGGTCACCGTGCATCTTACACAGATCCAAAGACAAGAGCAGTCACCAACCCCCAGCCCTCAGACACCATGCAATGCCAGTGCCACAACTATGATATACCACACAGTCAATCACAGGCATTAATGCCCTGCTTGTATTTAACACCATGGTACAGTGGAGACAAGGCAGTGTATGGAACCACAGATCCAAAGTCAGGAAGCGGTGAGCTTAAACATCTATTCCTGAATGTAACAACTACGTGACTTAGGGCAATTACTTACCCTCTTTTCTTTCTTTCTTTTTTTTTTTTTAACCCTAGTATCATGTGCTGTGAGACAGGCTGGTAGTGATAACTACTTCCTAGATCCCCGTGGGAATCAGGTGATGACAATACCCATGAGGCCCTTGGCACATGACCGCACACCTGCAGGTGCTTGGCAAAGCTCCCTTCCTGAGAGAGGAGGTGGGAGCCAGATGGGAGCTATGCAGAGCTACAATGTGAGGATGAGAAGAGACATCCCTGTGTCCTGAAGATACCACTCAGATCTGCGCACTGTGACCTCTTCACAAGGAGGAGGGTCCCCTGTGAGCTCCCCCACAGGACAGCAGAGGACACAATCCAACAGTGACTGGCTCTGCTTTTAGGATAATGGGGGACTCAGCGTACCCTCCCCTTACTGGGGAGATTGCCCATGTCACGCAGTACTACTGAGGGACAGAGAGAGGCGGGAGGGCTCAGGTAGCCACCAGGGAGAAACTGGAAAGCAAGGTGACAAAGGCCAGGGCAGCCACAGGAAATGCTAGACTCTGTAGACTCATTCTTAACTCTTTCTTAAGGCAGGGCAACTACCCTCTGTCTCCAATGCCACCCTGCCTCCCACCAGGCAAAAGGTCCCACCCCAGATGTCCTTAGGTATGAGATAAGCCCACCTGGCCCACTTTAGCTGGTAGGAAACAATATTACCACCCCCTTGGCAAGAGGAAGAAGAGGCCATGACCTTGGCAAGAGAGGAAAGTTGTACCCCGCCCCCCCTGAGAAAATCAGAAATCACTAACTGTAAACACATACTTTAAGCAAGAAAGCAAGCCTTTTACTGATCAAAGGAAGAGCTGTTCCCAACTGGGACCCCCAGCTTTCCCAAAGGCTACCATGGCGCTAGGGAGCAAACCAGTCGAATGCACAGTCTATCAGAACATCCCTAAGAGATGGAGAAAGGACCAGGGCTGAGATCAGGGTTCAATCTTTGGTTTCCTTATTACCCAGCTATATGCGCTTAGACACATTCCCGAATGCCTCTGAGCCTTCATTCCACATGCCCATAAATGGCAATAAGGCCAAAATCGCTCTCACTGGACCGTCCTGAGGACTAGTGAGATGCTGGGAACCACCCCTGACGCAAAACAAGCATACGCCATTGCTGGTCGGGACTTCTGGTTATGCTCTGTGATTCCCTGCAGGTCTGACCTCCCCATGACCATGGAAGTCTACGGTAGAGCTTCCTGTCCCAAATGTGTCCCTTCAGGGCCTGAACGTCACTACAGGGGAAATGACAGTGAGAAACCCCTCATAGGGAAAATGAGGGCCATGAGGAGAGGGCATAAGGGATGGACCAGATGGAAACACCGCACGGTGGTCACACACTCGGCAACAGCCTCCTCCTGAATGTTTGGTTCACATTTTAAATGTCTTCAGTGAGAAGCTAACGGGAGGGACAGGTGTGCTGAGCAGGTTGGGGCTCACGGGCTCCACGCTGCCCTTGAGCTCTGATCGGGGGTGGGGGGCTCCCCTACTTCCTACTCTCCAGGCCAGCTCTGGTGTGACTCCAAATCCTGACCACCCAAATGCCCCTCCACAAAGGTTAAATTCACAGCAGGATCGGACTCGGCACTCCCGAGGCTTGGCCACACTGTATGCTGTCTGTGCTGACCTACACGACTCACCTCTGCCTCTCATAGATGAAAGTGAGGCTCAGAAAGTGCTGGTGGGCTGGGACGATGGCCTGCCCGTCCCGCCCGTAAGGCTACTGCTAATGAGGAGTAAAGTTAAGACCAGGAGAGTGGGCAGCCATTCCTTTGCCCACGCTCTCACAGAGGCAGCATTCCGGGCACAGACTGATCAGATCCCTGCCCGGAGGCCAAGCCTTTCCTACCTTTTGCTAAGGGAAGAGGGTATGCTTGCTCGCCACAAGGACAGGAACGGAGTCAGGGAACAAATGGACAGATTTCTAGTCCGACCTCTGAGGACTGTGGGGCAACCCTGACCTCTGAGATGCCTTGGCGAACCAATAATTCTACAAAACCCTTTGGTGTAAAAGGCTCTCTCTCTCTCTCTCTCTCTCTCTCTCTCTCTCTCTCTCTCTCTCTCTCTCTCTCTCTCTCTCATGACAAACCACATTTCCAGCCTCTGCTAGCTTCTCCCAGAGTGCTCTCCTCCTCTTCTTCACCCATTTTCTCTCTTTATGCACCACGGAGAACTAACTGATCCTGGGTCTCCACGTATGCTAGGTGAGCGCTCAACCACTGAGATGAACCCGTGACCCCCTTTTTATCTGATAATGCTGATCTCATTAAGTTGCCCTGGCTGGCTTTGAACTTGTCACCCTCCTACCCCAGGCTCCCAAGTAGCTAGCATGATAAGTAAGTATGTGCCTCCAGGCCCTGCTTCAAGCCATTTACAGCTCCCCCTGGCATTTTTAATATTTATTCCTAATTGTTATGAAGCTAAGCTGCTGAAAACCTTGCTCGCTGAGACATTCCGACTTGCATTACTGTTTCATATCCACACTCATGTCCAAAACCCACACACAGATAAAAATGAAAAAAAAAATTGCCAATACCTGATTTGTGTCCCCTGTTTTGCCGCTTACAATCACAAACCCAGGTGCCTTCTGACTCCAGTTCGTGGCCTTGGGACTGCCTTAGGGGTCCTAACCCACAATCGAGGTTCTGCATGAGACGTGCCTGGGGAGAGCACCTAGGGGCTCATCTCTCCTAGCTGGCGATAGACAAGGAGTCAGCCCTGCTGACTCAGTGACATTCAGGGAAGACCCTGGGAACAGTCGAAAGCCACAAACCACCATTCGGCCCCAGCAGCTGCAGACGGCTTGCACGTGTCCCCCGGACGGGTCGGAGGCGACAGTGTTAGACACAGCGGCTGTGAGAGCCCTGAGGACTGAGAACAAGAAGGACCCAGAACAGGACCAGGAATCAAGGCTCAGTTTAGCTGCTTCTAACCACCACCCTTGGCCGCTCACTCTTTCCGCAACCTGTTTGTCTTCCTGGAGAACCGCGAAGCCGCCTCTGCTCTAAGTGGGACACAAAAGCTCTCTCTGTAAACTCTTTAGCCACAGGCACAAATGAAGGACCGTGCTAGCTGTCCTCTCAAACACAGTGAGGAAGAGAGCAGCCACACCGGGAGGCTGAGATGGAAAAACTCAACCTGCTGGCTTTCACAGCAGAGCCTCTACATCATCACAGGAAACCCGACCTGCGACGAATATACGCCGAGTCCATAAACATGATTAAAAAGGTTGTTTGCAAAATTCATACCAGTGGAATGGGCTGCAGATGGTGCTGGGAGGCCCTTCTGCTAGAGGCAGCAGCTGGCTGTGGCCCGAGGGACTGTGCACATGGGCACGCCCACCTCTGGCTTTGGAGGGGGACGTGGGGGCCCTGCCCTCTCCATGTATAAAGGAGGTATCCCCCCAAACGGAAACTGTGCCATCGGTCAGCCCTCTGCTCCTGAGAGCTCGAAGAGGCTCTTCACAGCAGCCCATCAGGGCACAGGCTGTGATCGTGGCAAAAGCAGAGGGAGAAGAAAGAGCGTGAGCTCCCGTGGGAGCCTGTCTCCTGGGACAGGGCCATGTGGCTTTGACAGGCTAAGAGCAATTGGGGGGCTGGGAAGAGGGAGGAGATGTAGCAGAGCCATGCCTGTGGTCTCTTCTGGCCAGAGGAGCCCTGGTGTAACCCAGGGGCTTGGGGAGGAGGTGTGTACCCTAGAATCTTCTCTGACCGTCATGTACTCTGCTGTGTAAGTTCCGGGTCACATCCATGGCCATCCACCTATCTGTCAGAAGTGAGGTCCCAGGGCCCCCTGCGTCACTGACCATCCATGTGAGCAGCCACACAGGATCCATTAAGGGTGTGACAGAGAGAACGATGCTGACCAGTGAGCCCCTGGACCACATTCAGGATGAGCCTTCTCTCCTGACACCTTCTGCCACAGCCTCTTCTCTCTTGTGACCAGTCTTGTCCCACCCCGGCCCATGCACTGACACTGCCATAGCTGCTCCCTCTGCGTCATCCCATGCCTGTGTCTATCTTTCCCTGACAACCTAATGCTCCCATAAGCAGGGTCACATCCCTACAGCACGTCTCTAAAGTTCTCTCTAGCACCAGGTACCTAGAGAGCACCCAACAATGGCTTCCAGGGCAGGAGTCAAGTGTGGGAAGTTCTCAGATACATGTAGCATGCATGATCCCTGCCCCTGTGTGTCCTGTCCCTCTGCCTACTGTGGAGACTGAAAAAGGGCCATCAACCTGACACCAAACAGATGTCATGGCCTGGGCCCACAGAAGAGTTCCTACAAAGTCTGGGAACACAGATTGGGCCTGGCTATCTCTTTTCTATCTTCACACCCATTTTCCCCAGGCCCCAGCAAGCCCCAACTAATCTCTCAGTGAATGACACAGGCTGTGAAAGTTTCAGACCCAGCCAACTACAGGCCAGAGGCTCTTTGCAGATTATTCTATTTGCTGGGAAATAAATATGGTGGCAGGGAGAAGCTCAAACCTCAGAAGCAGATACGTGAACGGACAGCGCTGCAACCTGCCAACAGCCTGGGGCACGGTATCCTAGTATCAGCTGCCCCAGTGGTCAAGGGCAAGCCTGTCACCCTTCTGTCAGGTTCACCGCTGAAACGATACATGAAGATGTGTCTGACTCTCAGAAAAACTCCATACATGGTAATTCGTGCTATATACTGGCAGCCATCCCTAAAGAGGTGTGTGCAGTCTTCTTTGCACCAGCCAGCAGGGTGAGGCCCAGCAGCTGGCTCGGAGTCACAGAGCGGCTGTTCACAGGACAGGCAGGGGCGGGGTCTCAAGGGCAAGTCTTACAGACTGGAAGTGGGCTGTTTTTCACACATCAGCTTGCAAAAGAAGCAGCCAGCCCCAGCACGGGTCACAATCAGCATCTGCTCCCCATATTGGAGAACTAGCGGGGTACACTGGCCCCAGCATGCTCTACCTCACTGGACTGCTGTCCAGAGGCTGTCCCTCCTTTCTGGATGCGGAACCAGCACCATGACCCTGGGTACTTCTCAAGAGCACCCAAAGAAAGAAAACAGACTGCACCCATCCTGTGCACAGCTGTGCTGGCCCACTGAGACCCTGGCTCCAGGAACCAGGCTCCCAGGAATTAGGAACCTTCCAGAGCAGGATCTGTGGCCTCAAGGCCGGCCCTGGGAAGCATGTGTTTCTCCCAACTGCACGGATGAGGGGACTGAGAGGGCCCTGGGCATCGGCAACAGGAGACACTGCCACACACAGCTGGGTCCTCCATTCGGGCCCTGCTGCACATCTGTGCTGGTTCACGGCCTAACCCCATCCCACTCTCGCCTCCACTGTGACAGCCCCTGACCCTCTGGTATCCGCCGCCATCGCCGCCTCCTGCAATGTGGGAAAGCCACGGGGGGGGGGGGTGCTGAGGAGGTATTTTTCTCTTCTCACCAAGCTGCCAGGACTCCGTGGTCCACGCTGCCCAGCATAATGCCACAAGTGGGGACGGGCTCATCCCCGAGTGAACACGGAGAGCCAAGGCAACTGCTCCAGGCTTTGCTCAGACCGCCCTCCAATTTGCCCCTCCGCTGCACAGGCAGCTAAAAGCTTTTCTGTAAAAGATAGCTGAGCCTCCCGGTAATAGGGGGTCTTAAGAGTGTTCTTTTCGGGGTTGGCGTGAGGCGGGGGGATGGGAGGGATGATAAAGGAGCCGTCGCCCAGTCCTAGAGCAGGTGCACTCAGTCAACTCACGATAGCATCTGTTGAGTGCTGTCACTGCGCCAGGCACTCCGGGATGGGTGGGGAGCAGTCCACGAGAGTGGGAAGCAAAGGCCTCAGGAGCCTGGTGGTCTGGCTGAGGGGAGGGGGGAGGGGACCCACGCCTGGAGGAAGGGCACATGCTCAGGCAGGAATGGGGTAACTCATCAATACAGACATTAGTGCGCCCAAGACGCTCGCAGAATGACAAGGTGGCCGTGGGTGGCACACAGGAAGGATTCCTTCCCAACTGGGGTTTAAGCTAGATGCAGAAGGTGGCCAGGATTTAACCCTGGGGTGGCAGCGAAAGGAAGTACGCCAACTCCGCTCTCAGCATCCACAGCTGATGCAAAGCCTGCCTGGTCCCTCCTTCCCCGACCTCAGCTGAATATGTTTCCTTTCTGAGACCGTCAGCTCTGATGACACCACTCTTTCTACTCAGCCTTAGAGCTATGCCCTACAGAGACATGGCCCCCTCCCAGGCCAGGACAGCGCCTTTCCAGACATATACCTCAGCCAGCCTGGCCTAGACAGCGCTTTAGAATATTTGAGAGCTGATATATTTCGAAGGATGAAGCTGTTCTCATACCCAAGAGCTGACAGTTTTACTCCTGGACTCATATCATAGAGAACTTTTCATTCATGTGCACAGAAAAAAAAAAAAAGGAGACAGCACAACAAGATCCTCACAACAGCTCTGCTCACGAGAGGAGACTGAAAATAATGAACACAGAGTGGAAGACTACACAAAAGGGAAACTGAGTCAACTATAAACATGAGTCCTACACAGAGGAGTCAGGAACATAATCTTGAGTGCTATCGTTTAGATGTAAGCTGCTGCATGTGTTAGTCAGGGGTGTGTACAGGGACAGAAGTGTGTGTGTGTGTGTGTGTGTGTGTGTGTGTATGTGTGTGTAACAATGGTTGTCCACCAATGGAAGATCCCAGAATCCAGAACTGCATGTGTGTGTGTGTGTGTGTGTGTTTGTGTGTGTAACAATGGTTGTCCACCAATGGAGGAGTCCAGAATCCAGAACTGTGTGTGTGTGTGTGTGTGTGTGTGTGTGTGTGCGTAACAATGGTTGTCCACCAATGGAAGATCCCAGAATCCAGAACTGCATGTGTGTGTGTGTGTGTGTGTGTGTGTGTGTAACAATGGTAGTCCACCAATGGAAGATCCCAGAATCCAGAACTGCATATGTGTGTCTGTGTGTGTGTGTCTGTGTGTGTGTGTGTGTGTGTGTGTGTGTGTGTGTAAAACAATGGCTGTCCACCAATGGAGGATTCCAGAATCCAGAACTGTATGTGTGTGTGTGTGTGTGTGTGTGTGTGTAACAATGGTTGTCCACCAATGGAGGAGTCCAGAATCCAGAACTGTGTGTGTATGTGTGTGTGTGTGTGTGTGTGTGTGTGTGTGTGTGTAAAACAATGGCTGTCCACCAATGGAAGATCCCAGAATCCAGTAATTGTCCCATCCACAAAGCTGGGCGTCTCAGCGGGTCTTCAGTATGTTCCAGAATGCTGAAGAAGTAGGCGTTAATGCCAGTGAAGGGGTGGATTTGCCAGTGAGAGGGAGAGCAAGCGGGCCCAGAGCAAGCTTCCTTCTTCTGGGCTCTTTATACAGGCCACCAGCAGATGGGCCTCAGATTAAAGGTGGATTGTCTGTCTCATCGCCACAGATCGGGGTTAAAAGTAGGCCTTGCTGCTTCAAATGATTTAATGAAGACAAAGTCCCCCATAGGTGTGCCCGGCTGGGATTTAGTTCATCCCACATGTGGTCAAGTTGCCAACCAAGAATAGTCATCATCGATGCCCCCCACCAAACTCAGATGCTCGAGCCCCTGAACCCCAACTGCTGGTTCTGTCCCAGGAGGTGGCAGCACTCTCAGAAGCGTGACCGAGATGCAGAGGAAAGGCCTTGCCCTCAGGTAGACCTTTACAACTCAGCCCCACTTCCTGTTCTCTCTCTGCCTTGTGACTCACTGAGATGCCAGCAAGCAGCTGCCTCCAGCCCAGCCACCACGGCCACACCCCCTCCCCCTCTTCCTCCCCCCCTGCAACGCGCCTTCTCCACTGTGACGGATTGTGAGCCAAGAGAAACCCCTGGCTTAAGTTCCTTCCATCAGGCATTTTGTCACAGCTACAAGAGAGAGAGAGAGAGAGAGAGAGAGAGAGAGAGAGAGAACGAGAACACTACCAAGGGCTGGGCACGCCTTCACGCCGTTTTGCTCAGCGCAGAAGCCAAGTCAAACTGCAGGATGTATTGCTCATGGATACGCATGAGTGGTCTCATTACCAAAATAAGGCAAAAAAATTAAAAAAAAAATGTCATCAAGAGGGAGCGAGCGAGCCAGGGTTGAAGTAGATGGGTGGTAATTAGTTCTTCTGGTGGGTGGCAAATTCCACAGCATGTCACCGAGCACCTTTTCCAACCTAACCCTAATCTTTTGTGTTTATCGAGCAGCCCTTGGTGACTTACCGTGCCTGCCGATTTACCGTGGCTACGTCAGCTGAGGAGCTGGAGATCTCCTGATGGGCCCTTAAAGACCCTCAAAGAACAACAGGTAATGGAGCTGGAGAAGAGATGACTAGCTTGGCCAGTGATCCTAGGGCCTGGGGCCTCTGTTCTCCTCCTGGGTCTCTCGAATGTTTTTTAGATTTTCTCATAGTTCAGGAGTTCCCATGGCCTCGTCCCCTCCCACGAGCAGCAGAAAGCAGGAAAGAGGGACGAGCGTCAGGGCAGGAGAGCCGCTTCCAGTCCTCAGGGATGGTGCCATCCAGACCTGCCTAGATGTGAATTCGTGCACACTCACAACTATCGCTTCATTTCCTCTGTCTTGTCTCTTGGTGAAAAAAAAAAAAAAGGCTAGCTTCACATCCTAGAGTTGATAGCAGGATGTTTAAAAAATAGATAAACAAACAAACAAACCTCATGGCAAAAATAAAAATGTCATCCTGGAAGCTAGCACTTAAGGGAGAGCATATTTCTAAAGAAGATGGTACGTTTCCTGAGAGCGACAGCAGAGAACAGACCCTTGATTGTGAAAGCCCCTGAGTGGCTGAAACTGTGGCCCTGGACAGACAGGTCCCGGACGCGGCCCCCTTCCACAAAGGAGCGCGAAGGCATCTGGGAGGAGTTTGCCATCCTCGTCCCAAAAGAGTCACGCGGAAGGAAAAGCAGAAAACGAAAACACAGAAAAGCAGTCCAGACATCGGGGCACAGGGAGTGTGGAGCTGAACAGAGTAGCCGGCTTCACTGGCTGGAGACACACACACACACACACACACACACACACACACACACACACACACACCCCTCCAGGGGGAAAGTCACTGGTGGGAGGAACCTTGGAAACCGGACAGCCCCAAGAGCAAAAGTCTCTGGACGGGCCAAGAAACCTGAGCAGGGAGATCATCTAAAGGCGCCGCCTGCCACGCCCTGGAGCGAGCCACCCCAGCTTGCGTGAGTATCTGCCACGCTGGCACTAAGCTGGCTGACCCACAGGAGTGCCCACTGGTCGCCCCGACTAGCTCGAACCCTGACCCTTTGGGTGGGTAGGCGAGGAATGCAGGCGGCCGCTGTGATGTGTGTGTCTGGCTAGCTAGCTACTCCCTGGTAGCAAAAGCCTGCGGCACGTCTCCCTGGTGACACGGACTGAGGCCAAGGACTATCTGAGCCAAGGCCAGCACCGGGTCTAGCCTGGGAAAGACATATTTGTGGATCACATCTGGGATATGAGAAGTGGACAGCGGACCCAGAATCCTCAGCCTGGAAGAATTTTTAGGGCCAAATGAATAGCTAGAAATCCTAAGACCCAGAGAGAGGCTGTGGCTTGGCCCAAGGTCACCCCGCCCAAACCCAGCTGCTCCATCCCCCTGCACTCTGAACTGTCCCACCTGCTGCTCCTCAGCCTTCTGAAGAGATGAGAGGCTCCGCTGGGGAGAGCAGGAAGGAATGCACCACATTCCCTGATGAGAAATTAAAATTATTTAAAAAAAAAAAAAAAACCTCACACTCCTTACACATCCAGGCACGCACTCTTGACTAAGCCATGTTCCCAATTAGAAACATCCTTCATCTCCCTGGCAGGAGGCTTATGTAGGTCACGCAGGGCCTTTCACATCCACAAGCCCCCATATCTGAGTTCCTCGGCTCCACCCTGATCCTCTAGGCAGGAGAAACGTGTAGAGAGTGGGGGCGGGTGGGGGTGGGGGCTCCAGAAAGGGAGCACAGGAGTCTGATGACTCTGTAAGAGATCCTACCGTATCCAAGGACCAAATGAGCGCTCCCAGAGGCAGGAGTCTTCTTCCTGAGGAGACTGAGGCTCAGGAGCAAAGGCTGAATGTAGCACGAGGGAAGTTCCAGAGTGAGCGGGACTGGAGGGGAGGGGCCGGTACCACGCTCTTTCCTAGGAGCCCCTTGGGGAGTCTCTAGAGACTGAGGAACCTCCATGTTGCTCTGCCTGCCAGGAGAACAGACCGAAAAGGCTGAGAAGCAGGCAACGAACACACCCTCCAGTGCAGGGATAATGACTTCATGTTCTCTTGGGAATCTGTTTCAGAGCATAAGAGGAAGTCCCTTCAACGGAGCCGTTGGCTATGAGGAGAAGGGGGGGAGGAGGAGGAGGAGGAGGAGGAGGAGGAGGAAGAGGAGGAGGAGGAGGAGGAGGAGGAAGAGGAGGAGGAAGAAGAAGAAGAAGAAGAAGAAGAAGAAGAAGAAATAGAAGAAGAAGAAGAAGAAGAAGAAGAAGAAGAAGAAGAAGAAGAAGAAGAAACAACAACAACAACAACAACAACAACAACAACAACAAAGGCAAGAGAACGCTGGCCATCAGAAGCAAGCCTCAGGAGTCCACGGAGAACGCTGGCCATCAGAAGCAAGCCTCAGGAGTCCACAGAGAACGCTGGCCATCAGAAGCAAGCCTCAGGAGTCCACAGCTTTCCAGCTGCTTTCACCAGCAAAGTCTGCCCCACCCCCAAAAGCCACCCATTGTATCCTTGTATCAGACAACTGGGATGCCCACGACACGTGCTTAGCTTCTTAGCCAAGCCCTGTCCAAGCAGGCATGTGCAACAGGTAGCGAGGAGTTCCAAGAATCTGAGGGTCACTGCTCTGTCCCTGCCCCAGCTCGGGGACCAAACCCTGGCCGTTCCTCAGACACAAGAGGCAGGTTCACCCAGCTCAGGGTAGCTGGCCTCACAGTGGTCGGCCTGGAGGGGAAGGCCATGGCTCTGTCCTAGCAATGAATGCAGCAACAACACCCGTAGCCACAGGAACCTGCTAGGTGAGCTGAGGCCACCAGAGGTTTCACCTGCGCCCCCACGTGGGACCCCTACCGCCCTGCTGCCTGACTTCCTCTAGCCCCTGTGCTGTCCCAGCAGGGCCTGGGGAGAGCTACAGGCCAGGAACCCAGATCCTGCAGCCAGAGGGAGGGGAGGGAGCCTGACCATCAGAGAATAAAGCAAAGGGTATCCAGGAGATTGGCTGGGGGAAGCTAACTGAGAAGCCAAAACACGCGCAGAAGCACCTACGGGTGCTCTCCCTGGTCCCCAGGGTCCAAAGTTCAAGGCCAGGAGGGGGCTGCCCGCACTAATGAGGCAGTTCAGAGCCCAGGCTCAAGGGGCAAGCAGGAAGTCTGAGGCGATTCACTCACTGATCCCTGTGCCCACAGCACTGACGGCTATGCTATAGGATAGGCTATGAGATGGATCACGGTAATTCCTCAATAAATATTAGCTGTCTTTGCCATGTTCTTAAGGGATCAAATGGGACATGTAGATGAAGGTGTGTTCTAAACCAGGAAGTACCCCTTGGGTGACTGTGGCTCCAAAGGGAACCTTTTCACTCCTCCTCCCCTCTTCGCTAACCTTCCAAGGGTGCCTGGCCCCAGCTGTAAGCGAACGCCCCAGTCCCTTGCCCTATGCAGGTCAGCCATGGCCCAGCTGTAACACGGGGGTGGGGTGAGGAGCCATGAAGGCAGGCAAAAGGTGTGCACACAGCACCTGCAGTGCGAAGAACACCAGGCTGGTTTCTGCACTCGGGTCCCTGTGGTCCCTAGCACTGCCAAGGACATTAACTGCCTGCTCCCCGGGTACTCTATGCAGATGTCATTCTAACCTGTAAGTGACCTGCTCACGCAGCTCTGTCCCCTCACACGTCAGACTTTAGAGCTGCCGTGTGCACAAAGCACACAGATCCAGGCTCCAGATGGGCTATCCCAGGCTCTGAGAGGCAGCCCGCCTCAGGCGGCTCAGGCAGCCCCCCAGTTCTAGCATGGTTCAGTTCAGACTGTGCACTGCCTTGGGGGACACATTCAGCCCGGGACACGTGTGTGGCAGATGACTTGTAAAGCTGTTCTGTGGCTCGGAGTCTCCCTGTGTTACTGGAAACTGCTGTTGGCTTCAGCTCCTGCATTTAATTTTTCAGTACTAAACAATCACTCAGATTGGCCCACTGTGGTACTTACTACCCGAGTACAGAGGCCCCCAGTACGGCGGGGGCGCACCACAGCCTGGAGCAGAGTGAGGAGAGAACTCTGCCCCTGCTTCCAGCTGAGAGGCATCTGTGCACCTATCCTGAGAATTCAGCCTGCTGGCCCTGAGCTAAGGACTGGCCCTGGTCACAGACTTTTACCAGACAGTCTTATCTATTTAGACAGAGGGGAAAAAAAAAGCTCTCCTGCCTCTCCTAGCCTTGGGATGCCTGTTGGTGGCTGTCTTTGAGCTCTTAGCTCCCAAGGACAGGGAGTGGGAGAAGGGGAGGGGAGGGACAGGAGGGGAGAGCAGCAAGGGACTGCTTGGCGTTTCTTCCGAGCTCCGGAACAAGCAGGAATGAGTCAGTCACACACATGGGATGTGTTCGTCCTCTTCCCCTGAGGATGCGGCCAAGGGCCAACATCCCACAGGACCAGGCTCGCTTGGCAGACGCCCGAAAGCTACCCCCACCCGGACCACCACACACACACACACACACACACACACACACACACACACACCTCCACCCAGAGTCACACCTCCCTGGGTCCCCGATCTCTCTGAGCTCCTCGATAAGGGAGAGTCAGAGTCCTGCTGGACCAGGATCCTCCTAAGTCCACACATATGACAGGGAATCCTCCCACCCCCTCGGCTGCCATCCCCTTGGCTGCCAACCTTCCTGTGGGCCTGGAAGATGCTGAGATGCTGAGGGAGACGGTGGAAACACAGCCCTGGCCTTAAGCCCTCACCTCCACCCTCTCTGTTGGGTAAAGGCGTTACAGAGGTCCCAGCCTGAGACTGTGCATCCTCCTGGGGGCTCTTCTGCCTCTTCTGGCCCTTTCCAGCACAGCTCTAGCCTGCCATGTAAGGATGACAGAGGTCCTCTGGCACAGGGGCGATGACCTCTGAGGGCTTCTGTACCCAGCGTGGATGGAACTTGGCGGAAGGCAGTGAAGGAACTGGTGAATTAACCAATTAATGAACAATGCGGTTCTGAGTGCCGCAGGGATGAGCGTCCGTCGGACCTCGGGAACCTTGGCAGCGGCTCTGCTCCTCCTGCACCCCACCCCCAGGCTGGGCTGGTGTGTAAAAGGCAGACCTGCTTCCCCAGGCAGGAAACACGCCACTGAAGCAAAGCCAACAGAACTGGGAAATCTGTCAGAGGCCGGTGCTGACGTCAGAGCAGACCTGACAGCTGTCATTCCCCGGGCCCATCACACAGTCATCCTAGCGTGGTGATGCTTCTCCGCGGGAGCGTGCTGGCAGCTTCAAGGGGGCAGCCTCCTCGGACTTAGCTCGTGCTCATCCCTGATGTGGGAGTGGGCCTGGGCTCTCACTCTGCCTCCCTGCTCTCCGTCTCTCCATCTCGTCTCCTTCAACCCCCGGATCGAAGCTCCCTCCCATGTGAAGATACAGGGGCACACTCCACGGCTCCTGCTGTGTTCACCTCTGACATTCCCCAGGCTGTAAGAACTCTGGCTACCATCAGCAGCTAGCTGGTCATGACCTCAGCATAGCACCCAGAGCCTAGTACTCAGTCTGTGCCCAACAGAAAGCCTCACAGGTCCTCGGATGGGAGTCCCAAGGGAAACTAGCTCTCCTGAACAGGACCTTGCTACTTGACTCCCCCACACAAAGATACAGAGGCCAGCTACCCACTTCCCAGCTAACAAAAGTAAAAATAAGTTAGAGATTACCAGTTAGACAGAAGGAAGAACTTTCTGCCTATCATTTAGGAGAATTTTTTTTTTTTCTGAGATCATTAGCTCAAGTCTCCCGGAACACAAACAGGTCAGGCAGCTAAAACCTGGCTATAGGCAAGTCCCTGGGGAGCTTGTAAGTTCCCTGGCTATCACGCACGCACCCTAATTAAACCAGATCTAAAGACTGGGCCCAGCATTCACATTTTGTCTGAAATCTACCAAGCGACTCCAACATGTGGAGAGGACTGAGAGCCATCAGGAAGGCTGGTGACCGTCAGCCCCTAGGCTATTCATTCTAACAAGCTATGGCTGCTGTCACTGCCCTGACCCGATCAACAGTGTTAACGGGCCTCCTGCTAGAAGATACTGTGACTGGGTGGAAGGCATAGAAGGTGGGAAGATGCATAGGTATGGCTGGCTACCACAGCCCTACACGGTGGCTCTTGCAGTCAAAGCCTGAATACAGCCATCTACATGAAAACACAAAGCTCAGGAGTCAGGGGCAGAACAAACCCCACGCCAGATGGGGTCCCTGCTCTGCATCTCCACGCAGTTACAACAGGACAGCTCTCCCCCACCTCGCTCCTGAGGGGAGCCTCCCTGACAGCCTCCATGCGAGGCTGGCATCCTTGGTGATGGGCTCTGCCCAGATCAGCTTAGTGTGGGGAGGGGGTGGAGTTTCACTGTAACTGGTCATATCTGTCCCAAGGATGACGAGGATAGCACACTCCTCATGTTAACATCGCCCAGCTACCCATGTACTGCAATTACTCTGCATCGATTTGAAAGCCGACTTAGCGCAATAGCAGCTTCTAATTTGTAAGCAAGACCTTCAGCGACATAAATCAAACTGTGAGCAGCAACGCCACTGCCGCATGTTAATGGAGAGTTAATAGACAAGGGAGGGCGCCCAGGGCATCCGGCCCCTGCGGCCTGTAACCCGCCGACATTCTACCCCTCTGTCTGGGTCCCGTGGACATCTACACAGCCAGAGCTGTGACTGAGACCCCTGAGCATCCGTTAGGCATAAATCGTGCACTGAGGCAGTGGAGAGAGATCAGCTAGGCCAGTGTCCTTGCACCCGGTAAGATTTAAGGAGAAAACCAAATCATGGGGAAAATAAGGACTTGGGGAGGCCCGGTCTGCTAACCTCAGCTTCTGCCCCAGACTGTGTCATGCTTACTAAGGACCCACTGGAAATGGGCCTTGCCTCAGACATGCTCATGGGAAGAGTCAGGACACAGCAGCGGGAGGTGTCCACTGTCTTCCCATCACAGTCCCATCAGCGTCTCTCAGTGGCCACAAGCTCCAGGGAGGCTATCGCTCTAGGAACAGACTGAGGCCAAGGGCCAGGATCCCTGCGTACTCATCTAGAAGCGCTTCCCCAAAGCCAGGATGGCCAACTGGCCCGACACTGGCAAGGCCCAGGGCCTGAGTCTGTATTGGTAAATGCCCTGGAAGTACCCACCGTCCACTGCCACTGTCAGGATCCTGCCTGTGGCTGCTCCCAACTCTGGGCATCTAGGGCCTGTGCCCATCCACCCTGGATGCCCCAGGACCCACCAGGCCTTACCAAGTCGGGACAGAGCCCTGTGCATAGGAAGTGGAGACCACCACTCACACGCTCCTCCCAGGCTGCTGTGCTGTGTGCCTCCCTGCTGTGTCCTGGCGAGGCTAACCTCAGCACTGCCCCGAACACATTTAAAGTCCAACAGATGTTTATTTGGGGAATTTTTCAGGAAAAGACAACAGGGAACTCTGCCTGGCTCGGGAGCAATGTGTCCACAGCAGAGCACCCCGGCAGCCATTGCCACTCCTCTAACGTGTCCTTGCTCAATTACCCTTGAACAGCAAGTCTTATGACGTAAAGAGGAAAGCTTTGATTAGTGTTCAGATATCTGTAATCGTACCTTCAACACAAAATATCCTGACTATATGAAGGCAGAGCAGCTGTCACAGGCTAAGGGCTGCTGTAGACCTGGTTCATCTTTTCTAATGTAAGTAGATAAATAAGGGATGACGGGAGTGAACAAGTGAATGGGTGACTGGATGGATGGGTGGAGAGATGGACAGGTGGGCAGATGGGTAGATGCATGAGTGGGCAGATGGATGTATGGATGTATGTATGGATGTATGCATGGATGTATCAATGGATGGATCGATGGGAGGGTGGGTGGGTGGGAGGGTGAGTGAGTGAGTGGGTGAATGGATGGATGGATGGATGGATGGATGGATAGGAGGGCAGATGGGTAGATGCATGGGTCGGCAAAAGGATAGATGGATGGATAGGCGCATGGGTGGGTGGGTGGGTGAGTGGGTGGGTAGGTGGATGGATGGATGGATGGTGGATGGATGGATGGATAGATGAATGGATAGACAGATGGATGGGTAGATGGATGGATAGACAGATGGATGGATGAACAGATGCATGGATGGGTAGATGGGTGGATAGATGGATGGATGGACAGATGCATGGATTGATGGATGGATAGAGAGATAGACAGATGGTTGGATGGACAGATGCATGGGTGGGTGGGTATGTGGGTAGATGGATGGATGGATAGATGGATGAGTAGATGGATGGATAGACAGATGGATGAGTAGATGGATGGATAGACAGATGGATGGATGAACAGATGCATAGATGGGCAGATGGGTGGATAGATGGATATATGGGCAGATCCATGGATGGTTGGGCAGGTACATGGATGGTTGGGTGGATGGACCAATATGTGTGTGAGTGTGAAAGTGGGTGAGTGATGAATGAATAGATGAATCTGTTCTCAGGCTGGTGCAAAAAACAGGAAATAAGGTCATGAGGGGAACGGAAGGCTGACAGCATGGCTAACCTACTTAGAGCAGGGTCCAGGCAGACCAGTTTCGTAGGTGGCGGCTGCTGAGTCCCTTTCAGTATTCATACTTATCCATTCCCTTCCTTATCAGCCCACCCATCATCCTTCCACTCCTCCCAGCTTATCCCCAAAGTGCAGAGAAAAATGTACAAGCAGATCTCCTGAGTCTTCAAGGGTCAGGGCATTAGGAAGCCGCCAGCTCAGCTTGATTCCGTTTCCCCTAAGTGGAGTCCTCTATCCACATGTCTCAGACAAGCAACCACCACACACACGTGCAGCACAGTACAATGAATATGGTGTCTGAGCGGAGATGGCACAGTGGCCAATTGCAAACAGCTCCCTTACAAGGTACATTCAACAGGGACAAACTCATCACAATAACAAATGAAGCAGCTACCCATTGTAAAGTGCCAGGCTGGGACATTTCCTGCATGGCCGCTCACAGCCCACAGGAGAGCCACACACCATTGTCACTGCTCACAGAAGGAGACAATCTCAGGAGGCTCTGAACCCCTGCTCCATCACAACCACAGGTGGGAGGAGTCAAACGTGCTACTCAACCTGCCCATCCTCACGGATGCTGTCTCAGACGCTACAGTGTCCAACCTCCCCAAGCCACAGCAGAGGGAAAGAGCCTTGGCACGCCACCCTTCCTTAAGGCCCCACTGCACAACGTCACAGACACAGCAACGACCAGACATCCAGCAAGAATAGCCATCTGGCTAACTGAGTGGCCCTGACAGCCAAGCGGCCCACCAGGCTCCCTCCACCTCCTGACCTCCCTCTTCTGGGGGCTCCAGCTTCAGGCCAGGGTCTGGACTTACAGGGGAGTGTGAAGGAGGAAGAGAAATATCAGGGTATTTTTTTAATGACCCAGATTCCAGCCAGATGCATCTGTTCTTGGCAGCAGAGCTGTGAACACAGCAGCTGGTGATGTCTTAATCACCACAGGCGGGAAGGCAAGGGGCCTGAGGCACCAACCTGGCAGGCTCGGGCACCTCTGCCAGCTACCTGAGGCAGCCACAGCGGCCACCCCGTGAGCTCAGCCTGTGGCCTTGTCCCTCCCTTCCCGCCCCCCTCCCCCTTTTCTGTTCCCAGGTCTTGCCTTTGCCTTCTACTCTGTCTCTGACAAGGCCAGAGCGGGAGCCAGACATTCCACAGGATGACCTTAAAAGGCCAGGTAGAGAAGTGGGACCCTTCACAGTCTCACTCACCCTGCCCAGGGCCCAGGAAGTGTGGCTCACTGTGGGTTTCCTCAAGACATCTCACCAAGAAAGTCCCAATCTATCTTAAACACACAGGCCCAAGGGAGAAAAAAAGCACATAACACCCCACATTCGACCTTTCTTTCCCCCTCGCCATGGTGTTTTTGTCACGGGCTGTGGTCTCCCAGATCATCTCTCATCTGTCTCCTGCCCCACTGCCTGGCCTGAAGGAAGATGAGGGAGCCCGATGTCCTAGTCTTCCCCGCCCAAGAGAGAGCCGCGGGAGAGCCCGGCTGAGGAAGTGGAGGCAACAGCAGAAAGCCGGTTCCCACACCTGCGTCTGAATGTGTTCTCCCAAGGCTGTCCTGCCAGGGAGCCTGGCCACGCCACCTCCCATCTGAAGAACCCAGGACCCAACACATCTGCCAGGTGCCACTGAGCCAAGCCTCTCCACAAAGCACTTCGGTTATTCCTCAGACTAGCCGAGAGAGAGTACCAGTTTGTATCATCCAGTTTTGCAGATGATAAAGTCAAGGCCCGTAAAGAGTTAAACAAATGGGGCCAGAGAAATGTGTCAGTGGGCAAAGGAGGCCCCAATCTTACAAAGGACCCGAGTTAGGGGTCTCAGTACCCACGCCGGGCAGCTCACAACTGTGTAACTCCTGCTGCAGGGGGATCTGATGCCTGTGGCTTCCACAGCACTCGTGTACCCAAACCCACAAGCCGACACGCATTCCTAATTCAAAATAAACTTTTAAAAGAATTGAGAGCCCCATCAGTCCCTTTTTTCTGTTACTGTAACAAAATACCTCAAGTAGGCTGACTTTATGAAGAAAAGTTTACTGAGTTTACAGTGCGAAAGATACACAGCCAAGGCACCAAGACCGACACACTAAGTATGGAACAGGAACAATGAGAAAGGAAAGCGTGGGGACTCAGCAGGTGAAAGTGCTTGCTGTGAAGGCCTGAGCACCCCAGTTGGAGCCCCAGAACCTGCGTCGTCGAGTAGAGGAAAGGAAACAGCCCTACGGAGCTATCTCTGCCTCCGTGGTGTGTGCACAGAGGCGAACACACATTCGCCATGTGCACACAGTTACCCAGTGTGGTGGTCTGAACGGCAGCTGCCTCAGTCCTGGGGCATCTGAACAGCCGGTCCCCCAGTTGGAGGAGCAGTTTGGAGAAGCTTAGGAGGTGTGGCCTCGCTGGAGGGATTATGTCACTGGGGGTGGGATTTGAGAGTTTAAAGAGTCTAGTCTATCTGTCTTCCCTTTCCCCCTCCCTCCTTCCTTCCTTCTTTCTTTTACCCCACCCCACCCCTGTGAGCCCTCAGCGTCCTGGTCCTGCCGCCATGGCTCTAACCCTCCAGAGCTACAGACACTTTCTTGTATAAGTTACCTTGGCCAAAGTGTTTTATCACAGCCATAGAAAGTAAAGACTCCACACAGTGATGGTAGGATTTAAAGAATGGTAGGAAGAGCTGGGGATACGCTGCAAATGACAAACCAGCAAGGCTACTCTGAGCGCAGAGGCCATGCTGAGAGCTCAGCTTCTGCAGGACAGGCCTGGCCTTCCACGAGGGAACCCAAGACTAAGAACGGTCACGGCCTGGGGACAGGTTCCCATCTGTGGGACTCCTGACAGCACTCACAGACCTCTAGAACTTTCCTGGAAAGAAGGGAAGGGTGGCAGCGGAACCCTCAGAATCCCATGATTACTACCTCAGTGAGCCCCTGTGAGCACCATGGTGGAGCTGGGCCCTGCCGTATCCACCTAGACGAGCAGACGCTGTTATGCTATGACCTGGAAAATGGAAATGCCCCTTCCCTTCTCTGTAACTCAGTTTCCCAAAAGCCAAATAAAGTTTTCTGTCCCAAGGAAATCCGGCAAGGATCACGGGCAGCCCTGAAACCCGTAAGTAGGGTAGGACCGAGGCAGGAAAGGCTTCCCTACCCCCTGGACAGCAATGGTTCCCTAAAGACTCCCTGCCATCAGTCTGACTGATGAGCACTCAGGGTGGATGGCCTCTGAGGGACAGAGAGACCCACAGCGACAGGGGCAAGTGAGAACCCGAGGAATTCAGCTTACAGAACCCCCTGCCACGTCAGTCACAGGGTTATAACAGAAGTCTGCCTGGCTCCAGTATCCCCCTAAGGGCGTAGAAACCTAAGCTAGCAAACTGGTTGCAGCGCCTGTCCATCAAAGCAGCAGACATCAGGGTTGGATGATCAGCCCTAGGGCTGCAGTCTGGACAGAAAGGCCCAGGCCTCTGACTGAAGTCACTTCCCTGTCTAGGAAGGAAGGGAGACCAGGCCCTGGAGACATGCAGGGCTTCCCCAAGGCTGTCTAGTAAAGCCTCTGCCAGGAGGAATGTGCCTGACCAAAGACACCAAGGAGACTAGGAGGCGCTGTCCCTCCAAGGCTGGCTCACACTCCCCTCAGGGAGGCTGGAAGTGATGGGGAAGGAGGAGACACTCCCAGAGGCATCAAACATCATGTCCCCCACAAACACAGTTTACCAGTGGCTGACTCTTTGAGGGGAGTGACCAGGAGGAAACACTCCCTTTTCACTCGGCTCCTTTTAACTTTGCTTTTGAAATTCTAAAGTGAATTCTCACCTGATTAAGTTGCTAACTGCTAAACAATCTCTCCTTGGATTTACAGAACCTGGAACATCTGGTGGCCTTTGTAATGCTTCCCCTTAGTCTGCAGTTCTGTTTATCAACCAACGCAAAACAAGCAAATGGCTGTGAGGCGCGAATTTGCAGAAAAGTAATATATCTGTTTTCAGAAAATATGAGCCCTGCTGTAGGAGGTCAAGTTAAATCATGATGTTCCAACAAAATAAAAATAAAGAAACACATACCCTGGATGGTTGTTTATCTTGGTGCTCCATACCCTGAGATCCTCCGAGATAGACCAGTGAGGTAATAGCCCCACCATTTCCCAAGATGCCAGTCCCTAAGTAAACCAGATTCCTTTTGTGCTGGTTGGTTTTTTATTATCTGGGAAAAGGGAGTCTCAAGTGAGGAATTGCCCAGATCAGATTGGCTTTTGAACAGGTCTGTAAGAGGTTGTCTTAATTGATGATTGAAGCGGAAGTGTCCAGCCCACTGTGGGTGGCACCATCCCTAGAGAGGTGGGTGGGGCTACGTAAGAAGGTTGGCTGATCATAAGCCAGTAAGTAACACGGTCAGTCTCTGTTTCACTCCTGACCTGACTTCCCTCAGTGACGGACAGTGACCTGGAAGCCAAATAAACCCTTTCCTCCTCAAAATGACTCTGGTCAGAGTCTTATCACAGCAACAGGGACAAACTGGAACACCTTCCTATCCACCAGCGCTCAAATGTGGCCTTTGAGTGACAAGCAGCCCAGCTCTGAAGGCAGTAACAACAGGAGTCACACTTACAACTTAGCGGATCACAGGCTTCCACTGGTGGCCGGGTAGAGAAATGCCCCGTGGAACAGACTCTGTCAGCTCTGTGCCCACCTCAGAAGTGGTAAGAGAGAAAGGTGATGCCAGACACGGCCCAGGAGGCCAGACAACAAAGGCACACTCCTCAGTTAATTAGCAGAGTCCTTTGTGGACTGCAGGGAAGCTTCATGAACACCACTCCAATGTAAGTTCCCACACTTCCAGGTTGGGCAGGCAAGTTCGAAGGTCTGAGTTTCATCTCACAGGCAAAAGGCAAAGCTGGAGGGAAGCCTGGATTCCTACCTCTGCTTCAGGCTCTCTCCCCACACCCATGTTCCTTATGATAAACTCAAAAGAGGCCAGAAGCAGAGCTTTGAGGAGCAGAGGAAGACCTGGCCAGCAATGGAGATGACTGTTGTGACAGAACCTCGCTTTACACTGAGAGATTAGGACAGACAAGAAGCAACCTTTGCAAACCTGCAGGATGGGTCAGCAGGTAAAGTCACTTGCTGCCAAGGCTGATGACCTGAGTCCAATCCCTAGAATCCGCACTGGGGATGGGGGAGGGGGAACTCTCACAAGCTGTCTTCTGACCTCTCTTTGCATGCTGTGCCACACACATATGGAGTAGCCCTGGCTTTGAGCCATGCGTTCGGTGGGGTGTTCATTTGTTGGGGGAAACTGGGAGCAGCTGAGAGCACAAGCCAGGGCCCTTTCATTATAGAAGAGGAGTGAGGGGAAGGCTGTTGATCAGGCTACCCTACAGAGCTGTGGGCAGGTGAAGGCAGGGCCTGTGAAGGCCAGGCAGTGCAAGGGACGAGAAAAAGACACTTATAATTTAGGGATTTGAGAAAAGCTGGAAGGGAGAGAAAACCCTTCCTAATGATGACGGCTAGAGGGAGGAATTAGAACAATTGCAATTACAGCTTCTAACAATAGGAAGGGAGCCGCCACAGTTCCTGTGTCAAACAAGAGCCGGCTCTCCTAGTAAGGATGCTTAATAAAGCAGCCCGCCTCCTCATTAGCTGCTTCGTCGGTGTGACAGCCCTCCCAGGCATGGGGGCAGGGCAAAACCCACTCACCGTGGTGAGGGGGAGTCCCCATCTCGTACAGACAAACTTCCTACTCTGCAGTGGGAACTGGGCTAGAGGGACAATTCTCTCTCTGTCTCTCTCTCTGTCTCTCTCTCTCTCTCTCTCTCTCTCTCTCTCTCTCTCTCTCTCTCTCTCTCTCTCTCTCTCTCTCTCTCTCTGCTAAGCCCTCAGGGATGTGTCTAGCCAGAGCCTCGGAGCTCCTGTCTCTGACCCAGGCCAGCCCCAGAGCAGCTGTTCTCCCGCCACTGTGAGCTCCTGGCATAGCAAGAATCTGGGTCAGCTTCTCGACTCTCGGGCGGTGGGTTATCCTGTGCACACGTCACGCCACAGACCTGTCTAGCAGTCTGTCCCCTTGCCCCGAGCTCCAGCTTTACCACATGCGCGGGATGAAGGACCTGCCACGCTGGTCCATGGCCCAGCTGAGGATGCACAAAAAGAACAGAGCATGAGTGCCTGAGGCAGGGTCCCCACCCCGAGTCGCCTAATCTAGTCCTCTCCACTCGAGGAAAACGAGGAAAACGGAGTCGCAGATAGCGGCTCACCTTGGGCCAGACCGCTAGCTGGCAACAGACTTAGGACAAGAAAACAGGTGTCTGGATCAATCCCTGGCTCCTCCCCACGAGTTACCTGGCTGTAGGTTGTATGGCAGTCCCTTCTCTTCTGGCAGTGGGGAGGGAGCAACTGATTACTGGCTGGGGACCAAAACTTCCCAGGCTGCTGGCCAGATGCCCAGTCCCACCCTGCCCCACCCACCCCAACAGGTTGAGAGCTGTTGCCATTTAGGAGAGGAGAAAAGGAATCCGCAAGGCTGAGAATCTAAATCTTGTCAATATTCCGCCCACGGCTCTGATTCAGACCCTCCACAACCTTCTGGGAAAGTGCACTTTTCACATAGATCCCCTCCTCTCAGCAGGAGGCTGAGACAGGGGGGCCCTCTGGGGGGAGGCTCAGGAGGAGAGGGAGGGAGAGGAGGAGAAGGGAGGGGAGAGGAGGGCGGGTGTCTCTCTATGCCTGCCATAAATGGTAACAAACGGAACACCTTGTAAGCTAGGCTCCTCTCCTGAGGGCATCTCTCTACCTTCCTCCCCACCCTCATAGCTACACCCGGGCCTCCCTCCAGGCCGCAGGGAGCAGTCAGGCAGGGTGTCCTAAATGGCTTGGACATCACGGAGCTGCTGGGGAGCTCGGGCTCATCAGCTTGACAAGCTGTCGCTCTGATTTGGGTCCGACGGGCTCCTGCCACAAGCGTGAACTACTTCCCTGGAGGAGGCGTGGGCGGAGCGGGGCTTCAGGATGCACCTGGCCACCCGCAGCAAGCTAAAGGCACAAGAGCCTCGCCACCCACCATCGTGCACCCCTGAGAAGCCCTCTTCCCTGTCCAGCCCCCAGACAGTCGCCATGCTGTCCTGACCTCTCCCCTCCCCCCCCCAACAACAGAGCCATCCCCAAGTGTCATCTTCATCTGAGAGCTTGCCCACCCAGCCAGCCCCGCATCCCGGGCATCCTTGGGCACACAGTACATCCTGCCCTTTGCTTTCATCCTTCTCTGGCTTCCTCACTGACCTGATTTTTCTGCCGGCCCCAAGGTGCCACAAACCCCACTGTGCCCACCCACAGTCCCCTCACCCGTGTGCCTCCTCCTATTTCCCACCCCTCGAGCCCCTGGGGGCCTCCCCTCCCTGCCCTTCAGCATCTGCTGAGCAGACCTCCTACACAAAGCCTGTGCCTGGCCCAGGGCAGGGGCAGCAGATGGTACTCAGTCGTGCACTCTGACCTCCAGGACAAGCAAGAGTGCAGCGACTGTGCAGGCCGTGAGCCCTTCTCTCCTGCTTGCACCTCGGAGTGGCCCTTTACTCTTGTATCTGTGACAGGCGGCAAGACAGAAGTGACACCCAGGGCATCTGGCCTCGCCCTGCTGATCTCAGACCTCCCTCCTGGCTAAGCCCAGAAGGCTGCCTCTCCTTGTCTCCACGGGGCTAAACCCCACAAGTCAGCCAGGCTCGGACCATAGGCCCCCACCCCGAGCCACTGCCACTCCCCAGTGGCTTCTCTCACCTCAGGCTTCCCGGCTGGCTGTCCTGCCTCCAGTCTGGTACAGCAGTTCTCAACTTAGCTAATGCCTTGGCCTAAGGTCTAATTACTTAAAGATGGGTGGGTTCCTCCCAAGTGAATTACAGACTCCAGGAGATAGGGCAGCACACCGAGGCCTCGAGTCCCCTCTGGTCTCCAGGCCTTTCACACAGCTCCGCCTGCTGTGATGAGCCCCAACCATAAGATCAGTTTGCTGCTACTTCATAACTATATTTTGCTACTGTGATGCAGGATATTTGATATGTGACCCCTGTGAAAGAGTCATTCGGCCCCCAAAAGGATCTCAACTCACGGCACCGGTCATGAACGGCCGCTCTGGTAGCTTTGCCCTCACTTTCAAGAATGATTTATAGAGACCCAGATACAAAAAGCCATCAAGATGTGAAAATGAGCCGGGCGTGGCACACGCCTGTAATCCCAGCACTTGGGAGGCAGAGGCAGGAGGATTTCTGAGTTCAAGGCCAGCCTGGTCTACAGAGTGAGTTCCAGGACAGCCAGGGCTACATAGAGAAACCCTGTCTTGAAAAACAAAAAACAAACAAACAAACAAAAAGATGTGAAAAGGAGCCAGATGATCCTGACCAAACAAACAAACAAAAAACCAACAACAAACAACAAAAACCGGTAACTGCTCCGCCTTCTGGAAGCCAGAGCAAGCAAGGAATCACGTGGGTTGTGCAGTAATGCTCGCAGTGAGGAGGAGCTCTGGGTGCGGGGCAGCATGCGGGAACTTAGACAAGACTCAAGCCATCCGCACCCTGCTGCCTCCTGAAGAAGGAACGGAGCAGAGCTCCGACTGGGGATCTGTGGCGGAGGGGTGGCTTTACCTAACAGACCACAGGCACCAGCTTTTTCTAATGGGCCACACGGCCTTCCAGACTGATTAGTTAAAGGTGAGCAGGGTCGTCCTAGGTGAAGCACACGCTCCCGGCAAACGGAGGCCTCGTGTCCCCTCTAGCCCCAGGCTTTGCTGTGCTACAGCACCCATCAGGACTCACTGCTCCATCACTGCGCACACACTAGGGCTGCAGAAGGTCAGCTGTAAGGCATGTTGAAGGAGCCCAGGGCAGGACTGTAAGAAACAGGACACCCCTGAACAGGGCACCCAGTTAGCTTTGCCAGTGAGCTAGCCTAGGGGTGGACACCAGGGACGGCTGTGGAGAAGGGGCTGACTGAGGTACCAGGATCTGTAGTAGTGGTTTACAAGGAATTGCCCTCCAAAAGGTGTCCTAGTTTGAGGAGCCCTAAAAATGCCTTCCTCCGTGGGACTCTGACCATGCACACACATCCCAACCGAGAGTACAGACGTAAGTGGGAGCGAGTACTGGAGCCATTTCCCACCCAGTCACAGGTCGGGGAGGCCCAGACTGTGAAACAGCCGACAGCCACTGCTCTCCCTCCTGGGTCTCAGCCTCCCTCTCCACTCCTGGCCTCTCAAAGGATGAAGAGAGCAGATCTCGGGGAAGAACAGAGCCTGCCAGCCAGGTGCCACGTGCACTCGGGGGTCAACGACTGCAGCTGGCATCTGCTGCTCGGCTGGCCGGCTGCCCTCTCCCCTTTCGTGGTGCCCATACCATCAATCTCCTTTGGGGAATTCACCACCGCCCCAGCGTGGAAGGTCTCGCCCAACCAATCGAGGCGCTCTGCTCAAGTGCCAAGGCTGAGGGCGTGGCTGTGCCAGACCCCCTCCTGGGAGGCTGACTCCTGACAATGAAACACAAAGCAACAGGAGCACACCCGTCCAACAGTGCCAGGGGTCAGCCCGTCAGTACCCCACACTCGGCTTTCCAAGGCCGCCGTGGCTCTAGCCCGCCACGGCCTACAGCTCAGCTCTCCTGAACCTGTGAACTACTGTATCCTTCCACAGACTGAGGGAGATGCCTCAAGAGGAGAATGAGGTGCTGATCCCAAAAAATGAAGACGTTGGGCCAGAAAAACCAAATGTTCTGCACCACACCCTGGATGCCGGACAGCACTGCTGGGATTTGTTCTAGGACGGTTTGATACAGGGGTGTTTTCCTAAGGAAAAGGAATGATGCCTCCGTCTGAGAGCTTTTGCTCATCTACAGTCCACCAACAGAAGCACGTGCTCAGAAAATGACAGCTTATGCCACACGCATGGAATAATCTGCAAGAAGCATGTAACTCATATAGAGATTTACATTTGCACATACACACACACATACATTGTGAAAGTGTCAACTGTTTTATGCCCAAGTAAATATATACCATATATGCGTGTGTTCACATATATTTACACATAGACCAGGCTTTGAATTGAGTTTCCGTTTCCCCTTCAAAATTCATGGATTGAAATCTTAACCCCAATGTGACAGTGTAAGAAGGCAGGGTGACTAAGCCATAAGGGCAGAGCCCTCAGGAACGGGATTAGTGACCTTGGTTTGGAAAGCTCCCACCCCCACAGAGACTAAGAGAACAGCAGCCTGAAATCTGGGTGCAGGCTCTCAGAACCCCACTATGCTGGCCCCTGTCTTTAGGCTGTTAGTGGCTTTGCCTGCAAAGACATGATCTACTCTGGCGCTCTAGGGCTCAAGGAAGATGAGTGGGTAGGCCAGAGAACATACCACCCAACCGGGGTCACTTAAGTACAGGCCACATGGAGACTGGGTGAGGACAAGGGGCCAATCCGGCATATGACCAAGCAGAACTAGGGGAGGGGGTGTCTTTGCTGACCTAGGGGTGCCCCTCACATACAGTCTGAGAGTCTGACCCAGAGAGACATAGAATTCAGCCCTCAGCCTGCCTCCTGTCTATGTGAAGGCAAATCTAACCTTACTTTCCTTTGGAAAGTCTCTCATAACCAGCTCTTAACTCCTAACCTGACCAGAGCATGGATCCGGTCACTGCAGTTAATCCTGACTCCCCACAAACACAGACACTGGGCCAGAGAGCAGCCGGCGGGCTCTCCATGGTCTCAGCAATCACCCTGCAGCGAGAGGTTCGGGGCCTGCACCAAAGGCCCCAAAGCCAGACTTCAAGGCAAGAGAGTCAGCCGTCAGCCTGCCCGGCAGAGTTGATACCTCTGGAAACGAAATAGTGGAGGCAGTAGTACTTTCTAGAACGCAGAGGGAAGGCTGTACGTGGCTGGAGAGAATATGCAGGCCAATCTCTGGAAAATGAGACCCAAAAAGAGATGTCTGTGGGGATCCTGTTGGCTAAAGGGTTATTCTGGTTTAAGGCCAGAGGTGTCCTACCCCTAGGAAGACTCTCTCCTCCGATGAGTCTGAACAGCTATTTAAAGGATGTGGCCCATAGCAGACCATGTCCCTTGTCTAACACTACCACGTAGCCCACTGTCCATCTGCGAACCAACATGCATGCACTGAACACGTCTTGAGCAAGACAAGGTTGTAAGGCAAACCTAAGCTCTGGAAAAGGCAGGTAGGTAGACGCTAGGAAGAAAGGTGGGGGCAAGAGACAAAAATACAAAGGCAAAAACTGTGCAGCTCTGATAGTGAATCCTGCCGTAATGAGGTAACGGTGACGCGCACGTGCACTGTGGGGGACGGGACAGCCGTCCTTTTTTGTCCTGTTCTCATAAAGAAGCACAAAGTGTCTCACGAAGCTTATCCTGCATACACCTGACTACCAAAAGCGCCCCGAAGGACCACACGTGGCTATTTTCTGTCCCACTTCCTAGAGCTGAGGCTGAAGGAGGAGAGAGCAAACAGTCGACGGAATCATACCACACGTGTGCAAACTGCCCGTCGCTACAGGCCTGCGCAGTGCCCAGCACAGACCCCAGAAAGGCACAGCTGGAAGCTGACTGTTGAGGGGCGCTGTATCAGGATGACTTCCCCAACAAGGTCAAAGAAAGAATGTGGGCTTTAAGGTTTAACTGACTGAGTTCATAGCTCAGCTCCACTGCGGCTTAACCTACTGGCCCAGCGCAAAAGCCCTCCTCCTCAAGCCTTCACCTCCTCAGAGGCAAAATGAGATAGCCCTGGATATTTCCATCAGGTCCTGGAGCAGATAAGGGGGCCAGGGAATGCCCGTGCTGAGGGGTGGCTGCGGGTCCTGACTTCCACATGCACTCAGCACAGGTAGAGTGGGCAAAGCCTGAGGTGTAGGCAAAGTGGAGAAAAGTTCAGAAGTCTTCGCTTAATGAACTGTGGGTAAGACCTTCAAATATCACAAAACAACCCCTGGGATTAAAGATGACTTAGTGTGTAAAGGGATATGAACTATTCATGGATTGAAAGACTTGGGTATAATTTACATAATTTACATTCACAAATAAACACAGAGATGAAATCCTCCTGAGTTGATAAACACACTCAATTAAAGACCAGATAATTAAATTGCCAATAGTGTGGGAAAGGGTACTGACTGATTTCAGGTAAAAACCACTTAAACTGATTCCAGCATTTATGCAGAAGAACAAGGGGCCAAGAAGGGCCAAACGCTCTTGAAATACAAGAAGTCTGCCTTGTCATGGAGACTTATAGAGTTGTGGTATCACAAAAAAGACCCAGGCACATAGAAAAACCTAGGTAGTCCTCTATCTGTGGAGGGAAGATATCTAATCAATGAAGCTTGACTACAGAGGAGGAAAAAAATCAGAGTTCTCTCCTGTGTCAAAGATGAATAATAATTCCAGGTGTATGCAGGACTTAAAGACATGAATAAAAACTTTGAGAACTCTAAGAGCTCCTCCTCCTCACATAAGTCGACAGCTCCTGAGTGCCCGTGTTGTAGCAGGCATCCCACGATTATTAGGATGCAGTATGAAAAAACAGAGGAGGTCTAAACAACGGAAACCAGCAAAGCTGTGTGCCTGTTTATGGAAAGATTCCACAAAGAAAAGAAAAACAAACAAAATTTCAAACTGGAAGCTCTTAACAGTACTAGTGGTGCACGCAACATCAGTACACAACACATGAAACTAAAAAGTAACCGACCAAAACAAACACAAATCCATAGAAAAGTAGACGTGATGCAAAAGAGTGGCTAATCACCATGTAAAAAGATGTCTGTCCATTGGTACTGGAGATGCTGGGTGAGGCCACTGCAACACAGCATCTCACGCCTGCCCCGTATCAGTTGAGAGCCACCGGGAGTGCCAGTGGATGCGTCCACCCTGGAAACGGCTCTCCTTCTGTAGTGCCACAAGCACACAGCGGCCAGCGCAGCAGAAAGGCCAGGTATCTGCAAGGGTACGTCTCTAAGGGAAGTGTATGGGAATGCCTGACGCTGAAATGCTTTCACAGTGGTCTGCTGTGGCCGCTCCAGAGAAACTCCTACAGGAGACTTAATGCAGGACTGTTCACGAAGGTGGAAAGACCACACTGAGGCAGTCATGCTAGGAACTCCGACTGAGTCCAGCACTCATGGACACGAATGGATCACAACACATGCTGGATTGATTGATTGATTGATTGATTGACTGATTGATTGATTGATTGATTTTGTGGTGCTAAAGATTAAACCCAAGGTCTTATGCATGTTAAACAAATACTCTGTCACAGGTGGGAAACTGTTGAAAACATGGATTCTGAGCAATTCTCTCTGTCGAAAGTTTAGAGGACTAGGGGATGGCTCAGTTCACAAAACGCCTCTGCAGAACCTCGAGGTCCTAAGTTCAGATGCCGAAAGCCCCCGTAAAAAGCCAGATGTTGTAGCTCACCCCCATAACTGCAGAGATAGGGTTGCAGAGACTGACAGATCTCAGGGGCTCCCCGTATCATCTGTCCAGCCGGAATAGTATACTTCAGGTTGAGTGGTGAGACCCTGTCTCCAAAATAAGTTAGTGTAAAACAGGAAGACACCTGAACTCCATCTCTGGCATCTACACTCAAGAATAGTTCCTCCCCCCTCCCCCTCTCTCAAAATGGAGACTATCTCAGTAGATAATGGAAGCACAGGAGAAGGGTGACAGAATCTGTCTGTATGGGAAGCTGCCTAGTCAACATGAATACATTCTTCCAAGGATCCCTATAGCAGGTGTAAGGTGACTGAAAACAGAAACCCTGGCTGCCTTCTCTTGGGACCGACATCCAGTACCTCAAGCCACTAGAACAGCGCCCCCTGCAGGGCCCGGATGCAGACGGCTCCCAGTGGTAGAGAGCAAGTCAGAAGCACAAACAGGGCTCAGTGTGCACCCAGGACCTCTTCCCGCTCTCCTGACAGCCTTCAAAGCCAGAACGAAGGGAAAGCAGACCCTCAGAAGCAGGATTCTGGATCTCCTCTGGAGGGGAGAGCTCTCAGACAAAGAGCAGGGCCTAGAAGGCAGATCTCAACCTGGTATTCCTCCCCAGCTGCTGATCCCGTCCACCCACTCAGGAGTCGGCATGCCATTTTTAATGTTCCTGCCAAGAGTGCCCCCCACCAAACCCCCACCACTTCTGCAGGCAGATTAGCTTTCAAATGTGAGCAGGGACAAAGCTGGCTCAGAAGTCTTAACTCTGCCCAGTGGGTTTAGCCCGGCTTCAAAGCTTCCTCACTGGAACCAAAGGGGCAGGCACCTCTCAGTGGGGGAGGGGAGGGCCAGCTCAGGGAGGGAAAACCGGAGCATGGCTCCAAAGCCAGATTACTCACCACAACAGCTTGCAGCCAAGTGACACAGCAAGACCTGTCATGGCAGCCACCATCAAAACAAACAAACAAACAAAAAACCAAAAAAACAACAACAACAAAAAAAGCCACAAAAAAAGCAAGAGACTCACTGAAGAGTCGGTCTATCACCAGGTTCTCCCTTGCCTGGATCTCAGTCTCACCTGGTCACCTAGCTCCTATCCATCCCTCAAAATCCAAGGGCAACTTGCTTAGCTTTGAAACCTCTGTAGCTGGCCTCTCATGAGCAGTACTGGGCGGAGTCAAGTATCTCCACTGACCGCCCACCGTCTTCCTATGTGTGCCTGGCTCCGTGGAGCTCTGAGCAGCTCAGGATGGCGTACAACAAGTGCTCAATGGATGCACGCTGCGCTCCCAGGCCACAGGGCATCTATCTGTCCTGTCAATAGAAGAAAACAGAAAATCCACATGGCTCGCTGGTTGTATTTTACAAACTAAGGAGACAGGAGGGAAGCCTGGATGGAACTCCTTTTAAATTCTTTTTCTGTCTGATAGGAGAAACGTTTCAGAGAATGGGAATTAAGGGAGAGGAAAGGCCAAGGGAAGCCAGGATTCTGGGTTCAGGCCTGTAGCTGCCCACCCCACCCTGACATGTTGGGGAGGCAGGAAGCCCCCACATACACAGATCCCACCCTTGGCAGCCCTGGGTTCAAGAGCTGCACACAGGACAGGACAGGTGACCTCTTGATTCCATGACTTCCTGGCCTAAGAAAGCTGATCTGCCTTATCCTTACCAACTGGAGGCTCCTGTGCATGGGTCGGGCATTCAGCAAATAGTTGTGGAGTGAGTGAATGGACTCAACTGGGACCCAATACCCTACTAAGCCATGAAAGCCCGCTGCCAAGTTCAGCCAAGGGCAGCCAAGCCCAGGGGGTAAGAGCAGCCGCAGTGTTGCTGGGGGAGCGGCCTGGTGTATGCTGTGCTTGCTGGGCCAGGCCGGGCTGGGATGGGTTTAGACTGAAGGTCCCAGAGCTCTTTCCATTCCATGGGGGGATTTTTCTATCTCTACCCTCCTCCTCCTCCTCAATCCTTCCTGATTGACAGCAATTGCTGGCTCTGACATGATTTAAAAATAGATATTAAGACCAGGAAGTTTAATTTTTAATGCTTTGGAAATGAACACGGGGCTGGCATTCCTTCACAGTCATGTTCCCAGGGTCTCTTGGGGTACCTGCTGGGCCCTTCATCATGCTGCTTGACCTCAGAAGCCAGACGTGACCCCACCCCATAGCCAAAAGATCTGCCTCCTGGGGAATCATCCCTCAACTCGCAAGCACTATGGGAAATCCCTAACCTTCTCCCCTGTGCTGCCTGCCTCGCCTGCACGGAAAGATGAGTCAAGGCCAAGTCCCAACCTGACTGATTTCTAGAATCCCCCACAGATTCACGATGGGTTTCCTTAACTCATTGTGCACAGGCCCGCAAAGGCACTCATGGTGTGGCCATGCCGGTATGGACCCTGTGTGGCTAAGGCAGTGGAGAGGCCTGCCCTGGCCACCTGCACCCAAAGACTGCAAACAAGAGAGGCCTGACATTCAGGGAGATTAACCAAGAACCCCCCTGGCACTCAGCCTGTGGCAGCTCCTTTCCCTTGCTGTAGCAGACACACTCAACACTGTCTCCTCCGCTACTAAGTGGCCTTTATAAAAAGGGAGCAGTCCACAAGGAATAGGCTTCCAAGGGGACCGGGGTGTCCCTGCCCTGCCAGCCATGACTTAAAGCAACAGGACAGCTCTGCTGGCAAGCGTGAGAAGGGACTTACCTGGAGTGGCAATTAGGGTACCCATCTGCCCCAGCCCCCTCCATCTCAGACAGAACTGGATTCAACTGGATTCGGGCTGAAACTAGGAACTAGGCTGGGATCAGAGAAAATGTCACGTGGCCCCAGCACACAGAGATCCCTCTTGTAGCCGCCATCCCCTGTTCCTTGCCCCTAAGTAAAAGCATTCCAGGATATTCACTTCATCTCTGCCTGGAATATCCTCCCGGCCACTCCTGACAGGATCCGGAGGCACATGGGCTAGAAATTTTGTAGACTACAGGCCTCCTATTCCTGCCCATCAAGAAGCCAGAGTTCTCTGTGGCCCTGAGAATCAGTGTGTGTGTGTGTGTGTGTGTGTGTGTGTGTGTAAGGGACCACAAAGAGGGGATGGCCATCCCCCTTCATTCTCTCCATCTATGTCAGGCCCCAAGAAAAGCTGCCCTCCTGGGTGCCCCAGGCTCCCCTGGTGCACTGGGCTGCCTACCAGGCTAGAACTGTCTGACTGAAGCCAGCATGCCAGGAACAGACCTGGACCCCCACCAGCAGGCAGGCGCCCAGCAGCCCGGGAGGCACCTGCCCCTTTCTTAGCAAGAGGGAAGAGCACGAACAGCACAGCCCCACTCAGTGCCTGATGAATCCAGATGATGTCACCAGACCCTCGCCCATGCCACTGCGCTCAAAGTTCCACCCAGTGGTGAAGCCGGCAGCTGAGGGGGCTGCAGTGCAAGCCCAACCAGAGCCGCACTTAACCAGGGCTCCCCAGGGGCTCCGTCATATAGGAGGTGTGGTATTGTGTCTGGAGGACAACCAGCAGGCTCTGGATCCTGACTAGAGTCAAGTTCAACTCCAAACCTCAAAAAAAGCCTCTCTGGACCACGGCAGTAAACTGTGATGGCGGCGTAACCCTAACTCCTGATCTCAGTGGGCTGAGTTTGAGCCCTCCCTCCACTGTCTGCATCTCCTCCTGTGCTCCCCACTCAGTGTGCATCAGAGCAGCACAGTCCTCCCAGGAACCCTGCACATCCTCCCCACTCAGGAGCTCCTCACCCGAGTATACCCTGAGGACCCACCATCCCCACAGCCCTCCAAATCCCAGAAAGCACTGGCAGGTACATGGGAAACCATCCACCCATTGTTCCCCTGTGGCTAAATTTCCCATCCTTCCTAAGACCATCACCTGACTTCAGCATCTCATGTGGCAGTGGCATTCAAGAAATGTGTCTTTGAAACTCAACTTGGCCTAGTGGTTTGTCATAGGAATTCTGAAAATACTACATAATTAGAACATGGGGGAACAGGGCAGTGCAACTCTCTTCTATTTCAGGGAAGAGTTCTAATTAGGAGCAAGTCGTAAGATCTCTAACTTCTGAGCGCACACTAGAAAGGGCAGGTGCATCAACAAACTGCTGCCTTGCTTGTAGAAAAGATAAAATCACTCCTCACACAAGGGCTTACGGTGCTACAAGAGCCTTTATGTCGGCAGCTTTGATATCTAACTTCTCTTCCCCGTTACCTGGGACTTGGGGATTCTGACCAAGTAACAGCACGCTGTGATTCACTCCATTAGGTTGATTATAAACGTATTCCAGGTCCATGCTGTGTTCCTGACACAGACCACGGCCTACAAAGAACCCACACCCACCCACCCCAAACCAAGCTAGAATCATTCTGAAGGCATCACAGGCAGTTATACCAACAGCGGCCAGCAGGCGGCGAGATGAGCGTGGCCAGGAGCCCACTCAGGAGCTGCTGAGTGAGAGTCTCGTCCAAAGGCACTAAGCGTGTATGCCCACAGAGTCTTCATATCATTAATATATTGCAGTGGGGCAAACCAAAAACTTAGGATGAAACTACGAAAGAGGAAAGAGAATCCTGGAGCGAACAGCAAACGTGACAGCACTCGTGTGGACCGAGACACCAGGGGCAGGCACTCAAGTACTTGGCGGGCACAGATCCTGGCAAAGGAATGGAAAGAGCATAAGGCGCCGGCCCACAAGACGGTGACAGAGTGATTCTTAACATTCCAATGGTTCTCGTCACCAGAGAGAGAACCAGAATATCTGTCCCAGCTTTCCTAAAACTCCAACCACGTGACAGGTAACGCTAATCACAGTGCCCCTCCTCCCTGGGCCCCCCTCACTCTCCCATCCCGGACCGTGGAAACGCCCACCTCATCTCAGACCAGTCTCACAGGAAAAGAAACTGACACAGTCAGGGGCCTCCTTGACCCCCGGGGTATCACAGAGCTAAGTACAAGGACCGTGAAGAAGACCTTCCATCCCAACAGCCTGGGCTGGAGAAGAAGCCCCAATCTTAGGGGGCACATGAGCTACTCAAGGTCACACGAGACTCTAACACAGAACCGAAGGCGGGGGGGGGGGGGGGGAGACTCACACTTCCTCCTTGGAAGCCTAGCTCTTCCTTTCCCTTCTCCAGAAAAGTTGCCCCCTCCACACACACGCCCCCCCCAAAAGTTTTTTCTTAAAAGTGGATCACACCACGGGAGATGCATACGACTGCAGTCTGACTCCTACCCCCAGGCTCCTCCTGGACCACGCTTGGCAGCTGACGGCCTCCAGCCAGTGGCAGGACGGAGCCTGGGGACGAGCCAAACATCTGTGCTGAGTAGTCTGAGTTCTGGTGAGGAGAGACGGGGGCAGCAGTGAGGGCGAAAGAGGCAGATACGAATTAAGTTCCCATCCAGTTTGTGTAACTAATAAGTACTTGTGCACGCGGTCGCCAGTGTCACACACTGACACGGTGAGATGGAGGTTATTCCCAAGCCTGCCCATCCATTGACACTTTCTCTAGGGAAAAAAAAATCCTCTCCCTTTGTCCTTTTTCTCATCCTGGAGCCCCCTGGAGCCTGGGAAGGTGTGGCCACACTGCTGGCTACCAAGTCCACAGCAATCCCTCAGAAGCAGCCCCCCCCCCAATCTTGTATCACTGCTTCCTCCTCTTCCTGGAAGCCACCTAAATGAGCAGGCGACTGTGACCTCCACACCCCCAATCCCATTCCCACAATGCTACAGGCTGGTCTCCTGCTTTCAGAAGGAAGAGAAGAAACTCCGAGACGGCCCTCAGTGCCACCCCCCCCACCAGCACCGGGGCACAGCTTCACGCTCTGACCCACACCCACTGAGGCAGGTTCCCCGGGCCGGGTACTTCAGCGTGCCTTTTCTTAGGAGAAGGAGGCAGTGGCAAACTTTGCCAGCTTCCTGGGAGCAGAACATGTCTCTCCTGGAAGACTGACAAGCTGAAGCCTCCGTTCAGTCATGAACAAGAGGGAAAGGGGAAAAGAAAGAGGCAGCGATGGGAGGGCGCTACTATTTTTTAAAGCACTTACCTTCAGGCAGAGACGGGATAAGCCAGAGCGAGGAGGAAGTGGAGGATATTCATAGTGTGGAAAGCAAGGAGAAGGACCAACGCAAGACTCAACAGTAAGGACTTACCCAGAATATCAAATTGAAGAGGAACATCATGTACTTCAAGCAGCAGAGACAGCCCCTGGCCATGTTGCACTTCTTAAATTCTAGGAGGAACACAAAGGACAGGTCCAGGTAAAACACCACGTACTTGCTGCCTTTGGGCGCATTGTACTTGTCAGTCTTAATGCCGGCGTCCGTGCGGCTCTGACCCCGCGAACCCGCGGTGCCGTAGAAGGCGCCAGCCGTGAAGCCGCGGCCGAACGGGCGGCCAGAGGTGGACGGCTTGGCAAAGTCCGAGTCCTTGCTGTCCAAAGATGGACTCCGATGGATCGAAGAATCCTCGCTACTCGACTTCTCCATGCTCGCCTCGTTCCCGGGGGGCACGAGGGGCGGGGGGCATTGCTCCCAGAGTGGGACGGAGGGGGCACCCCGGTCGGGCACGGGTTCTGAGCGAGCGGGCTGTTGGAGCTTCGCACGCCCCCCTCTCTGCACCCGAGAGCACTAGCGGAGCAACCAGATGCCGGGGGTTCACTGCCTCTGGGACGGCGCCTCGCTCCCAGCCTTAGCCCGCTGGCCCGGGAGGGCTCTGCGGCACCGCTATAAGCACGCTTGGGGAGCCGGCTCGCCTGCGTAACTAGGCTTCTTTAGGGAGGCTGCAATTTGACTGCTCTTTCCCGGGCGGCTGCACCACCGACCGAACGCTGCACTCGAGGCGAAAGGGCGCCGGGATCCAGGCTCCGCAGGCACGCCTCTTCCAGCCCGGAGCCCCACCACTTTGCGGGCGCTCGGCCTCCCTTGCTCCGCGACTTTGCGGAGCCGCTGCCGGCCCTGGGCTGCCCGGGTGCGCCACGGGCAGAGCGCCCCGGATCCGCTGCAGCTGCAACCGCTGGGCTTGCCCTGCGAAATCCCAACCCTGACTCTCGACTCTGAAATCGCCTAGAGCCCCTTCCCCGGGCTCTGGGCCCCGCCCCCTGCTTTGCATCCGACCAATGGGCTCAAGGTCTGCCTGGCTCCGGTAGGGGAGCTGCCCCCCTCCCCAATGACACAATATCTTTAATAGGATTAGCGGTCTGCTTGTGTGCCTAAACTAGTGTGCCCAGAGCCCTTCTAAATGTCAAGGGCTCAGTGGCTGGGAATGAACACCTCCATGGGAGAGCACTGGTCTCCTGCCCCAGCAAGGGCCACCAGTAGAGGGGGAGAACTGGAGATACCAAGAACCTAGATAGGTCTGGGGAGAAAAGCTGGAAGGGAAAGAAACGGCGGCGGCCACTACCAGGCTGGCCTCCGCCCCCTATGAACGTTGCCTGTCTAGCCTAGGGCACATGGTCCCAAGCAGTGCCTTCACACACACACACACACACACACACACACACACACACACCCCACGCTTTTGCACACGTGAGAATGGCTACTGCGCACCGGTAGAGGGACCGCAGCAGAGACGCAAGGTGTAGGAAAGAGCCCTCAGGCCTCCGCGGGGCGCGCCGCCCTCCCTGCCCCCTCCACGCGCACACGCACGCGCGGCTCCGAGAGACTCCTGCAGCTGCGCAAGCCCCCGCCTCCGCGTTCCGGGGTGGGACGGCGGGCTGCAAGGGGCGGGCGGCTCAAGTGGGGCACTGCTTTTGCCAGCAGTAGAGAGCCAAGGTAGCAATGCTTTTGGTCACACCCGGGTCCTCTCGGAGGTGAGGTCAGAGAAAAGACAGGAGGTATGTGCCCGCCAGAGGAACATCCCAAACAGCCCTTGATGCTCTTGTATAGCCCTGCAATGAAGACAGCCTCCCCTGGGCTTATGCTGAAGTCTGCATTGCTGACCTGCGGCCACCACGGTTCGCAAATGATAAAAACTAGAAGACTGGTGGGGGAGAGGGGCGGGGAAGACAGGGGGCAGAGACGGAGTCTCCTTTTGCGCAGTGAATCAGTGTGGGAGCTAAGTTTTACCAGGCTCCCAGCATCCAGCGAGGAGCTCAACCTCTGGAAGGCACGCCATAGGGTCCGCTAGATGGATAGATCCATGCCCTTCCTAGGAGTAGAGGTATCTATCTACCCTGGAACCCTCAGCCCTCTATCCTGAGCCCCAAGGGGGAGCCCTTGAGGAAACACGGGACTGCTACTGCCTGCCCTCTCTGGGCAGCACAAAATCTAGTTAGGACAGGAAGTTATTTGAGGAACAGAGAGACACAGATGGCTGTGGCTGTGCAGAGGGGGACAGCGATTCCAACTAGGGGGACTTTGCCTTCACTTGCCCCGCCCCCACCCTAGAGGTGATACCTCAGATCTGTTTGGACTCTTTTTTTTTTTTTTTTGGTTTTTCGAGACAGGGTTTCTCTGTGTAGCTCTGGCTGTCCTGGGACTCACTCTGTAGATCAGGCTGGCCTCGAACTCAGAAATCCGCCTGCCTCTGCCTCCTGTTTGGACTCTTCTGAGTCCCTTCTGAACTCAGGGAGAGCCCAGCAGCTCTCCCTGTGTGAACAACCGCCACTAGCCTCTCTCCTTTGGGGACCCATGATGGCCCTGGGATACTGTCTGCAGAAAAAGGGAGCAAATGTCTAGCTGGCTCCTGTGGGGGTGCCAAGCTGTCTGAGCAGGATAGCCAATGCCCCCATCCTCTTCAGCTCACCTGCCTGCTCCAGGATACAGGGTTACCACCTCTCTCTTAGAGCATTACTGGACCAGAGCCCCTACCTGGTTGATCCTTTCCCCATCTCTTCTCCCTAACTCACACCTGCACTGGTCACACCAGTCTCCCCCGGTCCCTGGGCTGCCCCATCATTGTGTCTGATTAGAAACGAATGCATACCCCCAGGGCTTGGGACCAGAAAGCCAGGTGATAACAGGCGGGCAAGAGAAGACGGTTGTCCAGTGTCACAGCCCTGCTCCCTCTGGTCACCCTTGTCAAAGCTACAGTGAAGTCTCGCTGTGACACCTGGCTGAGTCACTCCGACTAATAAGAGAAAATGCACTTCACCAGGCTGATCCTAACACACAGGTGTGGGGACCCGTCTGTTTTACTGGAAAGGAAACGGGAGGCTTGGCTGTGTTTCCCAAGCCCATGTGCCCTCCTCTCTTGGATCTTAAACACTTGCTGCCTTTGGCAGTCTTCCGGTCTAACAGAAAAAGCCCAGGAGGGGGCCTGAGGTGGCATGTCCCAATTCGATTTGGGGTTGGGGTCGGGTTATTAGGTAAAAGGATACTGAATTAGGGGAAAAGGGAGGAAGATGGATAGGGTGGTGTTCTGGACAGGATGGGTCATCAGCAAAAAGGGCTGTAATGAAGAATAGAGAGGAAAATACAGAAGAACGCAGTGAGGAAGAGAGAGACTTTACCTGGCTACTCTCCCTGTCCCCTCTCAATCCTCCACACCCTATCAGGTCCAGGAGAGGCTGAAGGCACTGGTTGCCTCGGAGGGGCTGAGGGGCTCTCTCTGCGTGCAAACAATGCAGACCACCTTTCCCTCTCCCATAGGCATTTTTTTTTTTTTTAAGGAAAAAAGAAAAGAGTACAGCAACTACAGAATTCTCAAGGAAGAGCAAGCAAAGTAAATGTGAGAACCCGGCATTCCAGATCTGACTGGCAGCCAGGAGACGAGGGCGTCCCGGGAAATGCCAAGCGCTCTGGGCCTCGACAGAAAGTCCCAGGCGCCAGGTGAGACGGGGCTCTGTCTCCCGTGTTTCCCTCACCCGGTGTATACCTTCTGTGATGGTGTGCTACAGCACCTCGCAGCCATGAAGCCAGACCCGAGGGGAGACCAAGGTGCTGCCTGCGGTGACCAGGACGAAGCAGGCGGGGCAACCCCTGCAGAAGGCAGGTTCTCGCCCTGGGTCCTAAACTCCAGATTTGGGCTCTTTGGCTGTAGGAGTAGCGGTCAAGCAAACCCCTTAGGGACGAGGGAGTGGCGGCTAGCGGAGGCCCACCTTCCAGACGTCTACATGGAGACTCACTAGGTAGGCAGGAAACAGCGACAGGGGCCACTCTCCTCTTTGCTAGGGAAACCAAAGAACAGCTGGAATTTGGATTTGGAGTGGAGGCTAACAATGACTGTGAAGACGTGGAGAGCAGGGGGCTAATGGAGCTGGGCACACGAGGCTCCGGTTATCCCAGCTCTTCGGAAGCCAGGTCAGGACTGTTAGCTCCAGGCCATGCTAGGCTACACAGTGAGGGGGGGATGGGAAACAGGGAGGGAGGGAGGGAGGGAGGGAGGGAGGGAGGGAGGGAGGGAGGGAAGAGGAAATAGAGTTTAAACATACTTTACTTTTAATCTGCTCTGTGTGTGTGTGTGTGTGTGTGTGTGTTTATGTGTGTGTGTGTGTGTGTGTGTGTGTGTGTTTCCAAAAACTAATGAAGAAAACTAATAAGGTCTGTCTCAGTGGGAGGGCTCCTAGTTCTAAGAAGGGATGAATTAATTGTTCAGTTCATATTACAAATCAGGGCAGGCTGCGTCTTCCGGAGAGTGGCTCTCTCCCTCAAAGCCCTATACTGTACATACTATGGTGACTCACTTACCTCTGCTCTGGTCCATAAGCTTCTAAAGGACAACAGTGGTTGCCTGGTCATCACACACACACACACACACACACACACACACACATATATGCACACGCGCATGCGCACACACCTGCCCCGTGCCTGTCACAGCGACTACCACATGGTAGCTGGTAGCTGTTTAGAAGAAAGGCGACCATGCCCAGGCTACACAGTTGAGCTCCAAGTTCATTCAACAAAAGGATGGGCTCCAAGCCAAAATCTATGGAATTGTTCCTGGAAGGGAGGCTACCTGAGGACATCAGACTCTGATGAGAGACAGTCCAGGAAACACCCGGCCAATGGACGGTGTGACTGTCATGACGTCAACAGATGTGCTCATAGCCATCACCCCAATACATGGCGTGTCCTTGAATGGCTGGGTAGGCAGGCAAGAAGTTAGCCTCTGGGTCCACAGAGCCATTTTGGAAGATGAGTCCCGAGACAGGAGGGTGGGAAGAATAAAAGAGACAGGAGCAAGCCAAGCCAAGCCTGCCCCTGACCTGCTGCCTGTGCTGGGTGTACGGAGCCCGGCAGAGGGGTTCCACGGGCAGGGCAGACAGGGACACCTCTGCCTGCAGCTCAGTCCCAGCAACTCATGTGAAAGGCATAGTGTTACACGCCAGGCTCCAAAACTCAAGAGCAAAGCCAAGATGTGCCAGAAGCAGCTGCTGGGGCAGTGTAAGGATTCAGAGACCCTTCGATGGGGCAGCGTAAGGATTCAGAGACCCTTCGACGGGGCAGCGTAAGGATTCAGAGACCCTTCGACGTACAGAAGCAGCGCAGGGAAGCAGGTGGGCCAAGGTATGCTTGGTACCTCTGGGCGACTCAGGCACCTTAGCTCCTAAGACCTGGCACCTCAGCTATGGACTAGTTCACTCCTGACCTAGCCATGAGCACTGAAATATGGCTTATGACCTCGAAGTTACAGGGACCGACACAAAGCCAAGCCTCACCCCCTGAAAACCCACTCACACCAGAGATCTTTAGGGACTGAGTCGTCTGGGACGAGAGCTGTGGGTAAGAGTGGAGAAGGCATAGCTGTTTCCATACACGGGGTCCATGCCAAATATAGGGAACGGTCTAGAGAGCGAGCCACGTACAGCCACCTGGGCTTTGGGCCTTGGAAGACCCTGAGAAGCTAGGACGGGCACTCGGCTGCCCCGTGTCTCAACTTCTCTAGCCGGAAAACGAGAGGGCAATGCAGACTTCCCAAGCTGCAGGTAAAATCAGAGAATCCGAGGTAATGAATGTAATTGTAATACATACATACGGTCAGGGCCTCAGCAAAATGCCCAGTGTACTGGGACACCATGATAGTGATCAACAGTAATGATTAAACAGAGTCTCCATCCCTGTCTGGTTAGGCTGGGGTTAATCAGAGAAAAACCAGACACCCCACCACCAACATGCAATGTCCTGTGACCTTGTTTCTAAGGCTGAGAACGTCAGGTTTTTTCCCATGGCAGCTGGTGGCACCTGGGTGCTCCCTCGGCCCTCGCCTGTCTTCAGAGTCCCAAGCACACGTCTAAGAGCCCTCCTGCCCATCCTCACCATGAGGCTGCCCCCGGCATCTTGGATTTCACATCCCCCACAGAGACTGACTCACCCAACTCTTCCTTTCTTGATAAACGGCCTGGTTGTTTAGCACTGTGTCTAATACAGAGCCCCCGCCCTCATCCCTGCCAGAGACTCCACCCTGCTCCCTGCCAATCCTACTTCAGTGTCTCTCTCCACAGCCTATGATGCTCAGACCCTGCCTGTACAGTAGTCCATGCTATACCACTGTTCACCAGGGACCTGCACAACCCCCAGCAGAGCCCTCATCAGCCCAACTCCAGGCACATGATCTTACCAAAGCCTCTCTGCCTTAACCCCTGCAGTGCTGTCTTATTCCATGCTAATCGTGGGAACAACACACATGTGAACACGTCTGCTATTCTACGATAATCCCAAATCCTAATACAACATTTAAGAGCCAAGCATGGTGGTACACACTTGTAATCCTAGCACTCAGGAGATGCAGACAGAAGGATCGGGAGTTCAAGGCCAGCCTTGGCTACACAGGGAGTTTGAGGCAGTCTGGGCTGCATGAGACCTTGTCTCAAAGTTTGTAAACAGCCTTAAAGATCGAGCCCAGTGGACCCTGCCTGCCTCTCCAGCCCATTCCCAGCCGCCCTCTCAAGCTCCCAGGCTCCGTAGACACTCGGAGCTCTGTCCTCTGAGCCTCTGCCCCTGCTGTTCCTTCTTGGCGGCCAATGCCTGACTCCACACATCTCCTCAGTACTCGCTGGACTCCTTCGCAGAGGTCTTTCTTCTGGCTTTCTGGGTTGCCTCCCTGAGGCTGCTGAGCTCCCCTGACCATTATGTCCCCAAGGCACAATCTGCCTGTTTCTCCATAGTATTCATCACAGTTTGAAAGTATGTGTTTCTGCAAGTGACGATCTCCGGGCCGGTTCCCTCGCATTACACCGTAACGTCCAGAGCTGCAGACTGATCCTTCTCATTGATGCGTACCCAGCCCCCAGGACTGTGACTGACCCACAGGCCAGCCCAGAGTGCAAAGGAGGACATGCCCGGGGCGGAGGGGGGGCGAGGAGGGGGAGCGAGCCCTCCACTGCCCTCGGTTCCTCAACTACAAACCACATATGCTGCTGGACTGGCAGATTCTGAATGGAGCTTACAGTGTGGACAGAGGCAGGGGAGAGACAGGCAGAAGAGCATCCTGGGAGGAAAACACTGGACAAAGTTTCTGTGGATCTGAGGTGAGGTGCACAGCACAGCTGGCTTCTGTGTGCTGGTGGCGACTGAAATGAATAAGAATGGACCTGAGATTGAGGCCCGGGAGGCCAGGAGGGCGTCCCCTCTCCTCCTGCCACCAGCTCTAATCCCGCGGTTCCTGGACTACAGTCCCAACCAACCGCCCTCTTCCTGTCCTCCTGGCCGCTCCCTTACCTACAACCTCATCTCCTTGGCACCCTGACTTGCTCATGCCCACAGTCTAGTGGGCGACAGTCCAGCCATGGTCATGTGTGTCTTGGAGACCCCAGAGAGACTTCAGAGTTAAAGCTGTTTCCTGGCCTTGCCGACCCCTCTCAGACTGTGACCTGCTGAGAGCAAGCATCCTCTCTGTCCCCACAGGCACTCAGCCCCTTAAGACATTTTCCCGGGAGACACCCCCCCCCCACCAGGCCCTTCTTCCTCAGGCCAATCAATCACCTCCCTGCTGGATCCTCTAGAAAAGCCTGGTGGGTACACGGCCGTGCTGGGCCATTCAGTCCCAGGAAGCAGAGGAAAAGGAAAGAAAGCATTTGTTATTAGTACTTATCGAGGAGGGCAGGTGGCTTCGGAAGGATGAGATAAGGCCCACGGCCCGACGCAGGCCAGCGTGGCGAAGGCTGAGGTTGAGTGCCGTGCAGTAGCGGAAATTTACTGACCCAGCAAATCTAATATTCCCAAACCACTCCGCGGAGGACAGAGACTCGCTGGCTGGGGCGGTGCTCTCTGGCCCAGCATCCAGCCTGCTAGCAAGCTGGCCTCACAGCTGGGGCCTTCTGCGGACTTCAGGGGCTCCTGTCTCCTGTCCCTCACCCCTGTTTCCCTCCACTGTGCCTGCAGGCTACAGGGATGGAGCTGGTGTCGCCTGGGGGAGACAGGAGAGGCCCTTAGCAATGCTCTACAGTTAAGAAGATGGAGATATACCCAGATGTCTCCCTGCTCAGAAACCACCAGAGGAGTCACGTGTGTTTCATCTCCACTGAAGGGCTCATGGTGCCCATGAGCGTGGGCCTCCCTGTTGCGTGTCAGGACGCACACACTTCATGGTGCACAAGTCACTATAGGGTCTGAGAACCCCTGGGGTTACTCTAAGAAGAAAGGCGTAAGCAGGTTCTTTCTCTCCTCCCTCTTCGCTGAAGGAGCCTCCAGCTGGAAGTTCATCCTAACTTCACTCGGTCCCCCCAAAACCTCCAAACATCTTTCCTCCTGTCAAGATACTTGGGGGTGAAAATGTTCACAGGCCGCACCCTTTCCTCGGCCATCTGGGCAACGAAACCCCCAGCAGTTCTAGAAAGTCTTTCCAAAGGTTTAGACTGAGTGGACAGAAATGTATCCCAGTTGTCACCCAATTAAACCGGATATATGCCCAACCGTGACCCACCATGCTATGCTTCCTCCACACATGCCCAGAATGCAAGTTCTATGCACACGCACGCACACACACACAAACACGCACACACACACACATGTGTGCACACACACACACACACACACACGCACATACACACGCACAAACACACACAAACACACATACACACGAACGCACACACACTCACGCCCACACACGCATATACACACACATGCACACAAACATACACACATACACACACACATGCACACAAACACACACATACACATGTGTGCACACACACAAACGCACAGACACATATGCAAACACACGTGCGCACACACATGCACGCACACAAACAATACACACACATACACACGTGTGAACACACACACAGGCACACACACACACACACGCACACACAGGCATACACACACACACACACACACACACACAGCCTCCACCGGCCAGGCTCCTGCCTGGGCTCCCTGCTCCCAGGTCTCCTCCTACTCACCCTGCCCTGTGTTGAGCATCACTGCCCCCCAGGGTGTCAGGGACACCCACAACACTGTCCGCTGCCTGCCTGGTGTGCCATTACCTCAGTGGATCCCTCCCCGCCATCTGGCCTCGCCTCTGCAGGCCGTGCATCTATAACCACCTCTCGATTCAGCCGTCTCCATAAACTATAAAAGGGCTCAAACGGCCATCCTGGACTCTGAGCCTCCATGTGTCCAGGGGGCCGTGCGTCCCTCATCCCTCAAGCTCCACCCTCATGAGGTCGTCTAACATCCTGGCCAGACCGCGCACCAGTGCACACCTGCTCCGCCCCTGCCCTGCTGTGGCCGGAGGAAATGCCAGCCACACCCATGGCTGGTTGGACCCAGCAGGGACAGGCACTGCCTTCCTCCTCCTCTTCCCCAGGCCTGCACAGGACTAAAGCCTTGGCCTACCCATCGTTCAACAGGGGCATGATCTACCCTGCCCACGCCCACCTGCCTCCCGAAGAGATGGGCTTGAAGCGAGCACAGCGAGACTGAGGGCCAGACGGAAGAATCATGGTCCGAGGCTACCCAGACAGGAGACTTGCAGTTCTCTGAGCACAGGGCATGCAGTGAATGAATGAATAAATGAATGAATTAATGAATGAGCACACTTCTATTTTCTTATCCATGTAATGGAGCTGGGTGTGATCATGAAAGACAGGTGATTTGGGAATTTTCCTACCTGCCAGAAGGCACTACCCTCCATAACCATCACTCACACTCATACTCCAGCTGACCAGTATGTCACAGGAGTGTGACAGAAACAAAGGAGACCCCACATAAGTTAATCAGCCACTAGAGTTCCTAGGCACCCACAGAGTGCCCAGCCTGGGCTTGCCACCTCGGAATCACTGGGGAACATCCCTGCTCAGTCTGTGTCTTGGGAAAGGGTGGACGGCAGATGTGCACTGTGAGTGCTGGGAGGCCCTGCTCGGAGGGGAAGAAGGCTACAAGAAAAGTGGTTGTGTGTGTGTGGGGGGGGGGAGTGCACAACATCCTACCGGGAGGAGCACAGAGGGAGGGCGTTCCAGCGCAGAGATGGTACAGGCAAAAGCAACATTTCTTAGGATTCGTTTTTCGTAAGGAACTTTCATACTTCTGATCATATCTGATCCTCACAGCAGACCCCCTGCTAGATAAACAGGGAGTGCATCCCAAGATCTAAATGAGAAATGAGTTCGCAGAGCTGGGTGGAATCTACGTCTCCTGACTTCTAGAACAGATCTAGCAGCTTTATCTGAGAGAACAGAGTTAGGCTGTGCTTTTGTGTGCAAGGCTGGCCTGAACTGAGGCGTGCGTCACACCCATCCCGCACACACACACACAGAGGAACAAAGGAAAGGAAAGCCGCTGGGGTGAGAGAAAGCAATCCTCCGTTAGCATTACAGAGCTAGGACAATCGTGGAGTTTCCGCATCCACTGCAGCCTCGTGGGACTGTCTATCCCAGGAAACGTACAGCTGCCTCCCAGAACACCACCTTCCCCGCCTCTGCCCAGTGCTCCCTTCTCCTGTCACACTTCACAGACCATGAACAACAGGCCCTGTCCTCCAAAACCGTGGTCCAGCAGAGTAGAGATAAGAAAACTACCACAGGTCCTAAGTGCTTACCAACCAGCCCACGGGGAAGGCCCCATCCACCATGCTTACCAATGGTGACCATGGCCGATTGCAAACAACCCATCGCTTAACACTAGCTGGCAAATTCCCTGATGACTTAGTGTGAAGCGCTCACTTGGCCGTCTAAGCCGACTTCAGCAAACCACTGTAACAAACCCAGCCCCACCCAGGGCCCTCCCCACCCCCCCCCATCTCCCCAAGTAAAAGTCTCAGTGGTTGGAGTTTGGGGCTTAGAGATGGAGGCTGAACAAGGCACAGGGATAACAGGGAGGGGGGCTTTCTCAGTCCGCTGGGGCCTCCTCACAGAGCCCACGAACCCCAGAAAGACAACTGCAGTAATCCTGTCCCATGAGGCAGGCCAAGTCAGTGCTCTATGCAAAACCCTACAGCTTCCCAGTGCCCTCAGAGTAAAAGCTGAACTTCTTATAAAAATTGATCAGTCTTTCCCTCCCTCCCTCCCTCCCTCCCTCTCCACCCCTCCCACCCCTCCACCACCTCCACCACCACCACCACCACCACCACCACCACCACCACCACCACCACCACCCACTATTCTCTTACTTCAGAGCCCGAATTCAGCCTAGGTGTTCAGTCTACCTGAGTATTCCTTCCTCAGATCTCTACACTGCCACTTCGCCTGCCCAACCTTCACTCAGACGCCTCCTTCTCCAGGATGTTCCCAGCACACTCTCACCACCTTCTGCTTCCTCCATTACGCTTATTCCCCAAACACAAGGGAACGTATATTTTTACTACAGAAATCGTTTATGATGTCAACCCACTAGAAACCATCTCTAGAAGGGCAAAGGTATGTGTCTGTCCTGTTCCCTGCCACATTTCCACAGCCAAGGCCAGAGCTGTGTGTGTGTGTGTGTGTGTGTGTGTGTGTGTGTGTGTGTTCTGCACATTTTTCTGCATGAGTGAGTGAAGGCAGGCAGGCCTGGAGGTGGTTTACCTCAGGCACCATCTTGACTTTCTCAGCGGGGCAGCTAGGGCAATTCCCTGCTCAGCAGAGACTCCAGAAGCCCTGGCTCTGCCGCTGGGACGTAGGACAGGTGTCCCCTGTCCCAACACTGCACTTCCCTGGTTTTCTTCATTTAGGCTGCAGTGGGGTCCTATATGGCTAACCCTGAGCAGCAGAAAGTGCCAGGGAGAAAGAAAACCAGGATGCCAAGCCTGAAGGCCTCCTCTGAGCTGCAGTGGGATATCTGAGCCCAGGATTGATGCGTTCCTCAAAAGGCCCAGAGAAGACAAGCCCTCCGAACCCCCTGAACACCAACTACATGCCCCCAGCCACTTTGATCCCCCATTCCCTACTCTGAACCAAGAAGAAACCCCCCAAATGCTCCCTACCCCAGTAGGTTAGGGCCAAGCGGCTGCCCCATCATGCCTCGGGCAGCCTCCCCACATGCAAGGCGGACAGCTCATACTGCTATTTTAAGTTCTGCAGGCCCCAGCTGTAGCACGTAACCGCAGCAGGCGGCCAGCCGGGACAGGAGATAGGGGAGCTAGGCTCACTGAGAGAGCTAACCTGGGAGTTATGGGGGGACTGGCCATCCCCTTACACCAGACCAGAAACCCCCGGGCCACACCTTCCAAACCTCGGGTCAAGGGGACATGAGTCAGGGGCTGCCTTAGGCACACCCAGATTCCATTTCTGAATGTGACCCCAGTCTCCACAGCAAGAGGTCTCCTAGCCCAGCCCTACAAATCCTCAGAAGTTCCAATGAAGCAAAAGCTGGCACTGCACTGGTTTTCTGGCCTTGACAGCAGGAGTCAGATAAAAGCACTGCCCCAAGGGATGAATTCTACACTATCTGAAATGACTCCCCTCCTTCCCTAACAGGGAGTCTCGCCCAGCACTGGGTCAGGTACACAGTCACACTCAACTAAGAAGTGCTGATTACATCTAAATACATCCTAAAGCCAAGGGTGAAGTCCAGAAATAAGCTTTGTCATTAACATTTTTAGTGATGCCCCCTGACCTCAGTGGATACCAAAAAACTAAGAATAAAGTCTGAAGAACCAAGGAACCAATGGAATTTAGCAACAAAACCTTGCCATTCACGGAACTACACACAAAGACGCCATCCTTCTATAGTACATGGCCGCCATCTTCCATTTCCGGACACCACCAAACGACATCCAAGCGACTGGAAGCTGGCTTAAGAGGGGACAGAGCAAGCAGGCACCCTGGACACAAGCTATCCCCAATCCAACCTCATGCTTCAGGACATCAGCAAAATCGCTCCAGGCAGGACAGGTCACACAGGCCTGGGGCCACCAGCAACATCTTACAACTCTAATTGCCCAGTTTAAGCAGCATCAGCACCAGCGAGAGGGGAAGAGATAGCCAGCAGGTGCTGTAATTAGGGAGCTCTGGGACCTGGCTCCCTGTCACCGTCTACCTCGAGCCAGAACCAGCCACCTACACCTTAAAGGAATAGACGCACTTTCTGGACTGAGGGAACGGTCCTTGTATTCTCTCTTCCCGTCCATGGCTTCAACGGATCTGGACAGACTCTTCTAAACACATCTGCTAACACTTTACAAGTAACGCAACAGTTCTGTGCATAGGGAGATGTGTGCTGGTCAGAGGGAGCTTCCTGGCATGACCCTCACACAGAGTATCAGGAAGGAAGTGCAGCAGAGACCATCACTCCCAAGCAAGAAGACCTGCACCTAAGGCCGATTACCACCTAGTCAGCAGCCACCTCCTCCGTCGGAGCCCTACACAACCTACACAACGCAGAGTGCTTTCTAAGCGGTTTCTCACAAGTGTGGTTCCCGAGCCTCTGCTTTTAGAACCTGAGAGTCAGAGGCAAAGTCCTGGCCCACACTGCTCCAGCTAAAGCTGGAATATCTGGAGGCTGGACCCTGACACAGCAACTCCGCTAATAAACGTTCCAGCTAAAATGGGCAGCCATTTAAGGGTTGCTGCTTACAAGGCTGTGGACCTCCTGTAGGCTGTGGACCGGCTCTACCGGGCTCTTCCTCTCCCGACACATGCAGGAGCCATGTGCCACCACCTTAGAGAACTTTCTCCAGCTACGGACAGGGCACGGGCAGGAGTTCCTCACTGTCACCCTCGATGGCGCTTCTGCAGGGGTTTGCACATAGGTCAAAGCAACCTCAAGACATTTCTGTCAGCCTCTAAAGTTACACCCCATTATGCTTGGAGGTGAAAAGTCCCCCCCAAGGACTCGGGGGCCTGAACAACTGATCCTCAGCTGGTGGCAGTGTTTCAGGAGACCAGGGAGCTTTGAGGGATAGAGCATAGCTGGGAGACATGGGGGCCATGTCTGGTTCCAGTCCCCACCTCTCTATGTCCTGACGAGGATATTATATAACCAACTACTCTACACCCCTGCTGTGCTGGTCTTAAACACTCCTTATCTCCACTGCCATGATGGACTTCCTTACGTTGTTTCTTTCGGGTACTGTCCACCATGATGAGAAAAATAATTTATAAATAAATAAATAAATAAATAAATAAATACTTCTCCCATCTTCAAAAGGGACATGTCTGCCAAAGTAACTTTGCTCTGCGCCACCCACTGGGCGATGTGCCGTCCCCCAAATCCTACCTTCACCACGACCCATCAGGCTTTCCAGAAGACCATCTCAGGGCCCTGACCTCTCCTCTCCTTTCACATACACTCTAACCCCTGGCAAAGGTCAGCAAAGGAGAGGAACACAGTACCCAACGTAAGTCCAGGCAGCTTTCAACCTGATCTCAGATATCATCTATCTACAGACTGATCACAGACATCATCTATCTACAGACTGATCACAGACATCATCTATCTATAGCCATGCTGCTGATTCTCCTCCTTCTGCCTCCAAATCAGCTCCATCCTGGATAATCTGGCCTTGGAGGTAATCGCATACTTTCACTAAGTTCTCTACCAACCTGCCCCAATTCTCAGCCTCAATCAGCCCACTGTCCCTGGGCATGGAGGTTCCTCGGGCCCATGACCCAATTAAAGATCTTCCTTGTGGCCACAGCGTGCAGCTCCTCCTGCACGACTCCGAGGTAACTGATTGCCTAGACAGCCCAGGAGGACACAATCAGTGCAGGTGACTGTCAGCTGCAGGGAAAAGGTCTCCCTTAGCACCTACCACACCCTCATCATGTGCCACTACTCAGCAAGCATGGATGGATGAATGGACGGACGGACGGACAGACGGAACCCAACCAACTATTCTAAAGCAAATGCTAAGGAGCAAGAGTTCATGGGAAAGACAGAAGTGGGTAAGTGACTCCTTCCCTTAAGACCAACAAGGCTGACACCGAAGCGTGCCACGGCCCAAGGACCTCAGGGGTACACTACGCTAACTGCATTCCTGACTCCCAACCCCCAAAGTTTCCGTCTTCTGTCAGTTGCTAGAATTAGCAAATGAGCAGCTTCCGCATCCCATCAGCAGATCATCTCCTGAGCAGCAGCCTCCTGAGCTGTTAGAATTAATTGAGTAATTAACTCCCCACATCTGCACCCCTTTCTTTGGGCAGGAGGGGCTGGCAGATCAGAGGCCAAGGCTCTAGAGCCCACAGCTTCTCCACCAGTTCCAAGTTGCCAAAAACCCAGTCCGCTCCTAACCACACACAGTCCTTCCTCACAGAGACTTCAAAGCCTTCTGTGGCCCTTTAAGACTTGCGGGCTTCCAACCTACATGCATGCGCACCTAGGTATCTGTACCGCAACAAGAAACTATTCAGTCAACTTAGATGCTGGCTGTGGCTTGTTTTACGCTCAGCCATGGATAGATATCATAGGAACCTGGCATATTCCGCTAAAGGGGTGGGTGGAGAGAATGTGGGGGAAGAAAGTAAGGTCAGAAGATGTATGGATCTTCTGGAGAGGCGGTGGAGACCAGAGGGAAGGCCGCAGGAGGTGGGGCTGGAAGACTCACATTTGAATCTAGGTTCTGCCTGTGAACGAGTCACTTTGCCTCTGTGGCCCTCAGTTTTCCTGCAGGCAAGGCTGGGCATCAAGCCTGCCTCCCCGCTGAGCTGTCCCAGGATGCTGTGGGCTCATGGTATACTTACCCTCTCTTCCCTCTCCAGAGATCCCAGAGAACATCCACAGAGGCAGCAGTCACCCCGTGCACAAGCTCTGCTGGAACAGCCGGGCCACGCCTCAGCTCCCACTGTCCTCGCGCTTTCTGACTGAGCCCCACCTGCCTGCCTAGGCTTCCTCTTTAGAAAGGGTGTGTGTGTGTGTGTGTGTGTGTGTGTGTGTGTGTGTGTGTGTGATGTACAGATCAGTCCCATCAGCAGACAAGTCCCAGCTCTGTTCTTAAAAAGTCTCCCAGTTTCCTTATCTGAATTCACAGGAAATTCCTCACAGTGTGTCTTGGTGCTCTACCCGCCAATGGCACCCAAGTCAGTGCATGGCACAAATTACAGTTAATAAATAGTGGAGAGTGGTTGTTTTCATTCTAACTATCACTGATTTGCCTCATGGAATATGTTGCTTCCAGGTACCAGGCTCTAACTGGAAAGACATGAGTCTCAACACTGAGTTTACTTCTCTTCCCCTCGCTGAAAAGAACATCAACAAGCTCTCTTCCCTGGACACCCAGAGCGAACCCAGGCTCTCCTCCCTTAGCTCTCTGCTTGCACACCCGAGCAAGCCCCCAAGCCTAGCACCCACCCCTGCCCAAGCATCTCCCTGACAACCGATCCCTGGTCATGCTCCATAACCCAACTGGAGATTACCAGATTTCCTGCCTGCTCTCCCCAGGCCCCTCCCCACTCTCACATGGCTCTGCTACGCGAGCCTTTGCAATTGTCTTTCTGAGATAAATTTGGTCATAAGTTGCATCAACTTCAAAATCATTGCTTTTATTCCAAACTCTGGGGACTTTGAGTCTGGCCAGTTCTTCCAATCAAACTCCTATGTGAGCTTCAAGACCCAACTCAAAGCTCACCTCCTCCTCTCTTGGTTCCTCCCTTTCTGAATCCCTTCTAGTTGGGCTGGCCAGTGTCTCTGTGAGGCGCTCTTCTTGCTCTTCTTGCTGCAGTGCCTGTGTGCTGCGTGCGCCCTTTCCAAACAAGGCTCCTTGAGGGCAGGACACTGTGGCTTCTATGAGCCTCTAACTCCCAAACCCGACCTCGCTGATTTATTCAGTGTGTTGATCTCCTACACCCTAAAAACTCTCAATGCATGTCGCTGAACTAGTGAAATCACAGATCCGGGCTCTGCTTGTAATTTTATAAATGATAACCTTCCATCAATGCACGGGAAGAGTGGTGTTTGACTTGAGAGCCAGTTTCCTTCAGAGAGACGATGTGTGTGAGGAGACTATGAGAGAGACCTCGCTGGGAGACACGGGGCTGGCAGTTGCTCGCTCACTCCGGGAGCACCAATGGCTGTGAGGATGGGAAACCCAATCTCAAGAGTTGAAGAGCCTGAGCTCACTGACTGGGCCTGTGCTGTGACCCTGAGGGAGTCCTATCTCACTGACTCCGTCTGCTCTAAGCCGTTAGCGTTAGCGACCCCACATCAGTGCTTTGCAAACCACATGCTGTGACCCGTTCAGGGGCCACCGAGTTAGCTGAGTGGGTCAGCAGAGAATTTTTTGGAAAACAGAACAAATACATGGATCTGGATCCTGGTGCCCGTGTCCCCTGGACCCTCACGTCTGGCAGCAGAGCAGAGGGGTGGAGAGACCCTAGTCACAGAGACCAGAGTCACACAGTCAGGATTTTAAAACTCTTTCCACAAGGGGCCAGTGAGCTGGCTCGGTGGGTGAAGGCACACAAGCCTGGCGACCTGAATTTGATCCCCAGAACCTATTTATGGCAAATAATGAGAACTGTCTCCACAGAGTTGTCCTCTGACCTCCACACTCCTGCTCTGGCACGTGTGTGCATGCACACTTGCACATGCACAATAACTACTACTAATAATAATGATATAACTTTTAATATTAAATAATTATTTCTTGAGATTTTTTCCATCATAGCTCTGTGTGTGTGTGTTTGTGTTTGTGTGTGTGTGCATGTGTGTGTGTATTTGTCTGTGTGTGTGTTTGTGTGTGTGAGAGAGAGAGAAAGGGAGAGAGAGAGTGTGTGTGTGTATGTGTGTGTGTGTATGTGTGTGTGTGTATGTATGTGTGTGTGTGTGTGTGTGTGTGTGTGTGTGTGTGTTTGGGAAGTAGCCCCTGCACTTCTCTGTACAGACATGGATTACCCACAAGAGTCTCAGCGAGCGTGGGTTGATGGCCCACTGGAGTGGATACTTTCCAGACATTAATCTCTGAGCTGGTTGCCTCCTGCAGGGCTACACCTGGCCAGGAAGGCTGACCCAGCTGCAGGAAATAGCTGGGGACTCACTCTCCAAGATGGCAGTGAGTTTAATGGACGCCAAGAAGTTAGGCACACCATGAGAAGAAAAGGAATCGTAGCTGTGGAAAGGTGTCCCTCAGCCATCTGACCCCGTGGCAGCTGCAGACTCCGGTTAGGAATCTGCATTCTGGGTGCTTTACTGCGGGGGCCCCAGCTCTCCAGTGCACGATATATAACCCAGAATCTTCTCTCATGGATTCACCGCCTGACTGCTGAAACAAATCAGAGCTGGCTTTTAAAAACCTATGACGTGAGCTCAGCACAGAACTACACCTTTGTGATCTATTAGATTACAGAAAACCAATTCCAAATTGAGCCAATATTTTATCCGTTACAAATTCCATTCAGCTGCCTGCCTCTTCTGTGCATAGCGGACGGAACCTCCCACTGGGTCTCCAAAACAGAAGGGAAATAGCATACCCTCTTGAGTCCCGTGACTCCACAGTGAAGGACGATGGTCTCACCTCTTGTTTTGTTCAGGGCAGAAGAGAGAGGAACAGGCTTCAAATGCAACAGGGAGCCTGCAGAGGGCCACTGTTAAGGACAGGAACAGGTGACCCAAGCAGGTGTCAGCGGCAACCCTAGGCCAGCTGAGCCCGCCCCACCTGGGGTGCACAGGGCCAAGTGTCGGGGTGTGTAATTTACCCTGCATGGCTGTTCGCAGTCCCTTCCTTCCTAGATGACTTTGGGAGGTGCCTTCCTGTCTGTGGCATCCCTGGTTCCAGGATGAGGCAGGATAATGGCTTTGGGGTTGCCACAAACAATTGGATCTCCCCCGGCTCCCACAGCCTATTTCCAGATCCTGATGGGTCATCAGAGGAATCCAGGGCATTCCAAGCTCAGCATTGTTCAAATCACACATTCCTTTGCATAAAAAGCCACAGAATAACTCTCATTCCTCCGTCCTCCCAGGAGAAACCACATCAGAGGGGGAAGCAACCAGATCTCTGGAAACAGGCAGGTGGGCGTCACAGAACATCTCCACAACTGCCCATCAGACCTGCTGCCCTGTACCCAGAAAGATCACTCGCCCCTACCCACAAGTTAAGGCCACCCTCCAAACAGTGTCACAAGCAGATGGTGGAGGGGGCAGAGTCCCACCTGGACCCTCAGCCTGGACACAGCTCCGTCTCAGTGTCTCAGACGCTGTGAAAACTATACCTAAGCTTTTAGGAATAAGCTAGTGACTACATCTGAGTTCTGTAAATGTCAGGCTCGGGGGGTCAAAGACCTGAAAGGCACAGGTCTTCCCGGAGGCAGACTGCCGAGTCACACTCCCAGGAAAAAGTGCACACCATCTATCTGCCCAGCCTCTGGACCGCTGTACCCTAAGAGGCAAAGTCCATCTGCATTTCTATAGTGAGAAATTTCACAACTTCCTTTCTTATTTCTGTTCCTTTCTTGGTTGTTTGACAGTTTTATGGAGGTGTGGTGTCAGAACACAAGACCTCACACCGTCCAGGTAAGTGCTCTACCTTGATATAAATCCCCTGCCTCACTTCCTTTCTTAGCTACGAAGAACTCAGGACCAGAGGTAGCTATGCAAATTAAAAACATAAACACCTCTGGCGTCATTTATTTGTGTTTTTTTTTTTAAATTTAAACAAGGTTTCTGGATCCCAGTAAGAACGTTCGAGGGTTCTCGCCCTCATAATCCCCCTACCCCTACATGTCTTGATCAGTGGCTCTGAAGGGACCTTTCACATCTCCTGTGTGACTCTTCCTACCCAGGGCTCTCTTTACCCAAATGTTGGCCACGTACCTCAACGGCTCCAATGTGCGCTGTGTCACACAGGAATGGACGGGTAGGCAAGCGGCGTGCAGCAGTGTCTAAATCTCAGTGAGGTGTTGGGGTGGAGAGGATCTGGTATTCAGTAAAACGGGAGCCAGTTCAAGCTTCTCTCAGGGTTTTCTCTACCTGGGCTGATGTCCTCTTGGCTATACCTTGGTCCTAGAATGGAGTCAAATACACGAAATGGTGGGGACGGGCACCTCAGTGGCAGGGAAGTCTTTCGACTATTGAGTTTTCTTTTAACTAACATTTTCCACTGTGCTTGAAATGAGTTAGAAACAAAACATTCTAACTAATCAGCAGGCGGTGATAGGCGTCCTTTAAAACCATAGGTGCTATGCAGGTAGGCATGGCCCGTTAGAATGCCGTCGCATCCTCTAAAACACAGGCAATGTGGGGAGGTGCCTGGTACAAGCCTGCTGCTTCTTCATGACAGGAAGGGCGTGCTCCCTCGGGCCTTCGCACACACCCTTTCCGGGTCACTTGGCTCTCCAGGGAGCCACTGCCTTCTTCTCCCCAGGGGCATATGTTCACCTCCACTCTCTGAGCACCCCAAAATTAGGGCTCCGGATACTGCCGTGAGTCCTCATCCTAACCCTGGAGAAACTAGGGATGGGGTTATCCTTATCCGATCTTCGGACCCCAGGATCTAACGCAGTGCCTCGCTGACAAATGACAGATGGTGGGGTGGATGGGAACTCCTGACAGAGGACGTGGAAAGCACTCAAGACTGGGAAGGCCCCTGGAGGCAGAGGTCGGGACAAACCCCGAAACCATGGCTGATCTTCAGACCTACCTGGCTCAGGTGGGCAGTGCATGACCCCCCCCCAAAAAAGAATGCAGTAGGGTGCAGCCTGGGTACTAGCATGGTCCTACTTAGTGCAGATTCCAAAGCCTAAACTTCAACGCTCATTTTCACGGCACTGCTGCAGAAGCCACCCGTCCCTGTTCAGTCCTGGGTTGGTATTAGGTATCCTTCTATTTATAAAGCAACCCTCACGGCAATGCCCAAATGCCAGTCAGACAGTTCACCACAGAGCAGGACAGAGTGGGACAGGGGGAGAAACTGAGGCTGCCAAACGAGACACTAGAAATGCCAAATGCTTTTGCACTATGGAGCAACTCCTTCTGGGGGGGGGGGCATGCTGCCCCTAGGTCAGACCCTTACAGAGACTCCTTACCTTCTGGAAAGTTCAAACCACTAGCTCTCTCCTGGCTCCCACAGGGACAGCCTGACGGTCTCGGACTTTTAATGTGCTGAGAGGTGCTAAGTAAAAGGCGCCCAGACCAACGGGAAGCACGAGGACTCTGGCCTGCCGTGCCCCTGGCTGGCATTGGTGGAGCCTGGTCCCAACCTTCTCCAGCTGCACAGGCCTGAATGCCAACATCCTGGTTCCTTCTGTCTGTCTCTCCCATGAATGAACAAAAGTCCAAATACCCCCGTGCCACCATGACTGAGACCAAGGAAGACTGGTCCCTCCATGCGCCCCCACCACCACCACCAATTTTGGTGCCATCTCTGCATGTAGGTCCCTTGAGACCAACACATTGCAAGTTAGCACACCTGCTTTAGCTCTCAAGCGCCATACTCACAGAACAGTGGGTAAGTCAGAGGCTTGTCCCAACGCAGCACATTACAAGAGACAACGCTAGTGGCAGAAGACTTTGGGGTCCTCCTGACCACTTACTCAGAAGACAAGAAGGCACCAAGGAAGGAGGCAAGGGTCTTACACTACAGCAAGAGGCACTACCTGTACCTTCCTCTGTGGATGGAAACCACGGGTGAGCAACTGGGGGGTGTGTGCTGGGCCTGCGACAGGGAGGCCCCTGTGCCCAAGCACAGGACAACGGACACGGCCACTTCCTCACTGCACATTAGTATGGGATGCCAGAAACCAAAGGCAACCTAGAAGCACTCAGGTACCTGTCGCCCTGAACAAATGAGGGGAGAAGGAGGTTCCTTGTAAGAAAAGCACCTCTCCAGGGTCACCATGTAATAACAACAGCAGCAGCAGCAGCAACAACAACAATACACACACACACACACACACACACACACACACACGTGCGCGCGTGCACACACACACACACACACAATTCCCTGCTTCCACTTCCCTGGTCTATGTTCTTCCTCCTTTGTTCTATACATTCTGCACACATTAAGGTCTGATAAGCTTTGGACATAAATTACAAGGTGCTCCATTTACTGGTCCCTGTTTTCAAAGAACTAAAAATTTAAGGGAAAACTTTATTTTTAAGATTGTATTTAATTTCAAGCGTATGGATGCTCTGTCTGCAAGTTAAGTATGTGCATCCCATGAGTGCCTGGTACCTATAGAGTCAAAAGAGGGCATCAGATCCTCTGGAGTCAACAGATGCTTGTGAGCTGCCCGCCGTGTGGGTGCTGGGAACTGAACTCGGGTCCTCTGCAAGAGCAGTACAAGCTCTCAGCCCTCTCAGCCGCTCTCCAGGGAAGACTTTCAATGCAGAAAAAAAAATGTTAACAAAACCATTTTTTTGTTGTTGTTGTTTTGAGATGATGTCTCTCTTTATAGCCCTGGCTGTATTAGAACTAAGTACACTAGCCTGGCATTAGAATCACAGAGATCTGCCTGCCTCTGATTAAAGGTATACACAACCCAACCTGGCTTAAAAGCTGCATATTTTAAGCATCCCAGGAATGTGATAAATGCTTCAGTATCAATAAAGGGCCTAACTAGGAAGGAGTGATTCCTTCAACCCCGGAGGCCATCGCTCCAGACCAGGATGAGCAGGTTCTATCTGGGACAGAGAACGAACTGACTCCCAGAGAGTGAAGCAGAGGCCCAAGGTTGGCCACGGATCCACAAATGCACAAGAAGAGTAGCGTGCATGTTTGCCTGCGCGTGAGAATGTGCACCCGGCGAGCGTCTGGTGCTCGCAGACTCAAAACAGGCCATCGGGTCCTCTAGAGCTGGTGAGACCACAAGGAAGGGAACTGCTAAAAATTAATCCCCCCAGGGGCACCGAGCGACCTCCACACCGCAGGTCTGAGTAGCCGAGTCAGTGGGGACAGCCATGCCCTCAGAGGGCAAAGGACTAGTTGGGGTAACCAGGTCAGCGAGCATGGCTGTTCTGTAGAATGGCAAAGAAGGAGTCAGAATAACCAGGTCAGGGAGCACAGCTTCGCTGAGGGATGGCAAGGGACCAGTCGGCAGATAACCAGGTCAGTGGGTACAGGCTCAGTGCTGGATGGAAAAAAAGACTAGTTAGGAAGCTTCTGGAACATTCAGGTAAGAGACTGGAGACGTGGGCTAGAAAGCCACTTTTCCAGAAAGCATAGGCTCGGCAGGGGCAGGGATGGGCTACTAGGTCTCTGAGGCAGGCGCACAGCAGGGTGGGAACCTCTGTCCTCTTGGTTAATGGACCTGCCTGCCTCTTGCGGTTAGTTACCTTTCCCTGCTACAAGCCCCAGGCAGCTTTGTATTCCCCACGGGCTCCATCAATACCCAAGCTGACACTGATTACAAAGCCAGCATGCTCCCAAAGCCGAGCATCGCCTCCCCAAGTGACAGCGCTGATGGATCTGTTACAAGACGGGGACACCGGAATCCACTGTCTCTCCGCCTAACCCACAGCCCACCGCGCAGCCTTCTGCCCCTGCACACCGTGCTTGTCAGCAGGAGTATCAGGAGGCCCCGAGGGCAGGACCTAGGCAAGGCGGGTGAAGCCTCTCACCTCTCAAGGTGCAGATTCCACCTTCTAGGGTGGGCTGTCTGAGCGTGCCACTCAGAACACACACAGCAGATCAAGAAGCACTCATTATTACGCTCTCTGGTTTTAGAGAAAAGCACACTCTGCAAAGCCAGGTGACAACCAGAGCTAGAAGAGGCCGCAGAGGGGGGGAGGCTGACTCACCACACCACCTGGGCTCTGCAGGCTCGCTCTGGAGCTGAGTGGAAAGGCAGGAAGAGCCTGCATCAGGATCTATCTGCATCCCCACCGCCTTCTGCAGCAATAAGCTGAGAGCAGAGGCTGGGCTGGGGCGGGGGCTCTGTGATGGATGGATGGACCCTGCTTTGCAGGCCGCTACCGGAGGGCCAGGGAGGAAGAGGAGAAGCGAAAAGCCTGAGGGAGATTTTCCCCATGATTTGTGCCACTGGAGATGCCCGGAAGCAATATTTATCCTGCGGCTCTGTCCCACTTTCATTTATTATCCGGCTTAGCCTGAGTTATCACAACCAGGACGGGACCCATAAACTAGCTACCTGACACCATCAGGACCGGGAGGCGTATTTTAAAATCTCAAGGAGCTGTTCTGACCCTCTGTGGAAATTTAAAGAAGTAGGTGTTCTCCTTATGCCCTGGGGGCAGTGACCACTCTGGAAGCTGACACTCAACCCAGAACAATCACACCTGCACCTTCCCTACCAATGCAGACAGCACCTTGTGGCCCTGAAGACACACCTTCCAAAGGCCTAGAGCACCTTCTAAGGGCGAATCTGTCAATGGCAGGCCATTAAAATGTTTGTCAGCAAATAAGCAAATACTAGATTTACTGAATATCTTCTACTACTCCAGGCACCCCTCTGAGCCTATGGCTTTTCGTCCACGCATTCAACCAATCTCAGATCAAAACTATTTGAAAAGTCAAAAAAAAAATGACATCCGTCATTTCGCTCTTGTCATTATTCCCTGGACAATATCGCACGACTATTTGCATATCATTTGCATCACATTCCCTCCCTAAGTAACCCAGAGAGGGATGCAAGAGGATATGTGCAGTTATATGCAAATACTAACTACACCATTTTGCATAAGAGGCTTGACAGTCTGGATTTGGGCATCTAAAAGAGGGTGGTCCCAGAACCAACCCTCCTGAGGATACTGGGGACGCTTTGTATCTGGGATCTGTACTTCCCAAAGCGGGGTTAGCAGAGCAAAGTCAAGTCCTCAACTATCTGATCTACCAGATCTATTACAGGTACACACAGGCACAAATAGCTAACAGTTACCGGGAGGAGGGGTGGGTCTGAGGGGGTGGCAATCCCAGCGCTCTCTATCACACTCAGGGTGGAGGACATTCGGGGCTGGTGCGCACGTCAAATAAAGGTGACAAGGGGGTGGATGGTCACTCCCAGACTGAAATCCAACAGTTTCTAAAGATTACCAAGTAAGTAAGTGACCTAGTTACTGGGTTCAAAAGCAACACGCAAACCAGAATAAAACCAGACAAGCCCTCACCCTCATACAGCTTATATGGACAGCAATGGTGAGTTAAGAAAAGTCGGGATGTTTTATGGGGAAAGTGAAGAGAGGGGAGAGAAGGGGATGGGGGCGGGGCGGAGCAGGCGGCTATCTGAAGCAGAAAGATGTCAGGGGCAGTTGGTGGCTGGGACTGGGGCATAGCTGCAGAAGCAGTAAGAGAAGGATGGCCCTGATTGACTGGGCCAGGGGAGCACACATAGGCTTTTCCACACACTGAGACATGCACCCGTTGTCCCAGTGGTGGGGACATGGAGCCCACGATTTTATGAGTCAAAGAACTTTGTTAATAAACAGACCTTAGGAGGTGCTGAGTGAAGGGGCTCCTTGCCAGATCAGAGTGTGACAGGAGCTAAAGCTTCACCTGTTTGCTTCCCGGCTGGCGCCACTGGCTCTGCCCCGCCTCCCCCTCCCACCCCCCACCCACCCCCACCCCCGCCACCACACTTAGTCCCCCTAAGATCCTCGCCTATGTGGAGTCAATGCTACAGAGGAGGGATCCTGATGCCTAAGGCCACACCCACCTCGCTATGGTGCTGAGCTGAGTGGCCTCTCCTCCAATCTGCTAAATCAGATTTTGTCATCAGCATGGTAACTTTGACAAGGGGAAAGACAAATGCCCACTTCTTGAGGCCTTTCTCATACAAAACTGCTTTTGGAGTCCCTGCGAATACGTGTTCGGAGAGGAGGGCCCAATGCAAAGATGCTGTGAGTAGACAGGAAAGGAGGGTGACTGGAAAAGTTTGTCTCCATAAATAAAAGAAGGAAAATATTGAGATTTGGCATGGAGCAGTGAAGATGTGTCAAACCGCTCTGGCATCTTCCTCGCAAACACCATAAATGAGATGAATGGGGGAGACATCCAGCTCTAACTGACACCCTCCGAGAACCTTCCATTTCCCAGCTGCTCTCCTGCCTCGCTCAATTCTCACAGCGACTGCACGAGACAGGCGTTGTTATTCCCTGTGACAGATGTGGAATCCGGGGAGTCAATGGACTTGCTCAAGGTCGAGCGCTCGACACAGGAGATGGGCTCAGACCAGCCCACCTCACCCTGGCTGGAGGCACGGGATCCCTACCTTAGAGCTCAGTCCACTGCCGCACTGGCTGGGGTGCGTGCGCGGTAATGATGGTTTGGCTGTGGGACGGCCTCTGCAGGCTCACTGTGAACACTTCGTCCCAAGCCGGTGCTGTTTTAGAAGGTGGTGCCCCCCCTCCTTCTCTGGAGGAAGTGGATCACTGAGGGAAGCCACTGGGGCTGGCAGAACATACCAGCTGCACACCTGCAGCCCTAAGGGGGCTTTCAACACCCCTTCACCCCCACGGATATCCTCACACTACAGACGGCGCAGCCCCCAGCTGCTTTGCACCAGGTATTCTACCAAGCAACAAGAAGGGTAACTAGTGGGAGGTCAGAGGGAGCCCCGCAGCCAAGCAGAGAGGGTCACTGAGGATGTGGACGGGGAGGGCTGTTAGACCCTCACCTGAGAATCAACCACTCAAATCCCAGCCACACGTGGTCTTGCACAGTGTTGGGGTACACATGAAGGTGGAAAGTTGCCTGGGGCAGGAGGACCCCATTAATAAATCTTCTGAGAGGTTATCATCATATTCCTGTAAGAAAACTCATGTACTCGGGGGCTCGCCGAGAGGGACTTAGGTGGAGGAGGCGTTCTTGTGCCATCATTGATTCCCTGTGTGAGGTTAATCCATATTTGTCTCCTCAGGAAGAGAGACAGCATGCTACCGCTATGGTATCTGCCTTGCCGGGTCCCCCAAAGGAACAGGCCAACTAACTATGAACTGAAACATTCAAACCTGTGAGCCCAAATAAACGCTGTCCCTTATTAAGTTGATTAGCTCAGGTCTGATGGTGTAGCATCACAAAGGAAAATGGAGGGCTTTACATGCACACCAAACCAGTTGGGCTCCTAATCTGAGCTTTTGGCTAAACCATTATTCATTCATTCATTCATTCATTCATTCATTCACTTACTCACTCACTCACTCATCCACACATTCATATTCATATTCTCTCCCCACAACTCCCCAAAACACAGACTTTGACTACTCCTCTCCGAGGGCCCCAAGGTCACTAAACTTTCCCCAACCACTCGAAACACTGTGGGTAGCTTTTATACACTAAGCAGAAAGAGAGCGCACTTTACAGAGAAGGGAGGCAGCCCAAGTATTAGGGCTCTCACCCTCACGTGGCAGCTGCAGGGGGCCGGGAGAAGGCCCATGTGAGTGGAAGCAGAGCCAGCTCTCTCTTCTGACTACACTCCACGGCCAGGCCCATCCAGGAAGCTGCCAGACGGTCTGGGCTGCGAGGACAGTGACAGACAGGATGAGTGTGCGAACACCTCACGCTCCTGCTCCACATGGAATCACCACCTCACAGTCCTCCTCTACCTTCCTCCTGAGTCACGGCCAGCCCTGAGCTCATCCCTCTGCACGCCCATGCTGGCCGGGAGAGGAGGCGGGGCCGTGGACGGACCACATCTTACTCATTTGCTTGGTGTAGGTGATGGAGATGCGTAGAGAAGGAAGGAGGCAGGGTGGCATCTTGGTTACTCAGGGTCTGGGCTAGGAAGAGAACTGAGACTGGCCAAATCCTCCCCAGCCACAGCCCAAGTCTCTCCCAACCCTAGCATCTGTCTGGAGACACCCATCAGTAAAGAGACTGGTTGCAGCCGCTTGCAAGCACGCACTAATGATTAGCAGACAGAGGAGAGGGTTCGCAGGAGGAGAAAAGGGGAGAAGAGGCAGAAAAGGGGAAGGCACACCCTGGCCCTGCCAGCGCCCCCACGCGTGGCATCTCTCCCACCCTCGCATCCTCTTACGAGGCCAGGTCCTGACTGTCACCTGCGCTCCCACCTCTGCTCATGCTGGACAAGGGGCCTATGTCCCCACATCCTGGTCTCTTTCCTCCAGTGATGTCCCCGGGCATCAGGCACACTTGGGAACCTGCCCGGGCTGGCTCCTCTCCTGCTCTTGAACTGAAAGAGGCATAAACAAGTGGGCCAGGAGAGCGGTCCTGATGAAGACCTTATCAGCTGAAGACGTGAAGCATCTGGAAAGAGTTAGTGCCACATAGAGGGTCGAGATTTTCCCAGTGATAGAGCAAAGCAGAAAGCGATCTCTGCCAAGGATGGCTGACGCTACCCCAGCTTTGCAAGGCGCTTAGCCAGTGCTACAGAGAGGCTAGGCCTGAGCCGCTTTTTTAAAACATGTATTTCTATTGTTTTTAATTAGGGGGTGGTATAGGTATGTGCCCGTGAGTGTTGGGTGCCTGCAGTGGCTAGAGGTGTTGGATCCCAACGGAGCTGGAGCTACAGACGGTTCTGAGTTGTCGCCCAACGTGGGTGTCGGGGAATGACTGAACCTGTGTCCTCTGCGCCTAACCACTGAGACATCTCTTCAGCCCCAGGCCTGGGCTTCTAAGGCATCTTTGCATGTACACTGTGTACAGGAGGGCTTCCTCTGAGTTCTCACCCTCCCTGGACCCCAGACCCTGCTGATGTCAGTCTCCCAGAGAAGATAAGAAGCCAAGCCTTGTGGCCCAAGACACCACCGCGAAGGGCGGGGCATGGTCATCAGTACAAATGGGTGCAATGTCAAGTTATCCCCACCAGGGGGCACCAGCGAAGGCCATGGAGGAAACTACATCCATGTGGGTCCCCAAGTTTCATTTGATGGCCAATGGCCCCTAGTCCCTGTGATCCTAAGCTTACCCATGAGGCCACAGGAAGCCATGCTCACCACACTTCTGCAGCGGCTACCTGGATGTGGCGCACATCAATGGTAGCCCACAGTGGGCTTTGAGCCCCACACCCACCCCAGCACGACTGTATCATTCCTCTCAAGCTAAACCATGGGTGCATCCGACCACTGCCTTGTACCGAGTATCTGTATGCCCAGCACCACCATGACCATGAAGCAGGAAGACGAGCACAAAAGAAAGTAATGAGCGTGCCTACCTTCCCAGGTGTGCAGTGTTTTCTACTCCCAACTGACCAATACTGTGTGGACGCGCAACTGTATGTCACCCCCAAAACGCACCCAGGGAGAAAGAGTCCTAGTTCTCAGCCTCGTTGGTCTGTGGTGAAATCAGCAGAAGCCATGGTGAGAAGACGCAGCACCACCCCCAGAATGGCTAAACCAGAAATGAGACAAACTGCCAAGAGCCGGGGTCATCATGGCCCGGCCATGCCCGCTAAGCTCTGGATTGGTACAGCCGGCTTGCAAGACCAATAACGCCTACAAACATAGACTGGTGTCCACCCCCGTCATCTGTGTCTCAGTAAGTGCTCTCTGTGGTCCACCAACAGAAAGGGTTCTGATGAATACGGTATGTCAGAATGTCCACAGAAGCCCCTTCTTCAAAAATAACCCAAATCTGGAAAACTACCAAAATGTTCGGTAAAAGAAAAACCAAAACTCAATCAATGGTGATCCAGACGACAGCCCAAGGATACCCAGCCATGGAGGAGGTGCCGGACACTCACTGAATACATGAATCTTCTTGGTTTAAAACTGTTCTTTAAAGCCAGGTACAAAAGAGAGCATACAGTCTAGTTATAAAGTTCAAAAGCAAATCTATGCTATCCGCTGTCCGGGCAGTGGCTATCCTTGACCTAGAAGGGCGATAGCAGTGTGGAATGTTTGAAGGTGTTGAAACTGCCCCTTGGACGAGGCCTGCGAGTGTATTATTCACTTCATTAAAACTGAATGCTGAACTTTGGAGAGCGTGTTATACTTTGACAGAAAATCAAGGCAACTTCCCATTTTCAATCCATCTGCTCACCCCTGTGGCCCCTCTCGCATGAGAGGCCGAACTGCTCACATGAGGCTGGTCACGGATCTGCTCCGAGGATAGCAGCTACTGGTTTTCATCTTTACCGCATGGACCCAAGCTCCGTAGTGTAATGCTTTGATCCTATTCTTAGCAAAACCTCATTAATCAGTAATAAGAAATCCTTCCCATGTTAGTGAAAAGTACAAAATATGGAACATTTGTCTGAAGAAAGGCGGTATTGCTGTTTTCAATAGCTGAACCACATTAAAATTAAAATTTAAATGTCTACTAAATTAAAGCTAATGAAATAAAAAGTCAGTGTGTTTCAGCTGACATTGCTTGGATGTTACTAGTGCCCTGTCCTGCCCATGAGAGGTCCTTATGAATGGCAGACACATCTGCTGCATGACAAAGTGACCAAACACCAGAACTTTGTGGGTCACTCTGCCCAGGCTGTCTTTCCCTCCTATAGCCCGGTCACTTCCTCCCCAGCCTATGGACTGGCAAAGCTGACCTTCTCCAAAGCACATGGTCCTCCTTGCAGACCATCCTCCACACAACGATGCTCCCCCCCCCCCGAGAACATGACCCACATACAGGCTGCTCGGGAGACTCATGACACCCTTGAGAGTCTGGCCCCACCCAGGATGGGGGCCCGCTCCAGCAGGCAGCAAGATGAGAACTCTAGGCAACATCATAAATAAAACCTCTGCTCGGTAGCTAATCTCACAGGCGCCTCGCAAATACTCCAACAGATCGACCGGGCCTCACGTGCAGCCTGGGGAGCTCCCAGACGGAAGCACCTATCTCCCTGACCGACTCTGCGGGATCAGCTCTGCCAGGGACGCTTGCTGGGCCTCAGCAGCGCCTCTCTGTAATGGGGAGAAAGGACTCCAGCTCTTCCCCAGCTTTATGGTGGTAACAAAGGAGCTGACCTGCTGGTGCTTTAAATCCCCCTGGACGCCCCTGCCTAACCCAAGTCCGTGGGGAGTCATGGCTCAAAGGAGGCAATTTTCTGGAGGTTACACCAGAGTGCCAAGAGCAGCAGCACCTGCCCAGGGGACTGACATTTGACAACATTTACTGAGAAATGAGTGAATGACCCCTGGTTACCAGCAAACCCCACTCAGTCAGGAGTATGCCACCCTTCCCTCTCCATCCCTCAGAGCAACAGGAACAGCAAACAAGCACTTGGCTCTGTAAAGCGATCCCCTGAGCCTAGCCCCTCTGCTGAGACCCCCTCACTCTATGCCCGGGCACTGGGTCCTGAAGAGAGCTCAGCTGAGTTCAGCCTCCCTTCCCCCAGCCCGGGCTGTGAGCAGACTTCCCCTCCTCCAGCCCCACCACCTGTCTCGGACCAAAAACGGATCACAGGGAGGCACTTCCTGCACTCTGCAAGCTTACTGACCCTGGAGGTTAATCCTGCTGCTCCGCGGCCAGGCCACACGCTGAAGACGGCCTCCCTGTGAGTGAGCCCGCAGAATCCTAGAATTTCAGGGCCCTAAGGGGTCTGAGATGCCAGGAAGTTCCAGGCTCCGAAATGTCCAGGGATTATCCCAAGGTCCCACAGCAGAAATGGGAAGGCCTATGCAGTTCCATCCTGTGATCTGCCAGCCCCGCGCTGGCTGTTCTCTATATCCGAGAAGAACCCTCCCTGGTCCTGAATGCTGTCTGGGCCGGAGGTTGGGCAGGCTGAGCCTCGGACACAGAGGGAAGGGCAAAGCCATCCATCTACCTCCAGCAAAGGGCGGGGCCTTTGGTATCTGCCACCCTGCGCTGCCATACAGGCTTCCCTACCCTGCACTCTACTCCAGAAACGGCTGGAGTCACACTCTCCCCTCGCAATCCTGAAACAACTGTAGAGCCAGGGAGAAGGGCTACACTTGTAGGAGAAGAGTCCAGGAGTAAGGAAGAGCAGGGGGGAGATCCGAAGGCAGCCTCCAGGCCTCTGCTGCCCTTCCAAGCCTCCTTGCTCAGAGCAGCCGTCCTTTGCGTACTGGAAGAGTAGACTCCAGATGCCCACCACGTGCCACACCGCCACACCACCACACCACCACACCACCACACCACCACACCACCACACCGCCACACCACAACACCGCCACACCGGTGGAAAGGTGAGCTCTCTCCAGCCCCAACTGCTGACTTCAGCAAAACTCTGCCTTCCTTTCTGCTTCAAAGACTCTGGATCCGAAAACAGACATAAGCTTGCCTCTCAGGGGCAATGGTGAGAAGCAAAGGCAGCTCTCCCCACAGCAGGACACAAGGACAGAGAAAGCTCCAGTCTGAGTAAAGCACGGCCATCATTTCCTCCCTCCTTATTCTCCCACTGTGGACCCTGCATGAAATGAACACTGCGGTCCTAATCTCAGGGTCCTTCATCCAAGGACACTACAACTGGTCATCTCCGTGCCCTTCCAGCCGGCCCGCATGCCCACTCATCACCACACCGTAGGCCGGAGCTTGTGGCAGAGGGCTGACCAGGGATGCAGCTGCCTCTCAAGCAGGAGAGAGAAATACATCAGGACATCAATGAGAGCAGGTGAGCCTCTAATATCCCCAAGGCAACAGCTCACACGAGAGGTTTTCTGCATCCTCCAGGGCAGAACAAGGGATTACCACCATGTGTTATCAGCTCCAATTCTTCCTGCCAAGAGTCAAGTGTAATACCTTCCGAACACGGCCGCGTGGATGCTAGCTACACAGAGATATGCAAATCCTACACGACGGATGGAGAGCACTGTGCACTGACATCCATCTCCCGTGGGCACTTCCTACTCCCGGGATGTGAAGCCCAGGAAAAGTCCCCTGGGCAGCACAGAACTGTGGGGAGCCCAATGTCCTGATGGTGGTGCCGCAGGGAGGGAGCTTCCCAATATCCACCACAGGCAGGTGCAACAGAGCAGGCGGGGAAGAAATGGGGCAAAACACAGGAGTGCAGCACAGATCCTGTCCCACGCATGGCCTCAGTTCTAAGATGAAGACATGTGCTCAGACATTCCACTGGAGTGAGGTAAGGGTAAGACAGGCAGGAACAAGAGAGAGCAAATGAAAACAACAACAACAACAGGTGTGAGTGTGGGCTCATAGATAGCCCTCAGAGGTGAGAGGGACAGCCGGAGCTCAGGAGACAAGGCATTCATTCATTCACACATCCCCCACCGATAGCACCAGGCAACCTCCGGGCCCTGGGGGTTCAGCCATGAGCAGCCAGCGGGCAGCAGGAAGGAGCATGGGAACGCCTGGCCTTGATGGGCCAGGGGCGTGGATAAGAGTGTGAAGAAGTTTGCAGAAAACACTTGGGCCCCTGAGCTACTGGAACCATCCATGGGCGCCTAGAGAAAGACCCTCCCCTTCCCACGGGCGATGGAAGAGGGGACAGTTGGAGCCTTCTGTTGTCCACTGCCCGACTGCTACCTTGGCCCACAGGCTACGCCATCCCCTGGCATCAGCAGGGTGGGGAGGCTGAGCTTCCAGCCTCCGTGGAAGAGGGCTTGGGAGAGAAGGGCAGCCTGTAGCCTTGAGCCTGAAGTAACCATAACTTGACTCACTAACTTCCCTTAAATCCACCCAAGGGACCTATCAGCTCCGCCAAGAAAGTGCTGAGGAGAAGGAAATGGCCCTTCTCTGGCCCAAAAGCAGGGCTGGATTTAAGGAGCCAGAGAGCTGAAAACTCCTTTTCTCCTGAACATTCATTACCTCTGGTCTGGGCTGTCACCACTGCCTCCGCAGCCCCATTGGGCACCTACAAAAAACCAACTACTGGACTCTGGGGCCTTCAGACCTATTGCCAAGGTCAGAGGAGAGCTGAGGAACCTTTCTGTTGCTGCTTCCGGCAGGTCCCTTGAGACAGAACACCCCTGCTGTGAGAGAAGCTCCTCACTCTGACCTTCACTGTCCCCCAAATCAATTATTCAGCATCCAGCTGCACACAGCACCACTCTGGGAGTTGTGGAGATCAAGTTAAACTAACATAGGATTACAAAAATCTCATCCCAGAAGCGCATCATGCAGGGCCCTGGGGAGCGCACAGGGGCTGCTGTGTACCACGCCCACTTCTCCTCAGATGATAGGTTAAAAGGACTCCAGGAAAGAGGGTCATCAAGAAAGTGAAACCCATGGAACAACGAGAACGTACTTGCAAATTACATTCTTGTTTAGGAGTCCATAATCAAAATATATAAAGAGCTCTTGCGACCAAATAAGACAAGCAGCCAATTTTGAAAGGGCGTCCAAAGAGCAAGGGGCAGATTACTCTGTGAATAGATACTCAGCCTCACTCATAATGAAGACACAAACTGAAACATACCAAGGAGCTGAGGGTGTCGCTCAGGGAGAGCGATTTCCTATAATGAGGTAACATTTCGGCCCTACTAAGACAGCTCCCAAAGCCAGACGGTGCCATTACGGAGAAACTGTAAACGAGTGTCCCATACACCACCGGCACCCACCCACTTTAGAAAGCAGTTTGAGGTTCTTCAAAAAGCTACCAGTGTTAACAGACAACTCCTAGGTATAGGCCCAAGAGAAGAGATCACACGCCCACCACACACAAACATGTACATAAATGCTCAGTGAGCCGTATCCATTACAGAAGAACAACGGATATAATCCAAGAGGGCCCAGGGAGTGATAAACAGTTGGATAAGACTGGGCATGCCTGGAGAATGAAGACCTGTGAGCAGTGGAGAGGACTGGGGATCTCGTACACGCTAAACACAACCATTCTCGACAACAGGATGCCGAGCGAAAGCAGCCGGTGACAACAGCCCAGAACCGGCAATTCCGCGGAGACGGAACGTAGATTTAACGTTGTCCGGAATGGTGACGGGGTAAGGACTGGGGAGTGATTGCGAGCAGGCACAAGTTTTCTTTTGGGAATGTCAGAAAGGCAATAACTAAACCCCTCAAGCCACAGACGCGGACATCTGGGGGCACACGGCCCTGGGGGCTGCCGCAGCAAAGCCCTAGCCAGACGGGGCTCAGCAACAGGAACGCTTCTCTCCGTGTTTCTTGATACGGGTCTGTACCGCCTGCCTTCCCTTTCTCCTCGACGGCAGGCGGTCACCTTGTTCCTTTGCCTTTCAGTAGTCCTTCTTTCGACTTTATACTCTTCTTGCAAGGACCGCCGGTCACAGTGGAGCCCAGCCTCGTGACCTCAGTTACCCCGAATTGCTATGTCTCTGAAGACCCCCTCCTGCAAATGTCCTTCCACATCCAGAAGGCAAGGACTTGGGCCCTTCAACCTATGAATCTGGAAGACGCGCCTCGGTCCACAAAGCACAAGAAATATGTGAGATACAATTATGTCTTCATAATATCCTACCCAGAACCCCTAGGGGCAGCTGAGTCCCGCCCTTTGTTTTACAGGCGGGGAGCTGAGGGCCGGAGGAGGGCGGCTACTGGCCCAGACCACAGCCGGTCAGGGCAGAGCGAGAGCAGAAGCTCTGCTACGCCCTCTCACCGCCCTTGACTAAGAGGCTGAGAGACAGCACGAACAAGGCCGGGAAAGGAACAAAACGTGCAACTTAAAGAGAGAAATGCCGAAGGACTTAGATCATGAGTAATTAAAGTGCAAATGTGCACCACGGCTGAGAGGGGGGCACAGACAGCAGGGCTCTGAGGAGGCCCTGGAAGAGACCCTCACAGCGACAGAGGAGGGTCCGTGAGCAAATTCAACATTAATTCTGCATCTGTTGTGCGCCAAGCAGGGCAGGAGCACGCTCCCCGGGCAAGATGCAGGTTCTGGAAGAGTTGGCACTTCAACTAATCCCTCAAGAATGGCCCTAATCCCACCAGGATGGAGGCTTTCCAAGCAAACGGGCCACGGGACCCAAGGCACAGAGGCAGGTAATTTCCAGACCCATGCAGGAAACAGAGGGTTGGCCGCCACACGGAAACATCTGTCTACGAGGCAAAGGCAGGCCAAGGTCGAACGCTGATGAGCCTCTTGCTACACTGGGGAGCGAGGTCTGAAGACAAGCGGCAGGGACCCTCCAAAGGGCTCCAGGGCGGGAGTATGACGTGCCCCAAGGGAAGCTCCAACCACAGCAGTGGACATGGGGCGGTCACTCGGGTGGTCCTCCTCTGAGGGAAGCATCGGACAGGGAGACTGCACTGAGAGAGGGCTCCGACGGGTGGCAGGGACAGGGACGCAGGAAATCTGTTTCTAGGGGTGTGCTCCGATTTATCTTAATTAGGCTGAGCTGAGGAAAGCAAGAGGAGGGAATTCTGTGCAGGCACTGAAAAGCCGCCAACTCCTGGAGCCCGTGTTGTGATCTGGTGCTGACAGCCCTTCATCTCTTCCATTTCTTTTCTTCTTCTTTTTAATTTTTTCTTTTTTTTTTTCTTTTTTTTTTTTTTTTTTTTTCTTTTTTTTTTTTTTTTTTGGAGATAGAGGAGGGGGTGGGGCAGCTGAGACACACAATACAATGGCTCAGAGAACAAAAGCTCTGGCTCCTTTTGGCGCCTCCTTTTTTATCTGGGGGTGCAGCTCTCTCAGGCACCCTGTAATCACACCGCACGCAGGGATGGATGCAGCCAGTCAGTGACTTACAATTCAGGCATGAATGCGTCCTGGACAGCAGGTCCTCCTGCCGCTGTCTGCCAGCTCAGATCTGAGCCACAGGATGGGAAAATGAGGCCCGAGGGTGGAGGGGTTTGGGCCAAGCTCCGGCTGGTCCCCTTGTGATCTGGAGACAGGACATGGGACCCCTATAGTATGCGGTTGGCCCCGACAACAGCAGCTGCTGCTCTTAGCCATTCGGTGCCTACTCTGTGTCCGAGGACCATGCTAGTATTTAAACCTCAGAGAATGCTCTAGGAAGTATTAGTCTTGCCGCTTTACACATGGAGTGAATGGGGTTCAGAGGTTAAAGAGATCATTCAAGGCCAAGAGACCAAGCCTGAACTGGATCTGTTTAGCTTCAAAACCTAAATCCTTAATCTGTGCCACACTTACCTGAATAAGAGGAAACACACACACACACACACACACACACACACACACACCATGCTCCCACTTACCAGCTTGCCAATAGGCTCCCTGGGAGAGAAACACACCCAAGGGGACCAGTCTTACAGTCCTGCAGGTGCGTAGGGCAAACGTGGCCCTTGGGTTGGCTAGCTCTCGGCTCAGCAGGCCCCTCTCCTCCTGTCCCACTTTCTCGCTCACCCACTCTCTCCTCACACCATCCCTGGATCCCTGGACTCCAACGACTCCTGTAGGTCACGTTTAAGTCTCACCTTGATTCTGTCCCACTACGGTGATGCAGGAGCAGCTCCTCTGCAACCTGTGGCTCCATCCCGGAGGGATGCTGCACTGGGCGGTGCCCTGGAACCGCTCTGCTTCCCAACCCTCAATCTACAGCCCATCCTCTCCAGAAGGCCTCGAATGGCCACGGCACACCAGAGCCGTGTCTCAGGCACAGAGACAGCAGGGGGATGAGACCTGTTGTTAATAGGGGGAAATTGGACTTGACACTGTCAGTGATCTGAAACCTCCCAGCTGGGAGAAGCTTTGTTTTTTTTTTTTAAATAAATAATAAATAACACAGAGTGTTTACTTCCTCTCAAGCAATATTTCTTAAGCATCTCTAGGCCCGCATGACGTGGCTGTCATCTGGGCAAGCCGCGGAGCAATATGCAGTGTCTTCGAGTCCCTTCTGCTTCCCGAGGACCTCAAAGCTCCTCAGACAGGCACCCCTTTATCTTTCTTGCAGATCTCAGAGGGGTGCTTGGAGGAAGAGCTGGCAATTGCCTCTGAGTGCCGGCAGTAAATACCCACAAACTGCCCAATGGGGACAGTTCCCTCATAGTGAGATGGAGAGCAGAGCAGAGGGAAACTGCTGGACACTTGCCTGGGCTGCTCTTCCCAGACGCAACTGCTGGCGCCCCATGGGTGCCCAAACAGTGTCAGTGTTACTCAATGGTGCTAGAAAAGAGCAGTGCGGTACCAGACAGACAGACAGACAGACAGAGACATGTTCATCTCCCTACCACCACTGACCGGACACAGAGGGAACAACCACACAGGAGCAGTGCCTCCTGAGGGTCCACGGAGCATCTCCAGAGCTCCGGCACCGTCCCACTGTGGCTTCTCCACAACAGCCTGGCTTCCTCTCACTTGTGCGACTGACCAGGACCTTGATGCCATGAGGATGTCTCATCCCTCCACCTCCATGGCTTTCTCTTAATTTTATTGCTTTATGCTCAGCCTAACAACTTACCAAAAAGACCAACGAGGGGGTCACAGACTGACACACCCTGACCGATCTAGCATAGACAAGTTTGGTTTCATATATATCATGTCTTTTAAATGCCAATTGAGATTTTTAACCTGAAAATCGGGAGTTCAAACTTCCCTTTGAAAACAGAAGATAGCCGGGAATGTGGTGATGCACATTTTTAATTCCAATGCTTAGGTGGTAGAGGCAGGTGAATTGTTTTGAGTTCAAGGCCAGCCTAGTCTACAGAGTGAGTTCCAAGATGGCCAGGGCTATACAGAGAAACCCTGACAGAAAGAGAGAGAGAGAGAGAGAGAGAGAGAGAGAGAGAGAGAGAGAAGAGAAGAGAAGAGAAGAGAAGAGAAGAGAAGAGAAGAGACATAGAGAGAGAGAGAGAGAGAGAGAGAGAGAGAGAGAGAGAGAGAGAGAGAGAGAGAGAGAGAGAAATGGAAAAGAAAAGAAAAGAAAAGAAAGGAAAGGGAAGGGAAGGGAAGGGAAGGGAAGGGAAGGGAAGGGAAGGGAAGGGAAGGGAAGGGAAGGGAAGGGAAGGGAAGGGAAGGGAAGGGAAGGGAAGGGAAGGGAAGGGAAGGGAAGGGAAGGGAAGGGAAGGGAAGGGAAGGGAAGGGAAGGGAAGGGAAGGGAAGGGAAGGGAAGGGAAGGGAAGGGAAGGGAAGGGAAGGGAAGGGAAGGGAAGGAAAGGAAAGGAAAGGAAAGGAAAGGAAAAGAAGGAAAAGAAAAGACAATGGCTATCAGAAGATCCTGGGAACAAAAGAAACAAAGGTTCCTCAGCAGATCCAGACCCTTGACCTTTGGAGAGTACCAATGATGTCTGCCAGCCCTGTCATGTCAGCAGAGGGCTGGGGAAGGCTCTAGAAAGGGAACTTCACACTGTTCATGTCTGACCATTGGCACCCCAACCCGAGGCCAGGGGCACGGAGAATCAGCACCTCGCTGCAGGTCCACGGTGGCGGCAGCTCCTGCTGCACAGACCTGGAGCCCAGATGCCGCAGGCACTGAGCTCTGCTTGGAAGTATTTATTTTAAACAAAAGAATCAGGTTTCCCATTTGGACTTTGAGCACTGGCTCCTCTTTTGCATAGCCAAATATTTGCAATTGTGTTCCACAGGTCTGGGCATTCTGCTACAGAGCAAGAAGACTAAGATGCAGAGAGGGAGAAGAAGAAATGGACGTTCTGGCAGCGCCGGGCTCAGCACACACCAGCTGGGCCTGAAGAGCAGTGCTCCTGGCGAGCATGCGTGGCACCCTCGGTTTGTCCCAGGCCCCTCCGTGCCACTGTGGATCCCTTATCTGCGTTCTCAGCCCTACACCAATGTTGATGAATGGGCTGAGCACACTCATCGGCGACGTCATGTTCCCTGTGGGTGGAAGCTAGCTCAGTCTAGCTCAGTCTAGCTCAGTCTCACCCATAGTTTTCAATGGCATCAGACAGGAAAGCACATGGAAAAAATCCTGAATTACTCAAGTTGGCTTCCATAATGTACCTGGTCCTAGCACACAGTGGATGCAGACAGAAGGAGCAGGAGTTCAAGTCCATCCTCAGCTATATAGGAGTCTGAGACCAGACCGGGCTACAGGAGACTTGTCTCAAGCAAACGAGTCAGAAAGAATTCCTGAATAAGCCAGGCAGCACAGTCTGGATATAGACACCCAGGCCAGGAGACTTCAAAGCCAAAGCTACAACAAAAAATGCAGTTGCCGGCCTCTAAACTGGGGTCTCAGCCACCAGACTGACTTCCCAAGGGCAGCCCGTGAGGACAGACACTGATCGGAGCGTGATCTGAGCTAAATCTGGGGCCGCTCTCAGGCACCTGACTTCCGGCTGGTATTTAACAGCCCATAGTAAGCTCTTCCGTTACTCTAGGAAAGAATGAAAGAATGCCGGGCCTCCCGATGTGTCCTGGACAAACAGCACAAAGGAGAGTGGAGACAACAGCTAAAGAGACATGCGCACACGTGCACACACACATGCACGCTCACATGCGCACACGTGCGCACACACATGCACGCTCACATGCGCACACGTGCGCACACACATGCACGCTCACATGCGCACACGTGCGCACACACATGCACGCTCACACACTAATGTCACAGCAGCAACATACACTAGCTTCCGCGAGCTCCTGGGAAACCACTTGGTGATTCTATGCATCCATTTCAAAGTCTGGCCATGATGACTACGGAGCCTGTGGTAGAATATTAAATGAGGCAAACAATGCAAAAACCCTATGTACATTATGACTACAGCAACACGCTTGTAAGCAAACATGGGCTGAAGGCAGTGTGGACTGCGGAAAGTTGGTTTGTCCTGACAGTAGTTTGTGAGGCCTTTTCTGTCTCTTTGATTTGCATTCTTATTACAAAGCATGATTTAGACAATAATACTTTTCTTTAAAGATGCCCAGCTGCTTCGGACCCTGAAATAAACTTAGCACAATCCAAAAACAGACATGGAGAGAGAGAGAGAGAGAGAGAGAGAGAGAGAGAGAGAGAGAGAGAGAGAGAACCTCTTGCTGCGTTTGGGCCAGTGGGGGTGCCACAGGGTCGGGAGCAAAGTTAAGCGAGTCATCAATCAGTCTACAGACTTGGGAGCTTCAAAGAAAGCATGCCCCGTACCACCCCCACCGTATTCTATCAAAGGAGGCGCGGCATTCCACACTGAGCATGGACTTCTTGCCATCCTGGGGTCCCCACCCAGCACATGCACGGGACCCTTGTTGGCTTTGTGATTTACACAGCGGATTCCAAGTACACTTTCTGATGCCATGTAAGGAAAAAAAGTGACTCTGATTATGGCCCCAGCCTAGAGACAGCCCAGAACAGCAGAGATCTCACACCCAGGGACCCACAGTGACAGCCCAGGACAGCAGAGATCTCACACCCAGGGGCCCACAGTGACACCCAGGACAGCAGAGATCTCACACCCAGGGCCTACAGTGACAGTCCAGGACAGCAGAGATCTCACACCCAGGGGCCACAGTGACAGCCCAGGACAGCAGAGATCTCACACCCAGGGCCCACAGTGACACTCAGGACAGCAGAGATCTCACACCCAGGGACCCACAGTGACAGTCCAGGACAGCAGAGATCTCACACTCAGGGACCCACAGTGACAGCAGAGATCTCATACCCAGGGCCACAGTGACGTCACAGTCTGTCCCCTTCCCCGTGAGTCCCCATGACCATCCTTCATTCATTCATTTTTCAAGATACACCGTGTCTCCTCTACTGCTGGGACCTGTGAACGCAGATGGAGGCAGAAGGACGGGAGGACCACAAGGCCCAGCCCATCAAGGCCTCAAGCCAATCCTTGAGCAAAGGCTTAATGGGTAGGCGAGAGAGGAGCTGGGTGTTGGGGAGGGGGCAAGCCGGAAGAACTGATTCTGCAATGGCTTCCTGGGTGGCCGAGCACCGAGGCGCTGTGAAGTGGCTAGTGCCTTCCTGTGACAAAGAGTGGGTGCCTTGGAAAACAGAAACGTCCTTGCCTCCAGTTTCCAATGAGATCAGACTCCCCGGGGAGAGATTTCCCACTATGGTGTCCCTAGGGAGGAGAGTAAGAGGAGGAAAACCTACTTGAGAGCGGAGAGCATCTGAGCCGAAAGCCCCCGTCGAACACCAACCCAGTGGGCTTTTCCATTCCCAAGCAGACTCGCTTACACCTGACGGCTGGTGCTCCTGTCAATTCCACAGGCTTAAGGGGTTTATTTTATTTTTTTTTTTTTTTTGGAAGTAAAGAAGGGGGTGCGGGAAGAAGAGAGAGTGATGTCATTCTTCCGCAGTCCCAGCAGGTTCCAGATCTGGGTGTGGAGAACAAATCCTAGGAATGGGCACCTGGGTGGCAGGCGGCAAGGGTGGGGGGAGGGCAGCAGAGCCGATCAGGTCATTAAACCATTGACGGACATGTGCAGCCCTGCGGGCCACCCAGATGGTTGCATCTGCCATTAAGAGGAGGTAGGAGGGAAGGGCCCGAAGGGGCCAAGAGGGACCAAATGTGAAGGCGGGGTGGAAGCCACAGCCCCTCCTGTCCACAGGCAATCAACCCAGGGTTATTCTCAGGCACTTTTCCTGTGAGAAAAGAATGGTTGGAATGTAGCGTGGCCACGACCCAAATCCACTCTGCGGTGGGCTCGGTGCCCACTCCGATGACGTACAGGGGTCGGGAGTCAGAAAATCCACTTGAGGAATTCAGACTGGCAGCCGGGGACGCATGGCAAAGGTAACACGGCGTGAAAGCTCCCTCAAAGCGGAGTTCACACAGTGGGCGTGCACCCGTGAGAACGCACACAATAGGTGCACACAGGGACCGACGCATGCGGACACTCACGGGTTCACAAGTTCCGCGGGCGCGTGACAGTGAACTACACACGCCATGGAAAGGTGGCCAGAAACACTCCTGGATTTTTATGGCTCTCCGGGGACCTCGCTCCAGGAAGTGCTAGCAACTGCAATCCAATCATGTCCCTGGCTGGAGAAGCCGGCTGGGGACTGGGGACTGTGCAGGAGGAGGAAGAACTTCATGGGGAAAAAATGTTGACAGAGTTTAATGTCAAGCGGAGGACGGAGGCTTGGGTGAAGGCAGCTTCCTGAGAGAGAGGGTGTGCCGAGCGCACCAGCGATGTGTCTGGAAGCTGTGCGGGGAACGCTGAGCTAAAAGGCAGGGGAGAGGGCTGGGTCCCCAAAGGCTGGAGCACGCCAGAGGTAGTGAGGGGTAGTACCCCCCTCTCTCTCCTGCAGTGCTGAGCATTGGCACACTGGAGTCTGCCCTTCTGTGAGAATTAACTAACAAGGCAACCCCCAGCTAGGAGGGCTCACCAAGTGTAAGAACTACAAATACACTCTATCCTCATGGAGGGAAGAAACGCCAATGCTCACCGAGTAGCTGGCACGGTCGGCCATTTAGAAGTCTCACACTATTGGGAAGACCTGGAGCCCAAGAAATCAGACGGCAGAAACCAAGACGAACATGACCTCTCTGCTGCCCCCATCTTCTACCTGGAGGCCTGCGACCACTTACCCTTAAAGAACAAGACAGCGAACAAACATAAACACCAAACTCCCTGGGAGCGTCTGAGTTTCCATCTCCCGGGCATCTCTTGTCCCTCGTGGAAGAACCAAGTGGGTGAGATAAGCCAGTGAGCGCCCCTCCCCCCTCCGCCCCTCCCCCTCCCCGCAGCCCACCTCTCGCGCTGTATTTTAACGGTGTATTTGTCTGTATCACAAGTAGGCTCCACATCCCACTCACACGGTCCACACCCTCTGGACTGAGCCATGTCTAGAACACCACTGAGGGTCACGAAGTGTGGACCGCATGTTCAGCGGCTCACCGAGCAACCAGCTCTCAGGAGGTGGCGTGTTTCAGTGGATGCGCATGAAAAGCTGCTCCCCGGGAGGATCCCACCTTCCAGGAGGCCCTATCTCTGCAAGGAAATCCTCAGCAACGTTTTTTCAAGATGCAGGTTGCAGACTTGGAGGATCTGGGACAGAGGCCCGGGAATCTGAATTATTGACAAGCTTCCCAGATGTCTCTTAATTCAGCGCCAGGCCTGGAATCACTGCTGTCTGTTCCTTGACTAACAGGCGCGACCTGCATTGGACTAGGTGAAACTACAAAAGGGAAACAAAATAACTGCTTTTTTCCCTACACCCTTTCTTCCAGAGGCCTTGGGTCAACCTCTTAACCCGAGGCTGCTACCTGCCGGAGTAGAGCTGATAGCCACATTTCCGCCACACCGTGGGAAGACACAGTGAGGTCTGGCCAGGAAAGACTTCTCTCTCTATTTCTCTTTTCATCTTGCTCTTGAGTTCAGGGAGAGAACACAAGGTCCTTAGAGTCTTCAAGGACTAGCTTTTAGGAAACAGAACAGGACGCTGGTGCTGTCAAGGCTTCTCTCTGACCCCATGCAGGCCAGGACAAAACGTCCCTGTCCTGCAGGCCACATACCTAAGTCTGACCGTCACACACAGTCTCACCAACTTAGGCCCGTAGGCCAGGAGGAGCAAAGGCCCCAGCCCTGTCCTCGCCAACTGTTCACTCGTAGATTCATGGCCACCTCAGCAACACTGTGCATTCATGGCCACCTCAGCAACACTGTGCATTCATGGCCACCTCAGCCACACTGTGCATTCATGGCCACCTCAGCAACACTGTGCATTCATGGACACCTCAGCCACACTGTGCATTCATGGACACCTCAGCCACACTGTGCATTCATGGCCACCCCAGCAACACTGTGCATTCATGGCCATCCCAGCAACACTGTGCATTCATGGCCATCCCAGCAACACCGGGTGAGCGAGCGAGTCCCAAAGAGCCGTAGGATGAAGGGAGAAGCTGCATGGTCACATTTTCTGTCAGAAAGCAAGCTGACCTCCCAGAAAAGCAAATTCCGTGAGGCTAAAAGCTAAGCACCCCGCGCCCCATGATTTACCCAAGAGCCAGGGTGAGAAAACCCTTGAAGCCTCCTCCCTCTGGAGACACTTCCCCTAGAAGCAGGAGCCAGTTACCTCAGCCAGACACATGCAAGAGGCCCCTCTTCTCCCTGTCCCCCCTCTTCCCCCCCAGCCTTGGCTGAGATTGATGGAGCCAGGACAGCTGCAGCGGTGGAGGAGGGGCTGGGGTGCGCAACAGCTGGACTGGGGGAGGGCCCTTCCCCGGGCTGGGCAGAGTCCCAGCCGGCGCTGGAGAGGAAGGAGACAAGGGTCTCATCTGCGCGCTTCTCCATAAGGATGGACTGGGGGCACGCCACTCCACTTTGACCCTGCTCCCCAATCCCTCCTGGTCCTTCACATCCAGGCAGGTGTCTGTGGGTTCCACGGAGAACAAGGCCACTCAGAAGTAAGGCTACACGACCAGGACCCTGGGGTAGCAGTCCTAGGAGAGATCCCGCACCCCCACTCACCAGCTAATCCCAGGCCATGGAGGACAAAATGCTTGCATCCAGGCAGGAAGGTAGATGGCGACACAACCGCCTTGCCACGTGGGTGGATGGTGGCACGGGGGTTAGCAGACATGGCTCTGTCCCAAATCAAACCCGGGGATCTTTAGAGACTTAGAACCAAATATCAGCTCCTCTCTGGCTTCAAGTTCCAGTCCTCGTGTGTGCCAAGAAAGGCTTCCATGGAGGAGCTCTTGAAATCAGAAGGGCAGTATGCTAGTGCCTACTCTATGGTGGGCCTCGGTTTTCACAGTTGTTGAATGACTGCTCCGAATCTGGGTTCATTTCCTCCAAGGCTATCAATTCATTCAGTCATGTCCACACAGGCAAGTGCCCTGAAGGCCTTTCTCCTTGAAGAGTCCCCTTTTGTAACGGCCTGCCTGGCTCAGCAGTATCTCAAACAGTCAAGGCCCTCTGGACTATGCCCCATGCCATACAGCCCCAAGTGCGTCTAATCCTTTATCATCCCATGTACGTACACTCTAGGAATGAACGCACATCTCTGAAGGCACCTCACACCACAGGGGGGCCAGCGTAGGGACGCATGGCCGTCTAGGGTGGCATCCACTGGAGCAGACGGACAGTTACTTTTACACTGTATTAACCAAAAGTCGATGAAATTTAAAAAAGAAAAAAAAAATCAGCTCCTCGGGCACCTTAGATGCACTGTAGACTCTTTCAACATGCAGAGACAGACCACAGCCCCAGGCATGCCAAACAGAGGAAGGCGCCCAAGGGTGTGTCAACGCACCACAAGATGTTCTCCACGGGACCAAAAGCTCCGAGGTAGCTCACACAGAGAGAGAAGGGGCCCGTGGCAACCCTGAAGAGGTGAGAAGTCTCCAGGGTTCAGAGTCCTGCGGGCTCACTGACCACCCTCTTTACCAAGGGTCTCTCCGGCTCCCACACCCAGCAGGACACGGCAGGCAGCTGTCACAGCACACTTCATTTTTGGGACGCATGAGATGCCTGACATTCTCTCCAGCCCCAGATAGACTCCCGGCCTTTCCTAGCTCAAGGACTGCATCTTCTCCAGGGTACCACCTCCCGCAACCCAGCAAGGCTCCATGCCCTGCCTGGCTTCAGGCCGCAGCAGGAGCCGCACGGTTCCAGCCCAGACCCACGACCACCAGGCCATAAACCCAAGCGGAAGGGAGAGAAAGGCGGCACCTGCTGTATACCCAGTATCACCAAGGTCCCCTCATTTACTCCAAAATGGAACAAGTGTGCTGAACCTCTCGTCCAGACACACAAACTAAGGCTCGGAAGAAGGAGGGTGACTCGTGGAAGATAGTACCAGGATACAAATTAAGAAACTCCAAAGGCAGCAGGGCGTCACACCTTCAGAGGCAGACAGACATTCATTCCTCCCCCAGCAGCCCCACAACCGAGAAGCATCAGGGCGAGCACTGTCCACCTTTCTGGCCAGCAGCAGTCAGGAATCCCAGCCTTGAGGAGGTACTGAAGGCCACCAAGGCAAAGCCCATGAAGGACAGGGAGGGAGGGTGCAAGAGAGGAGAGGGACGCATAGGCCAAGGCCGCAGGGTAGTGCGCAGAGGCACCGGAACTTTTGAGTCTGGTTATTATTAATTACATGTGCGACAGTTTGTCTAAAACCCCTCTTCCTCACAGCTGTGCGCCTACCACAGCAGGCACTTAATGAGCACCTGTAAGAAGATGGAGGGTGGCGGACAGATGACAAATGGAAAGACAACACCAAGGACAAGAGACAGGGAAGGCCTCTTTCTTCTGCCTGTTCACAGACCCCCATCTCCATGAAGCTCCTGACCTTTGCTCCCTGAGGCCGTCCTCCTCCAATGGGCTCCTTGGCCTAATCCCTATCAGCTACAACCCAATAGGTCATAATCTAGGCTTTGACGAGGTTGGGAGACACTGGAAAATCTTCTTGTCCAAATTCTCTCTTTAGAGATGACAAGATTGAGATCCTAGAGGGGACCTGGCTTGCCAGGGCAGGGCATATGGCTTCAGAGTAGAGTTTCTTGTGTTTGTACCTGTAGATCTTGAGTACGCAAAGGCTCATTGCTGGACTGGGCTGGAGCCGGCTGCCATCTGTCCCCAAGGCCTGCCAACAGGCCTTCCCTCCCATGCGCCCTTGGTAATGAAGCCCACCGCAGGCGATCTCAGAATCCTGCACCAGGGGGAGGGCCTGCTGGCCGTGGCTCCAGCCTTTAATTTCCGATTTCCCAGCCTGACACCCCTAAGAGTCTGGTCCCTTTCTGCTCTGGCCCCAGTTGGTGATACATCACCTTAGCCAATGCCAGCCATGCCTCCCCCACGCCATCTGGACAGAGAAACGAGCAAAGAGCAGGACAGGGTGATCTTGGCAGGGGCCTGCCAGGAAGCCGCAGACACCGGGTCCCTACCCTGCCTGCCCTCGCCGTGAATGTGCTGCTGGGATGCAGGATGGCGAGAGAGCGGCGTTATTTTTTTTTAAAGGTCTCACTTTCCCTTTACGTAGCTTAGAATCTTCTACCCCAAAGGCAACAAGATATGCTGACGTGGGTGTTCCTCTGCCCCTGCCCCTCCCCCTCCCCCTCCCCTCCCCTCCCCCCTGGTATAAAGGCAACACATACCAACCCAAGTAGAGCATCTCTGAGATAACCCATGGCCTCTATCCTTGAGCAGAAGGGCTCAATCAAATCTGTGAGTCAAAACAAGCTGACATTAAAAGGCCACTTCCAAGTAAGAGCACTGTCAGGTGAGCCAGGCAGGGCATTGTGGAAGGAGGAGTTAGCCTGGAGCAGTCATGACAGAAGAGCCTGCAGCCGTGCTCAGCCTGGAGGAGAGTGTGACCAGAGGTCCTGAGCCCAGAGCGAACTACACACCCCACAGCAAACGATGCCCCAGGCTGCCTGTGCTCAGGAAAGGGCACAGGGACAACCTCGAGAAGGAAGTGGATGTGTGAGGTGAGGAGCAGCGCTACAAGGCGCGCTCGGGCTGTGCAAGGCGAGACACAAGGTGCAGGAGCCCCGCCTCAGAGCGCTAAGGTTTGGGGAAGAGGAGAGGGGTGAGGACCCGCAGAAGGCACTGCTCACAACCGAAGCCCTCTGTGTACTCATCTTGCCCAAATGCAAATGTCACCAAAGGGGGTGCCCTGGCACAGAACCACATACTCACAAAGTCTTGCTCTCAGAGCACAGTCCAGGGCACCCCTGGGTGACGAACTTCACAGAGGACAGTCACTGAGAGGACTGGGGATCCAGCCCTCTAAGTATTCGTTTGCCTGAGAACATGGGGTACCACACCCGCCATCTTTCGACAGAAAGCAAATGTTCCCATCTGCAGAGGATGGACAGCATTACCCCTCAGATGCTTCACTGTGTATGGGTTGTCATGGTTGTGGTGTTTTATCACAATAGAAACATCACCTAACATCTGAAACAACAGAATTCACGCCCCAGAGTTCTAGATAGCCAAGATGTCCACAGAGCCAGGCCTCTGCAAGACTGCTGGGAGAGCCTCCTCCCTTGTTCTCTCAGATGTGGATGTAGCCGGCAGTCCTTGGCAGACCAATCAGTCTTCTCTGCCCCTGTCATCAAATGGCATCCTCCCTGTGTCTCGGTGTCTACATTTCTCTCTTAGATGGACACCAGTCATCAGCTAGGCCAATACGACTAACCCAAAAGGATCTCATCTTAGCTTGATTCTATCAGTAAAGATCCTTATTCCAAACTAGAAGAGCATAGGTGCTCCAAGCAGATATCAATGCAGATGGGGACACACTATTCAGTACGCTATATTCCTCTGCTGTCGAAAGATGTCAGGTACTGTTAGTTTGAGTAACGTGTCCCCCATATTCTCAGGTATTTGAATACTTGGCTCCCTACTTAGCGGCCCTGTTTGGTTAGGTATAGCTGTGGACTTGCTAGAAGAAACATGTCACTGGAGTAGGTTTTGAGGGCTTAAAACCTTGCACCATATCAAATTTTCTCTCTCTTTGCTTGCAATATGAGATGTGAGCCCTCGGCCACATGCCTGCCTGCTGTCATGCCTGGCTGTTTCCACACTTCTGAACCACGATGGTGATGGACTCTCTCTCATCCCTGGGGAACAATAAGCCAAATAAACCCTTCCTTCTAGGAGTTGCCATGGTTGTGGGGTTTTATCACAACAATAGAAATGTACCTAATCCATCAGGTATCCAGTAAACCCAAGCCCCAGACCCAGACCTACCTGTGACCGCCTGCCTGGGTCCCCTCAGTCACTCTCCTCTGAGAGGGGACAGCTTGAATTTGATTTCCCAAGTCCTCGCCAGCTGCAAGGCTGCCAAATGAAAAGCAATTAAAAATCAGCACAAACTCGCAATTTTAACAATATAAATAGAAATAAATATAGATAGGCGCATGGCCTTGCTGGCAGCCGTGGGTCTCCCAGCTCTGTTCTCTGGGAAGCCCTGGAAACCGTGAGACCCTGGCATCAATAAGCAAGCTCGAGCCTGCATCCTGCTTCCTAAACACTCTCTAACGGGAGCCAGGGCATTTTACAGCAGCAACTAAGTCAGGGTTCCAAAACCCCAGTCTCCAGCAGAAACGGGGATCCTTACAGCAGTGACCGGTTCCAGGGGCAGGTTTCTGTAATGCCTGAATATAAACAATGCCTTAAAAATAAAAAGGTAGGAGCCATGCTGGTTCAAAAGGTCACAGACACCAACTGAATGATGTCTCAATAACTCTAGCAAGAACGACTGGAACAAAGTAAACATCTATTCAGCCAGAATCCACAGAATAAATGTCATTTTTATTATGTATCATTTGTCCGTGCTTTTTATTGTGTTATGTATTTATGAGCCTGTAATGATAAGAATAACTAAGTGAATAAATAAATAAGTGGGAGAAGACAGTTCCTTCCAGAATTACAATTAATAAATGCAGAACAATGAAGTAAACAGAAAATTACACTTCTGCAAACATCACTGTAGCAGGCAACACGGCTGACGGATTAGCTAAAATTAGTGGGTGAAGGAAGGTCCAAGGAACAACTGGGCATTTGTTTAATGTCAGAAGTATCCACTCCTCCAAACACTTATTAATTTCAGAGAAGAAATTATAGCTCTACAGCACGAGCACTGAATGGCATTGCCTCCTCCTTGTGATCAAGAACGACATCACCAGTAATTACACACGCGGCCTTCATGGTCCCCTGACACTGTGCTCCAAGGAGGACAGCGTCAGTGTTGTGGGGTTGTGCCCAAGATGTATTATTTTAATATCATCATAGGGAAACACTCAGAGTGACAGGGTCTAGTGGGCTGACCAGACCTTTCAGCCTACCATGGTGATGGAGACGCAGGCTGGGACCGAAGAAGACCCACAACTAAGTCAATGTGTAAGCTTGAGGGAGAAAGGATGTCTGCTCAAATCAGGCTGAGGCTAGTTAGCAATACTGCACCGTTAATGTCTTGGCTTTCAAAGTCATAGAAAGTCAGGCATCTTAAAACAGCGGGCTGTGGCCGAATCCCACCTGTAAACGAACATTACGGGGCTGGAAAAGTTTCTATCTAAATTCACAAGGACCGAAAACTGATTCCAAGTGAAATCTGTAGTGAGCCCAAGTTGATTCTGGTGGAGCTCGCTTGTGCTGCATCAGGTGACCTCCTGCAGCCTCGGTTCTGAACGAGGGACCTGGGATGTGACCTGCCACACCGCACACCACCAATGGACGCCGCCTGCAGCATCTCTGCTGCGAGCAGAGACCCCTGCATGCGACGAACAGCAGTGTTCTCTAGCGCATACCACACTGTGTGCGCTTACAGAGACAGAATGGTTTGATTACGGAAAACAAAGGCTTTTCATGTTTTCCTTCAGTCACTCCTCAGCGCCTAAGAATCAAATCAGCGTATCTTTTGGATTGTGTTGCATTACAAATGTTTGGTTTTTAAAAATTATTCTTGGAGTTGCTGCCTTGGGTGTCATAAAAAAATTGCGAAGCGGATTTCGGGTTAGAATTTCCGACAGTTTCTCGAATAGGCCTCCACAGACGTCTGCTGGTTTTGTGCTCTGTGTTTGTGTGAAGCAGCAGCCTCGGTGTTGGCGATCATTAAATCAAAATATTGATCAACTCTGAGAAACACTGAAGATACTCTGTGTCTTCGGCATCAAAGATTCCACCAAGACGTCATTCTTTCTATGAAAACCTACAAGCTCGTCCACCCCATTAGTATGCAAATCTGCTACTGTCTTTAATAAATGATAAAATATGTATATTAAAAAATCATCTTTAAACAAATTTATCATTCATTGTCGGGAAATGGTTGGTTTATATACTATATGCCCAGAACCACGTAAAAATTTCCCTGGTGGAAAGAAGTTGTAAATGGGAAAGCTTACAAATCCTTGATAGCCTGCTAACCACAACCAAAAGAAGCAAGATGCACGGAGTGTGTGCCACATGTATGCAATACACATGCAGCAGGATGCATCATGTATGTATGCTGCATGCATCTGCAGACAAGCCTCCAGGCTACAAGAGCTTGGGAACTTTGGAAGTGAGCAGAGTTGGTAGGGATGGGGCGGGGGTAAGGAAGTGGGGAGAGAGAGAGAGAGAGAGAGAGAGAGAGAGAGAATGGTCCTTTTCTTCTGTTTCAGGCAGCTCGCTGAGCCACAGATCCGATTTTCACATGAGGATTACTAGATTACATTTTTCACCACAGGCAGCTGTCCCTGTCAAATAAATAATCATCACCTTACATTTATATATCACCTTTCATCCCGCAGCCCCTTTCCTACAGCTAGGACCAGCCTGGGAACAGCTTCATGCCCTCTCAGGAAAGGGAGGGGCAAGAAGGCTGGAGCGGCTTGCACAGAGGGAAGCGGCCGGGCCCCTGTTGGGTTCCATGAAAGCAGGGCTGGAGCCCAGCAGAGAAGAACCCCCACGCCAGGAGGTGCTGAAGTGTGCTACAGTGGTATGAAAGGTCCAGGCAAGGGAGAGTACAGAGGCAGTTAGGGCTGGACTGTAGCCAGGGCTGGACCCCTGCAGCCAGGGCTGGACCCCTACAGCCAGGGCTGGACCCTACAGCCAGGGCTGGACCCCTGCAGCCAGGGCTGGACCCCTGCAGCCAGGGCTGGATGCCTGCAGCCAGGGCTGGGCCCCTGCAGCCAGGGCTGGGCCCCTGCAGCCAGGGCTGGGCCCCAATAGCAAGGGCTACCCCACACCCAGAAGCCAGGGCTGCACCAACCCAGCAACAGCAGGCAGGCGATGGTTCTCAGGCTCTGCTAAGTGAGACTGGACAGGCCTCACCTCTGTGCAATTGCCTTAACTCAAAGACATGTATGTCAGAGGGACTCCTGGGAGCTCCCCTAGAAGAAAGCCTTGAGCACCAAACCCTGTTATTCACCTGCTAGCCAAGTAGGCAAGGGGAGAAGCCATGAGCTCTAATAATGGCTGTCACAGGTCCCCTTCTGAGCGGGATGACCCACTGTATCAGCTTTAGGCAGCTGCCCATTCAAAGCAGTGGCTTCGAGTGAGGCATTGCCCCCACAAAAGGGCACAGTGGAGCCAGGCTCCAGATGAGGGACCTGACCCAGAGGATGCATCCAAACCACTAGCCCTGTGCTGCATAAGCACCCAGATACCAGGCCAGATCCCCCATCTCTGTTCAAAACACAGGCTGGCCCGCACCGCCATCATGAAAGCCAGACGCCGTGAATGAGGGCCAGGGTCAGTGGGGCAGCAGGAGCAACGGAAAGGGAGGCCGTGGGTGATGGGGGTTCACACCAGGCTTCCTCAGAGACAAAGGGGTCCTGGTAGAAGAGGGGGCAGGGGAAGGGTGCTGCAAGCCGTGGCTCAGTGACACCAAGGCACACAGCATCCTGAAAGCACAGGGGGGCAGAGCGCCCACCACTGCCCTGCTGGAAGTGAAGGGGACCAGCTGGAAAAGCCACTGCAGTCGTGCTCAGAGAAGAGCCGGCTCACATTCAGATGCCCCCGTGGGAACCCACAGACAGGAGGGCTAGCGAGGTCTAGGCACTGAGAAGCTACATTTTAGTGAATGGGGGTCACCTTGAGTAAAACAAAATTCAGCCCATCCCTCTGGGTAAGTGTCCACTGAGTCCCATGGCACCCTTTGGGCCTCTGGTACAGGTTCCTGTGTCCCCTTTGCCCTCCATTAACCTCCCACATGCATGCATCCCGGCACTGCCTCCTGGCCTATCCGAGCCTTCACAGCGCCAGGCCTTTATGCCGCACACCCCACGTCCCCAAGCCTTCCAAATAACCCCCTGGCTTCTTTCTGTCTGACATCCTAGTACACATTCCACATTTCCATTGTCCTTTGCCGGGGACCCTCACACCTGGAACTCCAAAACCACACCCACCTGCCGGACAGAAAGACTTGTTATCGGTCTTTCTGCCCCTTACCCCCAAACCTCCATGGGGGTCTCACACTATAGGCTCCAGAATACCCTTCTCGGTTGTAAGCCAGTCTTACACACACACACACACACACACACACACACACACACACACAATCTGCAAATAGTCCAAAACTGACTGTGGCCCTTCAGTGTGTAACTCCCCCAATCTCCTCAATGTCCTACACTAGATCTAAAGTCCAGCACTGTCTCCCCAGAAGCCCTGCCTACTTTCAGGGATTGTTTCTGTGACTTAGGATGCCAAGGGCAGCACTTTCTTAGCCCATCTGGGCAACAGACAGACTTTCCCACCCCCCCACCCCCCACCCTGGGTTGACCCACAGCCCCAAAGCCTAGGACGAACACACTTCTTACCACTTGTGATTCTAAAGATGTTTACAACACCCTCACTGCCCTGTATCCTGCTCCACAAGACAAGGCCTCTGTTTTCAACAGCATCCCCAGAGGGTTCCCTTGATACCCAATACCTAAAAACCAAGGCTAATCCAGAGCTGCCCCAGAAAACAACAACCTGCAGTAGCACAGCCATTGTGCCCACCAGGGCACCGCCATGGCCACTTGGTGACTTCCAGTCCCAGGCAGTGCTGGCAGCTACCCCGAGGTGTCTGCCCTTCTGTGGTCCAAACAGCCAGACTTTCCCCACGAAGGGTGAATCGAGAGCCACGGCAATGCAAGGCCAGGTTCGCAGCCAGGGCCTGGCCAGCCAACTGGCCGCCATCTACAGAGACAGGGCGTGGCATGGCACCTGCAGGAGCCAGAGTCATCAGTTGTGAGGGTGAGAGAAGCCACCTGAAGGGTGCAGGGAGTCAAGATGGTGCCTGCCGCTAGACATTAGATCGAGGGACACACCAAGAAGGAGTGGGGGGTGGAGAACAGAGGCGGGGAAAACACTGGCATCTGCAAGTCACAAGCCAAGAGCCAGGCTGCAGAGAACAGAAGACCCTCCTACGGCCTAGGGAGATGCCCCCGCCATACAGTAAGGCTGGTCTCTTGAGGGAAGACTTGGGAAGGAGGACTCTAACTCAAACAGGTTGCTGTTCAGCTACCTGATTAAAAAAAAAATTCACCCAGCACCTGGGTAAAGAGGTCTCTCCTCAGCCTCAGACATGCAGAGGGAGAGACGACCAGGGAGCGAGCCTGCCCCCCCTAGACACTCTCCCACCCCCACAGAAAGAAAAAGGACCATGAAGCTGAAACCTGAGAGGATGCCAAGGGGCAGTGGGAGGCAATTTACAGCTGGGAAAACTGAGCCCTCGGCCAGATGTGGGCCCTGGGCAGGAGGGGGTGGGCTAACCCCTGTGTGTACGTGCCTACAGGGGTTCCCTTCTCAGGTCTCCAGCAGCTGGGCCTGGTTCTGAGCGGAGGGCCCGGTAAGAACAGAGAAAAGCAGGACAGGGCAGTGCCCAGGACTCAGAGCCATCAGCCAGGGCAGGGCATGGGGAGCAGGGTAGGGGGAGGGAGACAAAGAGAAGGAGCAGAGGGGAGAGGCCAGGAGGAGGTTTGCTGGCCCCAACAGAGGTAGAAGGGCTTCTTCCCACTCAGGGATCCCTGACATGGGCAGGAGGGGCCAGCCAGAGGCCTGCTCCCTCTTGGCCAGGCCCTAGACCCCACTGCCTCCTGGGCACAGAGGGTGACTGTGTGGGGCCCGTCACAGGTGTGCACACCTCCAGGGCCTCTCACAGCACTAGACCCCGGAACAAGGGCCAATCTGAACAAATCACAGTATCAAAGCCAGAAGCCAGAGAACCAGCAAGCACAACCCCTCACCACCAACACAGGACAAATGAAGGACCGAGAGGCCCAGAGAGGGTCAGTGCTAATCCTGAAAGTCACACAGCGTGGGGGCGGGACAGTCAGGACCCAGATACCTAATGCTGGACGCAGGGGCCCAAACTACCCTCCTCACCAGCCCAGACCAGCACAGCTCGGCCAAGGAAACAACGCTTCCCACTTCAAGAACATCTAAGAGGCTGGGAAAGAAAGGGGGTGAGTCAACTCCTCCCCCCTAAAGAGATGCAGGCAAAAATCCCTCTGACAAGTGGTGGAATTATTTCCATTGGAAAAAAAAATTAATGAAAAAGCCTCCCTTACCAGACCCCAGGGGTATTTGGCTGTAAGCTGATGTAATAGGGAGAAGAGAGGCCAAGGGGAAGGAACCCCCCCACAGCCCCCAGCATGCCTTCTGCCAGAAGCACAACAGGGAAGCTGCAGCTGGAGTTGGGGGGACACGAGCCAAGCAGGATGTTGGGGCCTTGGACGGAGGCCTAACGCAGCCTGGCTGGCTGGCTGGCTGGCTGCGAGGGAAGCAGAAGCCTTTGAAACAGGGAGCACATGGCGGGTCCTCCACGGAGCCCCACGGTGGGTGCTCCACAGAGCCCCACACACAGGTAGGCCCGGGGTGGACCCAGACACCAACGCAAAGCCTGCGGAGGGCGGTGGAGGGCGTCTATGACAAAGGCAGCTGCAGGCAGAGCCATGAAGCAGAAAGAGGGGGCTGGGACCCAGGCTATCAGGAGGTCAGGACATGACTTGGGGTCTGGGGGCATGCATATACTGGTGATTAGGAGTAGAACTTCTTACTGACCCCTTCCCACAGATGGAGGGCCTCTGATAAAGTAGGCGTGCCTATGCAAGGACCTAGGACCCCAGCCTGGAGCCTCAGAAATACCCAGCGTGCAGAGGGCACTGACATGAAGAGCCAGAGACATGCCCCCGTGGTCCCCGGCGTGGACAGTGCTCCCACACAGGGACGCCACCCAGAAAGGGGTCCCAGAGAGAGCGGCTGCCATGGGTAGGCCTCGGCAGCAACACTACCTCGATAGGCAGTTAGAACCGCAAGGCACTGCACCAAACACTGTCTTCCCCCACCAGATGCCCGCATAGCATCACAGCAGCCCCGCAGAGCAACTAGGGTCCCATCCCTGCCTACAGTTTGGGGCACAGACTAGTAGGGCTCTTAGAGGTAGTAGGTGGGGACAGTGACAGATTGTGTCCCCATTCCTGGCATCCTGGTGAGAATTTCTCTTTCACCCACTAACCCCACCACGTGCAGAGCCGATCATTACAGGAAGAATAAAAAAAATGTCCCAGCCTTCAGATCAATGGCCAGTTCAGCATTTTATCTTGGAAATGTTGAACATGCCCTTGACCTCTCTGAACCTCCAGTACCTCCCATGGGTCTCAAGAGGACAGCCCAGTCCTTGACACCAGCCTGTGGGAAAGAGGCATGAGCCCTGCGCCAGAAAAACCTGCAGCCCCAGAAACAACACTCAGAGCCCTAAGGGTAAACCTGAAATGGGGTGTGGCTTGGCACCCCGTGGGCCTACCCCACAGAGATCTCAGGTACTTGTGGCCATGACCAGCCTCCGGCAACAGGATGGAGGACTACACCCAGGGGCTGCTGGGAGTAGATAGGTGAGGAAATCGGCAGACTCCGCCCACTTCTGGACTCTAGCTGAGCGGCCAGGGAGTTTGCTATTCCAATGTGTCCCTGGTGCTGGAAAGTGTGTCCTTGACCTTATTATACTGCTGCTGTTCCCAGGCTAGCCCCACCCCAGGCATGACCTCCCTCCATGACCAGCACCATCCACCATTCACACAAGCTGCCAATCTGAGGTCTGGCGTGGGGGACAGGGGGAGTTTCAACTCCTTCAGAGCCTCGTTCTCTGCTTCCGGCCCCCACACAGCCCTGGAATGCACAGCTAGAATTCACTCTACAGTAGGAACTCCCTACAAAGGGTTTGACCACAGGTAGGGTGCTGAAAGGCCACCTCCAGGTCTGGGACAGTGCCCCGAGACAGCCACTTCCCAAAAGTAGACTGCCACACCTTCATCTCACTCAGCCTGGCCCCGGAACCATCCATGAACGCGTGACATGTGTGATTTCTTTTTTTTAGCTTCTTACCCATTTATTTGTACTATTATTTCTCTCCGCCTTACTGTCTCCAACAAGTCATGAGCCAGACCCAGGCATTATATGATTGTAAGAGTGGTCACAGGAAGTTCATGTATAACTATCACACACACACACACACACACACACACACACACACACACACGCACATGCGATTTGAGACTGAGGCAGAGGGAAGCAGGGCTAGGAGAGCCAGATTGAATAAAACAACCTGCTGGGCAAAACCAACAGGTTTCCTGCTACCATCTAGTGGCCAGCACATGGAAGAGCAGGCACCACAACAAGGCCACCAAGAAGTCTCAGGGACCATGTCCCCCTCCCCAGCAAGCCCGGCCTGAGAGCAGGTGACCACCAGGTGGAGTAGAACCTAAGTAGGAGTCATGGGTTCCAGATAACAAGAATGGGCAACCCCCACACAAAGCAAAACACGAGATCTGCTGGCCGTCCACGCAAGGCCTCCGCAGAACCGCAGAGAGGCTGGAGTGGCGGTGTGGCCTGAGTCGGCAGCAGAGCGAGACGCCTGTCCTGGCCATGGCCACTGTCCTTGGTGGCCTTTCCTCCTCGCCTCCTCTGGCTCCTTGCAGCTGCTCCTCCCGTCCCTCCCCACAGCCAGGCGGCCCCCAGGCTGCACACTTGTCTTCATTCGGCCCCTCCCTCCCTCCCCCATCCGTGCCAGCATGGCCGTCTCTTCCACATCACACATCACCTCCCTCATCCTTCCGGCCCGGGCCCCAGGCACCGGCTCGCCCATCCATCTTCTCCACTCCTTCATGCTCACTAGCGGGCGCCCTCCTGTTAAGCAGCTGGCCCCACGGCCCGGCCTAGGCCTCGGGGGCCCTACTTCCCACCTTGGAAGACTGCGGGCTCAAAAGAGCGCTAGCTGCCACTGTCCCCAAGGCCCCCTCCCTCTCGTCTTCTCGAAGGCCGTCTATCCGTCAGCTCGCCTGCGGGCCTTGAAGCCTGAGCGGCAGCTATCCTGAGAGAGACAGAGGGCCCTCGGGAACGTTAGGCCCATCCAAGTGGCCAGACAGACAGAGTCTGATCTGAGCTCGCGCTCTGGTTCACCCCTAAATGTCTGTGTCAAATGCCTGGGAAGTTCCTTCCTCCCTAAAACGCCAACATGCCGCCATTTGTACAACAAAGGACCATTACATGGGTCCTTTGGAGGCCAAAACCTCTACAAGACTAACTCATACTAAGATGTCAGTGACTGGTGACTTGGCAACTGGGAAGACGGTGTCCGTCCACCAGCCATCCGCGCCGCAGAAGCAGCGTGCTGTGCGTGTGAGGGGTGAGGCTATTTTTAACATCGTGACTTGTTTGGCTCCGGTTTAGCCCCAGCATGGGGGGTGGAGACGCAAGGTCAATACTGGCTGGCACAAGAAGGAAAGCCCTTGCCTGGAGCTCGACCCCCAACAAGGTCAGGGCGGCCAACCTCATGTGACACCGCCCGGGAGCAGCTCCAAGATCACCTCTCACAATGCAGAGTTAATGCCGCGGATAGCTAGGGGAACTACAACCCGGGGACAGTTCCATACTGCGGAGCCAGTGAGCGTCCTGATGGAACTGACCAGGGTGGCTGGCCAGGGCGGCTCTTCCATCATGGTGGATACTCGGCAGGGAGCCTTCAGTTCCGCCTCCTCTCCCCTCCCCTCCTCTCCAGCAAGTTATTTTCACGAAGCTGCCCCACCACCACGTGCTCTCAAATGGCCTTTTTGGAACTGAGATGAGATCCGAAGATCAGGACGAATCCTCGATCCACAAGTCTCACGTGTGATTTCCCACAGAAGGGCACTGTGACTGTGGGCTACCCAGGGAGCTGAGGCTCTCACGTCTTGCCCGGGTGCTATCGTATCTTTCCCAGTGCAGTTTCTCATGTAACAGCCACAAGGCTGTTTAAATAAATTGAGTACCTGGTGGCACTGCCCCAAACCTGTCCTGGTGGAAGGAGCTAGGTCTGGAGAAGGGAGGTGGAGCCAGGCCTCAGAGGAGAAGACCATGGTGGGTAGAGTCTCTGCCATCAGCAAATGGTGAAGGGGCTTCTGAATAAACCCTCAGAGCCCCAAAAATACTTCTTCCACCTGCTTATTCCTGCCTAGGATTCCTTCATGGGGAGGGGGTCAGCTTTGATTCTATGGTCAAAAATAGGCCTGAAACCATAAACCTGTGGAGGGGGGGCACACCATTGTACACAGAGTGACAGTGGGGGGCGGGAGGAGAGAACAGTGAGGTGGTTAGGAAACTCAGACGAAACAGCTGCTGGCTCTGGAAGCACATGTGGCTCTTCCTGGGCCTCTCAGGACAATTCTACAGGGGGACAGGGCTGGAGCCAGCTATAACCCAGTGGGTCTGCCCCTGCCCCGAAGGTAAGGATACGGCACCTGTGCCAGTATCCAGGGTCCTCATCAGAACCTTCGTGGAAGGAGTCACCGCCAAACGGGACAAGGTTAGGAGCCTACAGCCAGTAGGATGAAGACTCTGAAGAGAGGCTGAAGTGGCTTTAGAGGACCAATCCTCAGCCAGAAGAACCCAAAGGGACAAAGGAGCATTCCCAGTGCCCTAAAGTGGGATACCCAACTTGGGCTGCCTGTCCAGGCCCGCTGGAGACCCGCCCAGGAGCTGGGAGTTAGTCTGGAGAGGCGTGAGTGGACTGGGGAAGAGACACGGAACTGGGTCAAGAGAAAGCGAGAATACTAAAACCACAGGAGACTGCTCCGAGTCATCAGTCACCAGGGAAATAGAATCGGCCACAGCGAAAGGCTGCCTCGCACTAGGACTGCCTTAACAGAAAAGAAAAAGAAGAAAGGGACAGTAACAAGTGCTGGCAAGGATGTGGGGAAACTGGAGCCCTCCCACACGGCTGGTGTGACCCAGTGTGGTAGAGCCACCGTGCAAACAGTCTGCCTACCTCGTGCTGTACAGAGCACAGAGTTTCCATCTAAGCCACCCCTTTCTCCATCCGGGTACACACCCCTACAGCATCAAAGTCAGGTGCCCACACGAACACTCAGACAGGAACGAGCACAACAGCTCTCCTGACACAAGTCTCGGGGGAGGAAAACGACCCAGATGTCCATCGACAGATGAATCCATCAACATAATGCTGTATAGGCATATAAGGGAATATTACTCAGCCATCAAAGAACAAAGCACACCCACACTCTTCTATGTGGACAGACCTGGATGTTATCCAAATGAAGTAAGCCAGACTCAAGGGACCACACGCTGTATTGCGCTACTGATACATGTGCAGTGTCAGAACCACCAGAAGAAAGCAGGTAGGTGGTTGCCAGTAGTTTAGGGGAGGGAGGACTGCAGTTTAGGGGAGGGAGGACTGCAGTTTAGGGGAGGGAGGACTGCAGTTTAGGGGAGGGAGGACTGCAGTTTAGGGGAGGGAGGACTGTAGTTTAGGGGGGAGGACTGAAGTTTAGGGGGAGGACTGAAGTTTAGAGGAGGGAGGACTGCAGTTTAGGGGGGAGGACTGGCAAACAATAACTAAGAACTACAGGCTGATGCAAAAGTTGAACAAGGCAGTAGGATCATTTCACAACCCAATGAACGCGCTAAGGACTGAACTGCATCCTTTAAGAGGGTCACAATGAGATCAGAGAGTAGCAGCGTGGGCATGTAATCCCAACATTTGGGAGGCAGATCATCCTTGGCTACACAGCAAGTTAGATATCAGCCTAGGCTATCTGAGACCCTATCTCAAAAACTAAATGAACAAATAACACCAACAAAAAGCCCTGAAATGGTCGCATGGTACAGCCTATGGTATATGCCTCTTGCCACGTTAAAAATGAACAAACATCCCAAGCCTAAAAGATTCTAGGCCGAGACCCCTGTTATCAAGCAACAGCAAGGCCTGCCAGCCCTGCTCAGAGGATGAGGAGTCAGACTCGGAGAAGTCAAACTCCCAGCACGGCATCCAGCCTGGCTGGCGAGCCTTCACACACATCTGCGATGTCCATGCATGTGCTTTGCCAAAGCTCACCGAATCGGAGTGTGTCCTCCGGAATATGCACAACAGCCCCAGGAGGGAGGGGCAGCTCGTATGTGCAGCTTCGGGTAACAGGGCTAAAGCACCCGCAGTGTCCCCAGCTTCAGCATCAGAGCAGCTGAGATGCTGATCTGCACCGTAGGCAGTGGGAAGTGGGGACAGCACAGGCTTAGCCAAGTCCTGCACTGCGATCTGCACGCAGCCCCTCCTCCCGACGACTTGCTATTGGAGTGCCTCCATTTCTTTCTCTGAAGAAACCCAAGTCACGCCATGATGGTCCATGGGGTAATAAGACGAGCGTGCCCGAAATCTCCTGGCACAAGACAGGGCTCCGTGAACCCTTAGCTCCTTTCCTCCCCAAGGGTAGAAGGAGACCTTCAGCAGGTGTGTGGAGCGAGGGCCGAGCGAGCGGGAAGGCAAGGTCAGGAGAGGATGCCCCACACCAAGAACCAGTGTCCAGGTGACCTTGAAGTTCTGACCCTTGAAATCTAGCATGGCGACTACATGAGACCCTGTGCCAGGGAACGGTTTTAGTGGGGGACACGGGTCGAAGTTCAAGGGCACTGGGATGCCAACAGCACCGGCGTTAGCAGGAGAGAGAAGGTGTAAGAAGGAAGGCTGGAAACGGCAGAAATAAAACTCGCCAACAAAAATAGAAGGAGCTTGCATTTTTAGCGCATCCTCGGTGTGCCAGACGCTACGCTAAGCACTTTACAGAATCCCCGGTGCCTCCTCACATCTCCACAGGGCAAGTTATTATTAACCCCATCCTGCCAAGGAGGGTGTGGACGCAGAGCGTAAGAAGACCGCTTAAGGTCACACACTGAGGCGTCTGCTCTGCGACGAGGCTGAAATGTCCTCTCATGCACATTCCGACTCTACTCTTCCTGGTTCCTTCCCTCAGCTTCAGCCACACTGGGACAATCTCCCAGAACAAGTCACTGGGCTCGAACAATACTGACAGCCCCTGGCCTCAACACAGCCAGCTAGAAGCTGACGCTAGGGATGAGAAGAGATGATAAATATTTGGGAAATTTTAGTCAAATGGAGACTAAAACAGAGAAGCTTCTGTTCTCACCAGCTCTACCAGCTTTAGGGAGAAATCGCCGTCTGCCTCGCCCATTGCCGAATTCCCTGTTGGATATGCCTGCTCTGCTGGACAGAGGCCTCAGGTTCCCAAGCTGAAGCAAGATTGATCACTGGGTGCGTGGTTCGAGGAGCGGAGCGCTGAGTGGCCCAGGGAAGCAGAAGCAACAGGGAAGCCACCCTCCTGCCATCCCAACAGAGCTGCAATGAAGGAACAGCAGGCGACTTCCAAATGCCTCTCCCTCCCCCTCCCCCCAGATGCCAAGTTCATCCTACCAAGCAGTGCAAGAAAGGAAGAGAAGAGACATCTGAGAAGGGCCAGATTCAAGGCTGACCCTGTCCAGCAGAGGGAGGGACAGAGGAGGAAGCACCGGGGGGTGGCATTCCCCTGGAAATGCCAGCCCGGGAGCAGACACCTTCACCTCACTCTTCAGCCACTCCCAAGGAGGCTACGAGCATGGAAGCGCCAAACTCAAGATGTGGAAGTCTTACCCTCGCATGGAGATGCGGACCTGGAGCCCAGCACTACAGACACTGAAGCAGGGCCAGGCAAGATGGTTTGATGGATACAGGCATTTGCCGTGGAAACTGAAAACCTGAGTTCTAGCCACGAGATCACGTGGTAACAGGACAAAAATCAATTCCACAAAGTTGTTCACTGGCACGTCCACATGTACCCTAAGACAAGCACATATGTGTGTGTACACACAATGGATAAATATTAATTTCTTAAGGGTTAAAACAGGTACATTGTAAGCTCAAAGCCAGAGCGGACTACACAGTAAGTTCCATGTGGGCTTGAATTACACAATGAAATTCTGTTTCAAAACCAAACAGACAAACTCCTTAATCTTATCTTAAACTAATGTCTAGGGACTCCTAATGCATCCGATACTATGCTGGCCCTGACACGGCTCATCTCATTTAAACATCAAGGCAGCTACCCAGGCCCCATCAACAATCAGAGCACCCAGGCGTTAAGCAGCAGATACACTGTCAAGCTAATATGTTGTAGGACAGGATGCAAGGCCATGTGGTCTGACCTCAGGACCCACAGCCTTAACCAAGACCTGCTACCACGTCCTAAAACAGTCCCTGGGGAGTTTGTGACAAGGTAATAAAGATGACTTCCAGGAAAGGAAATGGGCACACGGCCGCAGCACTCGGGGACACACCTGTGAGCACACATGTTTTTATTCAGGATGTGAGCCCATCACTTCAACTACACAGCAATTACACACATGCGCTGGAGGGCCCCCGGGCTGACTTGCAATGAGGAGAGTGGTTATTTAATTTTCAAACAGGGGAAGCGGGGATATTGGACAATAGGTGAAAAACCACCCAAATGACCATTTATGGATGATGGGCAAACAAGATGTGGTAGAGACACACTATGAAATAATGACTCTTTGGCAAAGAAAGGAATGTGTTCTGACACAAGCTACGGTATGGATAAACTCTGAAGCCCTTATGCTGAGTGGGAAAAAAGTCTACCCACGAGAGGTAAGACAGTAGAAGAGTCCATTTGTATAAAGTATGTAGAAGAGTCAGACTTTAGAGAGCCGATGTAGTAAAGGGACTAGGGGAAGTCCAGGTGCACGTGCTTCTTCAATGGGCACAGAGTTTCAGTCCGGGAAGACAGAAACAGTCTGGAGTCTCAAGATGGTCACACAACAGCGGAAACATGTGTGTGTGTGTGTGTGTGTGTGTGTGTGTGTGTGTGTTAGGCCCACTCAACTCAAAACTTGCAATTTAGTATCAATGATACATTCTATGCCATGTGCATTTTATCACAATAACAGTTAACAAGCCAATACATAGGATGCCCTTGTACTGGACTTTCAATGCTACATCTGCTCCATGCCCTGTGAAGCCAAGTGGTCCCCCAGTAGAGATGGAGGACTCATTTAGGAAGCTGGGGCATTCTTCCTGAGACAATGTCGGGTCAGTGTCAGGCTCAAGGCCACCTTAAAAGCAATGGGAAAACAGGCTGTGTGAGATCTGAAGGCTATTCCCCACTGAGTTCAAATATCTAAGAAAGGTGAGCTCCGCCTGCATCCAGAATGAGGGCGGAGAGCCGGAAGGCTGAACTGGGGCAGAGAGTGTGGCCAGGGATGCGGATTCCCCCGAGGCTTCGGTTTCAGCCACATGCCTGGCTCGGAGCAAGCGGGGAGGACCCCTCCTCTAACATCAGTATTACCATTCATCGCCTGTAAGATACACACTGCTCACAGAATGAGCATCCCCCAGCACTCACACAGTTAACCCACGTGCCATCCCTAAGAGCTTTTATTTCAGCACAACTCCCATTTTACAGAGAGGGAAATGAGGCTCCAGGAAGCCCAGAGCGGCTCACTGCCACCACAGTGGTGAGGCCAACGCTGGGGCTCTGACCCGAATCCTACCATCTGAACTACTGGAGGTGGTTAACTGACTCGATGAGACAGACTCTTACCAGGCTGCTCCGCCTGGCCTCAGCCTCCTGGGCTCCTGATCCTCCCTACAGCCTTCCGGCTAGGTGGAAACCCAGGGGATCCCTGGGGCAGCCGCCACTCGCTTTGCAGAGTACAGCCCAGGCTAGCCTGGCATACTCAAGCCACTCTTAGGAGTGAACGATGCCACGAAAGTCAGCATTACCCAGAAGGCCACGTGCCGCCAGGCCATTAATTAAGTCCCTATGACATTCTCAGTCCCTTTTCATACTCCCCGACACTAGCAAGGCCGATTTGGGGTAAGGATCACAAATGTTCTCAGCTCACTTGAGAGTCACCTTCAAACTTAACTTGCAGCCACAACACTGTAAAGCTTCAAGCTCCCCTCACCCTCCTCCATCTCCAGGGAGAGCCAGGCAGCCCAGACCTGCCCAACAGGACCTGGAATCGAGCCATCTCGTCAAATAGGGCTTTCAGAGGCCATTTAAGGCAGGAGTAGGAAAGTCTTCTCCCTGACGAAAACCATCTGAACTACTGAGAGAAAAATCAATCGTGATCACGTGAGTAGAAAGGAGCTTAAATTAGGGTTTCTTCAGAGTGAGAAATCTAAAATGACTCTCTTGTCACAGCGTTTGGGAAACGCAGCCAACAAAAACAATATGTATTTTTTTAAGAGAAATCATCCCCAGTCTTACATTTACATCCAATTAAGGGAGAAGAGCGAAGAGAAGACTGTGTAAGAGAGAGAAGGGAGCGGAAAGGCAGGGGTGGTCTCCCCGGACTGGCCCGCCACCCTGTCAGAGGCCAGCTCTGCACAGCAGGGGTGCGGTCCTCGGGCCCCAGAACATCTCCCCTTTCTGTGCTGCTAACATTCACAGGAAGTATATGACATAAAAGAGAAAAGAAAAACCACTAAGACTCACTAGCTATCACTAGCACTGTTCTTTGCTTACAAAAAAATAAAAAGTAGTATTTGGGGTTAGAAAGATGGCTCTGAGGTTAAGAGCACTCACTCACTGCGCTTGCTTCCAGAGGGCCCAGGTTTGACTCCCAGCACCCACGCGGTGGCTGTGGCTGAGGTCTGTAACTCCAGTTCCAAGGCACTCTGATGCTCTCTTTTGGCCTCTGTAGGCATTGCATGCACATGATGTACAAATATACAGACAAACAGACCACATATGCATAGAAAGAAAGAAATCTAAAAAGCCAGTGTACATAGCATAAACACCTTTCTCTCTTCCAGTATTCACTTGGTGTTTAGAAGCATTTTTTGAATCACAGATGGGGTATTCCTTTGGTTAGCACAGGCTAACCTGGAGCTCACTCTCCTCCTGCCTCAGCTTTCATAGCAATGGGAGCTGTCTTACTGTATCATGTTCGAAGACATGATTTCTTTGGAAGGTTATACAATAGTCCCTCACGTGAAGGCATCCTGCCACGTATTTAAATTCCCTTGTTGTTTGTTCTTAAGATAACTTAGCTAGTCTGGAACTTGCTTTGTAGCCTAGGCTAGCCTTAAATTCCAAATCCTCTCGTCTTACCTTCCTGAGTGCTAGCATTATAGGCCTGGGGCACTACACCAAGTCTAAATTCACTTCTCAGCTGATGAGTAAAAGTGTAGATGGTACATACTGACCACCTATCACAGGACAGTTCAACACCTGTGTGGGCTGCCTGATGTTCACACCAGCAAACTGTCTGTAGCTTCACAAGCGTGTTTCATTTCTTTATGGCAAAAGCCTTCAAGATTCTTCCTTGTAGATTTTTAAAATACACGGCATGGTATTATTATTATTATCATCATCATCATCATCATTATCATTATTATTATTATTCACAGGCACCTGGCTGGGTAACACTCACCAGAACATCTTTTTCTTTTAATTTTATTCATTTCTTCATTTTCTGTGTGTGTGTGTGTATCTGTGTGTGTGTGTGCTCACACCTAACTTCTTCTATCTGACTGCAGCTTGCTGTATAAAACATATAAAACACGCATTTTCTCTTGTATGCTTAGAATATTTTTCCATTACAGATGACGTCTCCCTGAATATACACAGAACTTCTTTGGGATAAATTCCAGCAAATGGAGCTGTGAATGGACATTTCTAAGACTCCTGACACCAGCTGCCGAAGAGATGCAGTAAACATAACAAGCAATGCAGCAATGCAGCACGGGTGCAGCTCTAGACGTGCATGGGCCAGCTAAGGCCACACCAACGCCGGGATCCGGGATCCGGGATCCGGGATCCGTCCGGTCGCTAAGCTGCTCCCACTTCTGCAGGTGGGACTGCACCTTGGAATCAGTGTGAAAACGTCCCTGCCAGCACTGGTCACGCCACCTCGTGCAGCAGGTAATGTCTGGCTGCTAGGAGCACCGTGCAGTGACCCTGGGGATGCAGGCGGGGATGAGCCCTGCTCCCCTCTGCATCCCTGTTCAACCTTTTCATCTTCCACCAACAGTTCCCAAACTATTTTTGAGTCTTTTTAAATTTTATGCCTGTGAATGTTTCTTGCTTGTATGTATGTTATGTGCCATAGCATGCAAGCCCATGGAGACCAAAAGAGGGTTTCAGATCCCCTGAAACTGGAGGTACAGCTGGTTTTGAACTAAAATGTGGGTACTGGGAACTGAACCCAGGTCCTATGCAAAAGCAAATAAGGAATTCGGAATTCTTAACAACTTAACCACTGAGCCATCTCTCCAGCCCCATTATTATTAGTATTATTTTTAAAGAGATAGAGTCACAGTTTTCTGTTGCCCAGTCTAACTATAAATTCCTGAGGTCAAGCAACCATCCCTCAGTCTCTCAAGTCGCTGGGCCTGCAGGTGGGACGCCGCCCACCTGCTTTTATTTGTTATTTTGAGGGAAGGGGTGAATCAGTCTCTCTGCACAGCTCTAGCTGTCCTGGAATTCAATAGGTAAGCTAGCCTGGCCTCAAACTTGCAGAAATCCACCTGCCTCAGCCTCCCAAGTAGCTCGGACTGCAGATGGGCCACCACCTACTTTTAAACTCTTCTTATCCCTGACCTTATCAGAAAGTCACATGTCCAAGGAATCTGAAGTGAGAAAGATCTGGGACCTTGGACACACCCGAAGGTATTCCAGAGTCCTACTCTGTGGCACGACAGTAAGGCTACCTCCCCCTGGAGTTACTGGAAAGATTAGTGAGAGAATAGTGAGGAGAAGTGTTTAGTCACTGTGATAAGAACCTAGAGGACAAAAAACAAAAGATAGCTGTTTCAAAAAAATTATAAAGCTGGGCGTTGGTGGCGCACGCCTTTAATCCCAGCACTTGGGAGGCAGAGGCAGGCGGATTTCTGAGTTCGAGGCCAGCCTGGTCTTCAGAGTGAGCTCCAGGACAGCCAGGACTACACAGAGAAACCCTGTCTTGAAAAACCAAAAAAAAAAAAAAAAAAAAAAAAAAAAACAAAAAAAAATTATAATACATAACAAAACCACCAAAAAATTGTCTAATCCTCTGCCACGGGAGGAGATTAAAGACTCAGGCAGCTGCCTCACTTGTCTGACACTTATCCAGCCCCAAATGCCTGCCGGGACTCAGACCGCCATGTGTGCCAAACCCTGAACTTCAGCCCCAGGGCAAGGGAGGACAGTGAGCGGGGCCAGTCTGGCAGCGGGCAGCTGGTCAGCGTGGAGTCCAGGAGCTCCCAGGGAGCTGTGCACAGAAGGGGCCACAGCACACCAGAGAGATGCGGCTCGCCAGGTCAGGGGTCTGCAGTACCGGGAGGAGCCAGCGGGGAAGAGGCACAAGGAGCACTGGCTCCTTCCAGGAGGACCAAGCATGTGACAAAAATAACAACCCTCCCCTGCTGACCACCCCAACCCCACCCCCCATCCCCCACCCCACCCACCCCACCCCCGCCCAGGCAGAGCTGCCATTGTTCACAGGGACAGCAGAGGTGAGTCACTGTGACAATGTCCACCACTCTATCAGCAGGAAACAGCTGGTCTGGCCAATACACCAAATGCAGGAAACCTCAATCTCCCCAGGGCCCCCCAGGGCCCTTCCCTGTTTAGACACCCAGCATCCTGCCTGCCTGTTCCCTAGAGAGCCCTGACCAGCCTCAGGCATCCATCCTGAACAGACAACTCCGTTTCCTGCCTCCATGTTTCCGAGGCAAAACTCACATTTTGGAGACTCTCCGAAGAGCAGAGAGTTGGTGGTGTCTCCTGGATGACATGAAAACAGGCCACAGGCAGAACAATGACACTGCATTAATTCAGAAAAGATGCTTTCCCTAGACCAATGCCTGAGCAGGTGGGCACCAGCCCAGTGCCACAGCATGTTCAGACAGAACAAGGACCATTCTGTCTCTGGGGGTGGGGGGGGTCTTCCCAACTTCCTTATCTACAGACTTGACACAGACTGGTGTAGATAAAGGCCCTTTCCATGCAGAGATTCATAACCAGCTCAAAAAATGAAAGAAAGAAAGAAAGAAAGAAAGAAAGAAAGAAAGAAAGAAGGAAGGAAGGAAGGAAGGAAGGAAGGAAGGAAGGAAGGAAGGAAGGAAGGAAGGAAGGAAAGAAGGTGGTTCGTGGCCTCAAGTCAGAAGACAGCCCCACCTGTCTCCTATCTCCAAGGCTTCTTAGCTGTGTCCCCTGGAGCGCACTTTCCTTGACATCCTTTGATGAAAGTCTACAGCAAGTGTCTGTGGGGGGTAGAATGTAAATTAGTGAGGCCAACGCAGGCACATCCTTACACTGTCAAGACCAAATGATCCAGCACTTCTGAGGCAGAGGCAGGTGAAACTCTGTGAGTTCAAGACCAGCATAGTGAGTTCCGTGCCAGACAGAGCTATATATACTGAGGTCTTGTTTCCAAAACAAATGGTAGGTAGGTAGATAGGTAGGTAGGTGGGTAGGTGGGTGGGTGGGTGGATGGGTGGGTGGATGGATGGATGGATGGATGGATGGATGGATGGATGGACAGACGGATAGATGGGTGGATAGATGGATGGGTGGGTAGATGGATGGGTGGAGGGATCAGGAAAAAACATGGCTAAGTATCAGTACAAGCTGAAGTTCAAGTCTGTCAGGCTACAAGTGTCAACTTACCCAGCCTCAATCCTCATGTATATACCTCTCTCCTGTATTGAGGTATGGGCTCTAACCCTGAACAGTATCACTGGGGCCTGAAAATATCTGTGTCTATATGGGACTCATCATATTTTAAACCTTAGCCTCCAGGGCTGGGCATGGGGCACACACACCTGTAACTTAGCACCTGGGAGACAGAAAGCAGGAGGGTCAGGAGTTCCAGGTCATCATCTTTGACTACAGTGTATTCCCAGCCGGCCTGGTTTTTATGAGACTCTCGCAAAAGAAAACCAAATCTCCATTCCCTCATTTGAGGATTACAGTAAAAAATAAAAACAAACAAACAAACAAAAAACAAAACCAAAACCAAACCCGAGCCTAGTGTCGGGAGGAAGTGATGGGATCTAGGCTGCCCAGTGACAATGAAGTCAGCAGAGCAGAAAGGGACTTTAGGAAGACCCACCCAAACTCTCATTCTCCCTAGAGGAAATGTCACTTGCCAAGGCCTTGGAACTGAGCCACAACCTAGAAGGAGCCGGTGACAAGTGCTGAGCTGTCCCCAGCCCCACACAGGTTCCCTGAATCCAGTCTCTCTTGCACATGGATTTGTAGTATTATGGCCCAGTGCTGGACAGCTGTGCCTCCTGAGCACTGGTCTCCAAACTATCATGCGGCCCCTTCCCTGGGTGAACATCTGTATCCCACCTGCAGCCCATGGCCACACAGCAGGCAGGTGATGCGTCAAGGTGTTCTGATCTGCTCAATTATGGCTCCTTTCTTTGCCCCGGCCTCATAGCGTATGCTGAGTGTGACTCATGGTGTGCACTCTATGCCCAGACCTGTTCTATCCCAGCCTGAAGTAAGTGGGAAGAAAAGGCCGGGCACAGGAAAATATGGGGACAGCAACGGGGAGAGAGAAGGGACAGGGGAAGGGCTGGAAAGCATGAGGCGTACGTGAGATACGGCTGGGGCCGAGCAGCTGAAGGTGACAGAGGACACAGGAGCTGGGCAGGTGGGCTCAGAAGGGAAGATGGGCCAGCGAGCCTCAGCGGGAGAGCGCTACTGCTGCTGGACTTCTGCTTCCTGCCACTCAAGTGTCCTGATGAGCCAGCAAGGAGCAGGTCCTGCAGGTTTAACCAGCTTGGTTCCAAAGCTCTGAGCTTCTGGGCAAAGGAGGAGTCCCGCCCCTGGGACCCTGTTTGAACTTGTTCTTTCTCAAAAAAAAAAAAAAAAAAAAAGAAAAAAGAAAAAGAAAAAAAGAAAAGGTGTCACCCTTGAGGGCTCTAGAAGTCAGGAATTTGGAATTCTTCCTGCTCTCTAAAGCGTACACTGTAAAGCTTTCCAGTTCACACCAGCTGAAAAGCAAACCTCTGCAGGAGACAGAGCCACTTGGCCGACGACCGGCCGGCTCTCCTGAGGCAGGCAATTCAAGGGGAAGAACTTTGAAGGCTGAAAGGGCCTTAGTGGCCAGGCACAAAGCCCTGGGGTTACAGTAGCAAGGCCCAGGCCGAGAGAGAGAGAGAGAGAGAGAGAGAGAGAGAGAGAGAGAGAGAGAGAGAGAGAGAGAGAGAGAGAGAGAGAGCTGACTTGATGAGCCTGAGGTCACACAGCCAGTCAACACAGACCCGCACCAGGGGCGGGGACCCAGGCCCACCAGGCCTGCGCCTTTTCTGGGCAGGGCAGGGCAGGGCAGCATGGTTCTTTCACACAGGAATACTTCCCGGAACACGGTATGCTGTCTCCTGCAGCTCATCTCTTCCCGGGCTCTTAGAAAAATCTGTATTTTGAACAAAGGCCCAAGGTCACCCATGCCTTTCAATGCAGGTTTCTTCCGAACTTAAGAGGAAGCTGAGAGAAGGGACGGAAGCTCCCGCAGTGAGGGGAAGCAAGTAGGACAGCGTACCCTGCTGGGAGGACCGCAGGTTAAATACACTGCCCCACCCTCCAGGCAAAGGCTGGGTGGGTGGGAAGGAGGGGGAGCTGGGCTTCCACAGGTACACAGGCATCATGTGATTACCAAGCCTCCCAAAGCCAAAGGACAACTCAACTCCCAGAGGCTTCCCTGGGCTCAGAGCCAGGTACTTATATGGAAAGTAGAGACTGGGGGGAAGGGGGTGACCCCCAGGCTTCAGTTTGCTTCCCTGACTGTGTAGGGAGTTTAAAAGCCCCATCCAAGCCTTGACACCCTAAAACACATGCTAGGCACCCATCCAGCACATGTGAGGTACAGCAGAGATGGCAGGTTATTCACTATGTAACCCACACAGGGTCACTTTCTAAACACCCTGAAGGCAAAGACCACAGCAGCCCGTCCACCACGGGTTCAGAGAACAAACTTGGGGAATTTTTCGTTTGTGGGATTTTATGAACACATCCCCCTAGCTTGTGGGTGAGCTAACCTGGGGGGTGCACCTGCCCACAGTACCCCAGGGTCACGCTAAGCCCTGTGTCTATGCCCATCTGAAAGCTCTGGGCTGCTGTGGAAGGCTGCCAGACGCTCACCCCGAGCTGTCAATCAGTGTTCGGCTCGGCTGGCCAGCCCACACATCAAGAGCTCGGTCAGTGTCACCTGGGTGGGCTCCACAGGTCACAGATGAAGAGACTGTCTGGTGGCCTGAGGCTGGTTCTCGGGGTGTCTGGGTAGTGATTCGCTGAGCAGAGTGGATAAGAGAACATGCTAAGGAGGTCAAAGGCTGCCAAGGCAAACGCTTTCCCAGAAGAGGTGTTCTAGTCTGGGGGGGAGGGGGACGAGGAACGTAAGACTCCTCCCCCCTCCTTCTCCAGTTCCTGGCTCCTCATACTGCCACTGCCACCACAGACAGGTGTGCACTGCCTGCCACGTGCCGGGCAGGGCTCTGGATGCTGGGCCTCCTACCTCAGTGTCTGAAGGCCGAGGCCCAGGTCCTTTAGTGTTCCCACTTTATGATGAGGAAAAGCCTCATCTAATTTGCCCGAGGTCACAGGAGGACTGGCAGAGTCAGGGTACGAACAGCGTCTGTAATGTTCTCATATAGATAATAAGATATTAGCAGGCTTAGAGGACAGTAGGTCTGAACCCCCTACCTCACAGGCCATCTGGAACTGCAGTTTTGAGTTTGAAGGGGTGTATTATTATTATTATTATTATCATCATCATCACTATTACTGTTACTATTACTGTTACTATTACTGTTACTATTACTATTACTATTACTATTACTATTACTATTACTGGTCAAAGGAATGGGATGTGAGTCAGATCTCTGGCCCTGCACGGAGACGTGACACCCTGAACTTCCCAGATGGTCATTAACAGTTAACTGTCTAACCCTGGCTCTAGAGGCCCTAACTAAACCTTCTAAGGTTACGGTCTAGCAGGAGGCTTACACACCATCAGACCCTTCTGTAACAGCCAGTCTGGACAGGTCTGTCAATCACCTGAAGCAGCACACCGCCCTTCGGGGAAAGCGGCTTGTGCTGGAGCACTGGGTCTCACCTTCCGAACGCTGCCACCCTTTAATCCACTTCCTCATGTTATGGTGACCCCCGGCCATAAAACCATTCCAATGCTACTTTATAACTGCAACTCTGCTGCTCTTATAAACTATAATGTGACTGTCTGACATGCAGGGTATCTGACGTACAACCCCTGTGATAGGGTCACTCAACCCACCAAAGGGGTCGTGACCCACAGGTGGAGAGCCAGTGTTCCAGAGCGCGGCCAAAATGAGGCAGGCTTCAAATGTAGAGCCTCACAGATGTCCCTCACCATTGTCTACGCCACCCCTGAGAATGTGCTGGGCTCTGAGGTGGCCCCTTTGGCCAATGCCCACCTGTGAATGCACTCTCCTCTCCTCTGCAATAAACTCTACTCCATGAGACTCTATGAATCCTGCACAGGATCAAAAGGACTGGGGACCACGTGGAAGCCATAGGCACAGTGATGACCTGGTCTGCAGTGATTCCTCATGGAGCCTGTTACCTCCAGACCCACCCAACCTACCAAGCCACAGACCGTGGGCAAACTCCGAGCTCATGGTACCCAAGAGCTCAACTCAGACCTGCTGAGGGAGGCCCACCCAGCAGACGCTCTGGGTCCCATCTGCCTTCAGCCTCCAGGCAGGGAAGAGGCAAACGGGAGGCCCGAATCCCACAGGATGTTCTGTTCCCACTCCGTCAGAGTCCCAAAACAGATGGACAGGGGACTCTCTGAATGACTCACACACCACAGAAGGCTGGAGGGATGAAAACTCAGCTGGAACAGAGTTCGAGAAGAGCCTCAGGGAGAGGGAAGTGCCCCAAACCCAGCTCCCTCCCACGGAGAGCCTTGGGCAGCATGGCCTGGCGTGGGTCTCTCAGTCCCTTGCGGTTACAAAACTAGCAGTTTTTGTTTCCGTTTTTTAAAGAGGTATTTCACATATGTGACTGTCTTGCCTATGTCTATGTCTGTGTAGCACATTCATGTCTTAGTGCCCACAGAGACCGGAAGGCTGCAATCCCAAGCCTGGCTTTTCAGATAGTTGTGAGCTATCATGTGGGTGCTGCAAACCTAACCTGGGTCCCCCCAGAGAGCACCCTAGACTTGTAACCACATAGCCAGCTCCCCAGACCCCAGACTCTAAGGGTTTTCTTCCATGGAGAGCAGCAGACAGACTGCTGGATCCGCATGGACCGGAGCCGCCCTCAAAGATGAGAACCAAACATTAACGATCAACTACGAGTCCTCTTGTCATTTCTGCCGATGCGCCTTTAACAATAGGCTGCTTGTCCCAACCTCCCTCACCAGCTCAAAGGCTCAGCCCTGCCAGGAAGGGGTGGCACCGAGGAGCGCTCGCAACCCTTCCAGCAGGGCACACTGCCCACATGACACCCATCGGGTGGGCGCGGGGCTCCTGGCCTGCGCTAGCAGCGAGAGGGACTCCGGCAGGCCTCACGGGCTACTTGATTCTTGCTACCACTCAGAGTGACGCCGTCTTCACTTTAGCACTGTCTTCCACAAAGCCATCCTCCTCAAAAGGTGCAGATTCCTCGTCCCGAAAGTTTACAACTCATTCTGCTGTGCCAAGGGCAGTCGTAGCAATCTGGCCCCACCCCCTCCAACCCGCCTAGACGTGGAGGCCAGAAGGCTACAAACCCATTACACTTTGGAGTGCGTCCAAAGGGAACGGGCGCAGAGACCAAGCTAGCCAAGAGAGGCAGCTGAAGGCACTGGCCAGCGGGCCACGGGGAGTGGTTGCCGCACAGACCACGGAGCCAGCTTGCTCTCCCAGGTCCTGGCAGCGGAGCATGGCCAAAGGAACAATGTTCCCAAACGGAGAAGCTGAACTCCAGAGCTGCCTGGCAGCAAAAAGGAGTCTCCCAGCTGTGGGAATGCCCAGCAGGGGCCAGGCCCTGACTGGACTTCAGTGGGAAGGACACTGCAAGTTAGGATTCTCTTAGACACTTGGATGTCTTAGATGTCTTATAACCTCTTCTTTTTCTTTCTTTTTTCTTTTTTTGAGACAGGGGTCTCTCTAAGTAGCATTGGCTGTCCTGGAACTTGCTCTGTAGGCCAGGCTGACCTCAAACTCACAGAGATCCTCCTGGGCACTGGGATTGATTTTTATTTTCCTTTGGTGTCCCTGAGGCTTCTGCCTAAGTCTGTTAACCTAGGCCTAGTCCTGGAAGCTTCTAGTGTCCACATGATCTTATCTAGACCTACAATGTTTTCAGCCTCTGAGACTTACTGCTGAACAAGCTTACCGTTTCTAGCTCTTCCTGATCTCTGGCTGGCTCAGCTGATCAAATCAGTTGTTCTGGCTGAAAACTCCTCTCCACACTGACTGACTGACTCATTCTGGCTTCTCTCAGCTCCTCCTAAATTGCTCTGCTTGGCCTCATACTGACTTTGGCAATGTGTTCTGATCTTCTGACTCCTCATTCTCTGGCTTGTTCTGTCTTCACCTGTGTCCAGCTTGTTCTCTCTGCAAGCTGTCTCTGTACAACTGTCCTGGTCAAACCGCCTCCTCCCTCTGACCTGCCCTTCCTCAGCTCCCCTTTTCTCTCTCTCCTCGTGAGAGGTGGGCATATCCTCCTCTGTCAAATCCTTCTCTGATCCATCACTTTGTCTGCCACTCAATGAGACATCACTTTCAAACATGGTGCTCCCTCCTACAAACTGACTTTACCCTCATTGTTAGAGATTAGAGGTGTGAACACTAAGGGCGTGTCTGTATTCCAGACAGAGGGATTAAAGGTGTCGGATAAGGGCGAAGCCACACCACAACTAGAAACAGGTCTTTTTTTTTTTTTTCAGTAAATAACACAGTCTCTGGGTTCACAGTGTGATCAAATATCCTGCAACACACCACTACCTGTTTTCCTACAGCCTTTTCTCCTTTTCTCACACACACACACACACACACACACACACACACATTCACAGATATAAAAAATAAATATTTTCTTGAAAGGAAGTTCAAGGTGAGCTAGAGACGTGGCTCAAAGGTTAAGAGCACTTATTCCTATTGCCCAGGGCAGGATTCAGTCTCCTATACCCACATGGCAGCTCACAACCATCCGTAATGCCAGTTACAGGGGATCCAATGCCCTCTTCTGAACTCAGAGGAAAACAAGCACGCTGCAGTGCACATACACACGTGCACGCAAACACACACGCACACACACACAAACCCATCCAGAACAAAAAATAAAAATAAATAAATAAAGTTATTTAAGGTTTAAGTTCAAGAACATTCTCACCTACAAAAGAAGTTCGTGGACTCTGTAAGAAGACTGTCTTAACAAAGGCTAACCGGAAGTGGTAGCCTGTTACTTTGTAGCTACTTGGGAAGCTAAGACAGGAGCCTTGCTTAAGATTGGGAGGTAAAGATCAGCCCAGGTAACAGGGCAAGACCCTATCTCAAAACCTCAACAAAACAAAAGCCTGCAGTCAGCCCTCGAGGCGGGCGTGATGCGTATTCTGAGTGACAAGACAACTCTCCCGCGGACTGATGAGCAGACAGCACACAGAGAATGTGCCCCTTTCAACACTGGAACTTTCTTCAGTGGCGTGAGGCTCAATCCCCCTGAATCTCACAAAGAAAGGAAATGAAGTTCTGACGCATGCTAGGGCATGGATCCCACCGAGTTAAAGGCCAGTCACAAACTACCACATACTACATGACTCCACCTAGGAGAACTGTCCGGAGCAGGCAGACGCAGAGGGACAGAGAGAGCGCACCGGTGCTGTCCAGGGCTGGGCTTGGGAGAGAAGCGGGGAGAGGATGGGAGAGGCTGCCAGTGGGATTTCTTTCCGGGCAACAAAAATGTTCTAGAAGTGAGAGTGGTAACTGATGGTTTCTTTATTAATTTAGTTGTTGATGTTCCCGGATTTCGGCACCATTGATGGGATTTAAAAGAGAGAAAGGGTGTTAGTGAGTATGGCACGGCGGCGTGGGGGAAGGGGGTACCTAAGAGGGCCCATGCCTAGGCATCCCCTCCCCCTGACAGACCACACATACACACCAACATGGTATAGAATAGAGTTTATTTAGAGAATATTAGAGAATAGGATGAGAGTCAATGGTATAGTGGAGAGAGAGAGAGAGAGAGAGAGAGAGAGAGAATAGAGAGAGAGTGGAGGCCAGCCATGACCACGTGGAGAGAGGGGGGAGGGGAGCCCAAGAGGGGCAGAGAGGTGAGAGGATGAGAAGAGAGAGGGGAAAGAGGGGGGGAGAGAGAAGAGGGGCAGGCAGCCCCTCTTATAGTGGACCAGGCATGTGGGGCGGGGCATACCTGGCTATTGCCAGGTAACTGTGGGGTGGAGCTTGAACAGAGTACCAACAGTAACGGTCACACAACAGAATATGCTAAAACTAAAACTAAAACAAACAAACAAAACCCCACTGAATCATATCCTTAAGATGGGTTAGGTTTTTAGGGAAGTGAGTTTCATATGAATAAAGCAAACAGCTGGCCCTCTTCCTTAATTTCAGTTCTTTACAAGGAATGTGATAAAGGACAGAGATTATGGAGCTCATTATGGGACTTGCCAGAGTCCAAGATGTCAGTCAGTCAGTCAGCAAGTATGTATTGAAAACATAAGGTATGCATTGCCCTGCCTGGGGGTCAGGGGTCTGTGGGCCCAATCTAACCCACTGCCAATTTTGGTACAGCCTGCAGGCTAGGAATGGTTTCTATATTTTATAAGATTGGAAAAAAAATCAAAAGCAGAATAGTGTTTCCTGACATGTGAAAATTATATAAAATTTGCATTTCAGCATCCAAAATAAATATAATGGGAACTCGGTCATGCTCACTCGCTGGTGTACTGTCTGTGGACGCCTGTGTGAGACGAGGGCCAAGCTGCGGGACTGCAACACGGACCATACAGTCTGAAAAGCCTAAGGTCCTTACAGCAAGCATGCGGTGCTAGACCAGATCAGGGTGGGGGAGGGGTGGGGGACGGGTGAGGGAGGGGTGGAGGAGATAGGGCAGCCCAGGCCTCTCCCCTCATACACTTGAGGCACAGTGAAGACCAGGAAGGTCTGAGGACCACACCCATGAGTATAAAAACACCCTGGTGGAGACGCACATGGCCATGCAGGAAGACATCTACAGCCTGTGAGTGCACAGAACACAGGGACCCGCCCCATACCAGGGCCAAGGAAGGCGTCCCCGAGGGCTTGACTGTGAACCTGGAGGAGCAGGCAGGAGTCACGTGTGCACAGGTCTTGAGGAGCGCAAGCTCTGGCTCAGAAAGGCTCCTGTCAGTCAAACAGGGTGGGGGCAGGGCCTGAATGACAGCTGAGGTCCTACCTGCCAGCCCCACTCTCTTGGGGAATGTGGTAGAGGTCGAAAGTCGGTGATGTCCAAACCTTGTGCAGGGGAGACCAGACAAGAAAGGTGAGGAGTGGGGCAGCTGGTGTGAAGCACTGATGACCCAGCAAAGGACTAGGTGCTTGGCTTCCATTGTCATCGCGGACACAGGAGAAAAGGATGCCCTCTGGTCTTCAGGAACAAAGAGCAAGTGAATCTCAGGCAAGCGCTCTAGCACCTCATGACCCTCCCCACAACAAATGCCTGCAGCGTGCCTCTCCAGGGCTTTGGTCTGGGTCTGCAAGGTCCTCCAAACTTGTGTGTTCGGGGGAAGCTTGGACCCCAGACCATGGCCCTAGTACAGTCTCCAGGGGGCAGAGCCAGTGGAAGGCAGCGGGGGCCACCGGGATGTGTCAAGGCCCCCTTCCCTCTCTCTGAATCTTCTCTCTGTGCTGCCTCAGAGCTTAGCTCTGTCACAAACTTCCTGCCGTGGCACGCTGCCTTGCCAGAGACCCCAAAGAAACAGAGCTGGCTGGTCATGGGCCAAAACCTCCCCCCGAAACCACAAGCCCTCAAAGAGCGTGCCCCCTCATCCATGCATTCACCTCGGGTGTCTTCACACAGCAAGGAAAGAGAGCGGAGGAGTCTGCCACACAGCCACAGACCCGCTTCCTCCTCCCCTGAGACACACACACAGCCCACCGCCATGCTCCTGCCTGCCCTGGGCCCTCCCCTGCTCCCCTGCCTCCACCCCACCAGCCTTCCCCCAAGCACATTTGATGTCTCTTGACTGTGGTTGGGGGAGGGGAAACTGAGCCCCCAGTCTCCTTGTTAATGTTTCACTCAAATGCCAGCACGATTCAGGGATCACTAGGCCTCTGAGGGAAAGAGACAGAAAACACTCTAACACACACAGACACACATATCCATCTCTCTCTCTCTCTCTCTCTCTCTCTCTCTCTCTCTCTTCACAAGAAACAGCAAAAAATAGATATAACTATCACTAATGTCCTCAGAGAAACAAGAGGCAATACATAGTGTATTCGTGCTGCCAAAGCAGGGTGCTATAAAAGGAAGAGCTTGAAACCATTACATCTCTTGGAAGTTAAAAGTATGCTAATTCCAATGAGAGCAGCAGCTGGGTGTGTGGCACAGCATTAGAGACCGCTCCTCCCCTCCCCCCAGGTCCCGGGTCTGATCCCCGGCCACCTTCTGCCTCCCCAAAGGGCAGGAGGATAAACTGAGGAAAGATTTCTATGAAGCCCAGTGGGTAGGGCAGTTGCCACACACGTGTGGGGGCCCGAGTGCAACCCCCAAACCCACATAAATCAGACACCTAAGGCAGGACGGCAGTACCAGAACCCTGACAGCAAGACCAGGGGCAGGTAGAAACCACCACCAGAAGAGTGCCGGCGGCAGAAAAGGGAGCCTGTCACAACCAGGGTAGCTGGAGGGCGTTCCTGCTGGAGGGCGGAACGCTGCATACATGTGTAGCTAAGCACTCACGCTCACTCCCACTGTGTGTGTGTGTGTGTGTGTGTGTGTGTGTGTGCGCGCGCGCGCGCGCGCACATCTCCCTCCACACGCACAAGCACATGAGAAGAGAAGGCTAAAATCAATCTTTTTTAAATGAAAGAATCTGGGGGATTTACCATCCAAATTTTAAAAGAGAGAGAGAGAATGGGGGGGAGGAGAAAGAGAAAAAAAGAAGGAAATCACCAATGAAATAATGCAAGAACCCCCCCCCCCCGCCAATAACTGAATGGCATTGTTTTCACAACTACAAGAATCCAGAATGCCTAACACATTGGGTGAGACTTGACCCACGAAAGGCATGATGGTGTCTCACAAAACGCCAGATTCCAAAGAGAAAAGCCATGCCACCTGCAAAGGATAAAAAGCATAATGGCACTGAACTTTCTGACAGAAACCCTAGGTTTTAAAGGAAAATTAAGCAATGCATTGCATGTGTGCACCCACACGAGCACACAGACACCACACACACACACACACACACACACACACACACACTCCCAGCATACATTAAGCCAATATCAATACATTATGCACGCAGAATAGCTAGCTCGGATGTGCACATCCCACTCTGTCAGCGAGAGCACCTACGACATGACAGATGATTACATCACCCGTCACGTTTGCCCCAGTGGTGGAAATGACAGATCACTTACTCTCTGCGCACCCGACCCCACAGCAAAGGCAGGATCTTGATTCTCCTCTCTGTCCACAGCCCACAGCACAGAAGGGAGCGAGCACAGGAGCTGGGGGCTGCTGTGAAAGGAGGATGCAGGGGTGTCTGAAGAGAAGAGACATGGAAACTGAGTCCTCGGGGATAGGTAAGGGAGATACATGTGGTGCCAGAGCAGCCGGAACGGGTGCGGAGGTCCCGGGCCTCGGCACAAGTCCATCAAGAGGCTGACACAAATTCTAGTTGACATCTGACATGAACGGCAGGAATGAACCAAGTCATGCTTAAGGAGTATTATTAAGCCGGGCAGTGGTGGCGCACGCCTCTAATCCCAGCACTTGGGAGGCGGAGGCAGAGGCAGGCGGATTTCTGAGTTCGAGGCCAGCCTGGTCTACAGAGTGAGTTCCAGGACAGCCAGGGCTACACAGAGAAACCTTGTCTCTAAAAAACCAAAAAAAGAAAAAGAGAAAAAAAAGTATTATTACGCCAATATGCTATTTGGGGGTTACTGTGTGTGTGTGTGTGTGTGTGTGTGTGTGTGTGTGTAGACCAGGGATCAACACCTGGTGTCTTCCTCAGTCACTGCCCATTTTGTTTTTTGAAATAGGGTCTGTGTTTGAACCTTCAGGCTCACACGGCCTTTTGTCAAGGGATTCCTCTGTCTCTGCTTCCCCAGCGATGGGCGTACAGATGTGCACAGCTGGCTCTGACACAGGTGCTAGGGATCAAACTCAGATCTTCAAACTTACACGGCAAGCACGTTAGCAACTGGGCTATCTTCCTACCTCTCTACCACTTTAGTGGCCATTTCTGGAACAACATAGTAAAGAATGAAAAACAGAGTCAGGTCGGGCATCGTGACTCACATCTGGTCATTCCAGATCTTGGGAGGCTGAGGCAGGAAGATGGCCCCAAAGCCACCCATCCTGGGCAACAGTGTGAGACCACCTCAAAGAGACGGCCTGAAGTAGGATGCATGGGGACCCCGAAGCACAAGGCTGGTGCTGGGTGTAAGGGGCCAGTCCTAGAGAGCCCCAGCAGCACCCTGGGGCATGGGCCACCATGAAGCCATTGTCCTAAACAGAAAGGATGAGGCAGTCCTCGAGGGAGACGCGACGGGCACCTACTGTGGGCTGGAGCAGACGGCCCAGATGTGGTCCCTCTCTCCCCTGCATGGAAAGACCAGCGCCTGAAGACTTGGGAGGAGGCCAGAGCAGGCTAGGAAGGATGACGAATCAGGCTGGGGTACGCCGTGAGCATCAGGCCACCTCTCCTCTCGCAGCCCTGCCTCCCTACCCTTGGGTTTTACTTGCTGGATTTCTCAACCATGAGACGAGACGGAGACGTAGTCAAGGATGAGTAACAGCCTGGCCCCGCACCACGCTTGATGGAATTTATGGAAGCATCTTGGGAGACAGCACCTTCCTCCCTCTCTCCACAGCCACAGCGTGCAGGGAGATCGTCTAATTGATTTCTGCAGCTGTGTGGTGATTCTGTGCTTTGGAGCTGTTGGCAGTGGTGCCGGTTAGGTTGTCGGACTTTGTGTGTGTGTGTGTGTGTGTGTGTGTGTGTGTGTATTCGTGTGTAAGACAGAAGATAAAGTCTGTGGGACTTATTTCCTTTCTCCCATCATGAGGTCCCAGGGACTGAACTCTGTTCCTCAGGTTTGGTGGCAAGAGCTTTTACCTGCAGAGCCATCTCAGCAGCCTAATTTCCAGAAGAGAAGTGAAGTCAAGGACACGGTGACTTGGCCCTGTGGCTGGGAACCCGAGGGCTCTGAGCAGCTGGGAAGAGTCTTTCCCTCAGTGATAACTGTCACCTTCACCTTTCAAAGCAACGGCGAGCCCCCGGGCTCAGGGGCCAAGAGCTGGGCTCTGCTGATTGCACATAAGCCAAGTCAGGACACTCTTGCTGCCCCAGCTGCAGCTGCCAGGCCCTGCCTCATGCGGCAGCGAGCCACAGCACGATGCCCCCACCCCACCCACCGCCAGTTCCCTTCCTTGCTCCTGGTAAGGACAGAGCTGGCATCTGACACTGCAGTCAACACAGCTGGGAGCACTGCAGCACCCACTATGTGCCCAATCTCTCCGGGTTCTTTCTTCTTGTACATAAAAGGGGTAAACTGAGTCACAGAGTGACGTCCAGAATAGTAGAGACCGTACCCCTATCAGAAATGCTCGTGTCTTGTCAGCCAATGGGCAATTGCTAGTGGCAGCTTCAAATACACACCTCTCCTTGGACCTGGAGAGTCAGTCTCTCTCTCTCTCTCTCTCTCTCTCTCTCTCTCTCTCTCTCACACACACACACACACACACACACACACACACACACACAGCCACACACACACACACACACACACACACAGTAAAAGCAAGTGTCTGTGCTGCGTATGGATGTGTATATGAAGTCAAGGTAGAGACTAGTAGTGAGGTCACGTATATGAGTGCACATGTAAACCTACATACACATGTAAAACACACATCTAGTCCCACTCCTGGGGACAGCTGGTGTGACATGAGGACAGGAAAGGCACAGAACTTCCTTGAATTCAGACACCCATGTGTACGATCAATATAAGAGTAATAAACCCCCACATCTAGAAATCTGGTGTGTGCCCATGTGCTAGCCCCCTCTCCCCACCGCCTCCCTCTCCCCATTTGACCCGGCTACCCACTCTTTCCTCAGTGCCCCCACGCAAAGGCAGGCAGTTTCCTCAGCGCTGGCCTGTGTTCTTTCTCTGGCTCCTCCCTCTGCCTCACTCTCTGACCTCCATTTTCCCAGCCTGGATTACTTTTCTTTAAAACAAGAAGAAAAAAACCTTCCTTGCTTCCTTAGAGAGTGATAAAATCAAGGATTACGGAGTGACATTCTGTGATTGGAAGGTCTCAGGGAGGGGGGGGGAATAAAACGCTTTAGGGGCCAACTTCACTGGTAACTTTGGGAGGTTCCTTCCCTGGGGAGTCCAAGGCAGTGATCTCCACTCTCCTGCCTTGGGCAAGGAGCTCAAGTCCAGCCCAAATCAGAAGCAGGAAGCTCAGGTCTCCAGAGGCCAGGGTGAGTCTGCCTAGCGGAACACAAAGCCTCAGGGTCCGGGGCGGGAGGGCTCTGTCTGCAGATGGGGCACGAGTTTCCCTCCCAAGCTGCCTCCCCATCTGGAACCCATCGGCCTTTCCTTCCACCAAACCAGAGCGAGAGGAGGGGTAGAGTAGTAGCCCGGGGCAGGCACAGAGCCAGCCTGACCCCTGACCCCGCCTGAGACCCACAGCACAGGCTCAGACTGGCCTGCACCTTTGGGTCCTTAGACACCACAGCCTCCTCCTCCTCTCCGCCTCCGTAGGAGCTACAGCCTTTTGGCTGGGTGTGCTAATATATGCCTTTAATCCCAGCACTCAGGGAGACAAAGGCAAGCAAGAGGGCTAGCCTGAGCTACATAGTGAGACCCTGTCTCAAACAACAATAACAAGCTGTGGCTTTTAGAACGGCATCCGAGGCTCTATGATCCTAGCCTGGTGATCATCCCTGGGGCTCATGTTCCTCTAGGCAGATGGGCCTTTAACAGTCTCATGGGCTGGTACCCCGGGGCCTTCATATCTCCTGGCGTCCTCTGCCCTGGGGTATACCCTGCTCCCCTATTATCCACAGGGCTCCAATCTACCTCCTCCTTACCACAATGCAAGCTCCCACGGGCAGGACTCTGCTGCACTCCTGTAGCCCGGAGCCGAGAACAGTGACTGGTCCAGAAGAGGTCCTCGGTCCTGGGACTGAAGGAGACCTGGGCCATCTAGTGTGAGGCAAGCAGAGGCGAGGGTGGAAAGAGTATCCTACGCTGTTCATATACAGACTATAGTCACGAGGGGCCACAGCCTCCGACGCCACAGTCTTCATCCCAGCCACACCTCAAGGTCACCGAGATGTGACAAGGACAAGATAGGGTAGAGGAATACTGTTTGGGGCTTGGCACTGTGATGAACCCTACAGAAATGGAAGACTCTGAAATGGCTTCTCACCATTGTCCCCAGCCCCAGCTTTCAGTACCCTAAGCTGGGAGCCCTGAGTGCTAAGAGAAAACCACCGAGAGACCCAGAGCCATCAGGCCCTGCCTCCGGGAACCCAGTATATTACATTCCATTCACTCCCGAATTCCCAAGACCTGCCCGCACACTCTAAGTGTCAAAAAGGATGTTTAACGAACATATTCCACACCGATAATCACGCAGATGAAGACCGACAGCCAAACAACATAAAAACTCCAGTAAAATATTAGTATGCAGACAATAGCTACCATGGATACAGGTGACAAAAATTATAAGGAAGCAACCTCCCTCTGTATCTAACCACACCTGAGGGCTCACCAAAAGTATTTAGAGGCCAAACTGCTTCCGTATCCAACATGTTCGGACCTCCCTCTTATCACTCTTCCCTCTACATTACAGCATAAGGATACTTATATTGTATTGAATATCATAACACACAATCCACCAGCAAGTACCCCAGCTTCCTCCTCCTATAGGAGAAGGACTTTAGTCTGCAAAGGGCTCAGGGATTTGCCGGGGAAGGGGTTGAATCAGGAGTAACCTTGAGACAAATCCAAACAGATAGGGAAAGCGCACAGATTGTATGCAGACACCACGGGCTACACAGGAGCTGGAGCATCCTTGGACTTTAATGTCCCCAAGAGAAGCCCTGGAAAGTGCCTCCATGGACCCAGAGAGGCAACTGTACTTTCATTACTGTCGCATCAAGGGCAAGGATGTTCTGGATCAGACACGACGGAACTGCTGAGGTCAGCCAAGGGGGACAAAAAACAAGTTCAGGAAAATTCTTTTCAGAAAACGCATTTTAAGAAGGCAGCTGTGGGAGCCTGGCCTAGGGGCTGAGGCGGAGGGACCCCTGCGGGTTCCGAGGCAGCTGGTTACACAGTAAGACACTGACTCCAAACAAAAAAGAAAAAAGAAAGAAAGAAAAGAAGAAAGGTAAGGAAGGAGCTGGGGGCGTGGCCCCACGCTGCCGTGCTGCTCTGCAGGCATGAGACCCTGGCTTCCCTTCCCAGGACCACAAAAACAGAAGCAGAGGAAGGAAAGGAGAGGCGGACGAAGAGGGAAGGGTGGAGGAAGAAGAGGAAGACGAAGTTCCCGTGGCTACCAAAGCCCTAGAGGTTAGGACAGAACGCACACTCAATTTTGACTGCAATGTCATCTCTATCACTGTCTTGACATCCTATGATAGAACAGGACGCAGAAGGCTTGGGTTCGAGGGCAGGCCCATCCCAGGAGCAGCACGTGGGCCTCAGGCACACTGCTTTACTGCTGAACTTGGCTTTCATCACGTGAAAAGCCGACAGACAGGGTAGAGCGCCACAGATCCCACCTGATGCTGGGACCATCTTCCCTGGGCTCCGTTCACACAGTCACAGTACCTGGTGAGTGACCACTTCCATCAGAGGCCTCTGTAGACACTGGGCATAGAGCTGGGGACAAAGATCCACGCTCCTCCTCCCCAGGGCTCCCTCCCAAGGGGGCACTGATGTTTACAGCCCACATGCAGTCTAGCCCGAGCCCGCTGGGACATCCAGCCCTCCAACACCACACCTTCTCCTTCATAAGGAAGCAGAGGGTGGTCTGTAGAGGGGTTGGCAGTTGGCTTAGGAAAGAAGTCCCCCATAGTCTTCAGGATAACATGACCTTCTCTGGGAAGTTACTCCCAGAAGTCTTCTGAAGGAGCCTTCCCCTTTTCCTCCCCATTTTGCAGAGAGAGGAAAAAAAAACAAAAAAACAAACAAAAAAAAAAAAAACTAGGACTTGACTCATGGTAAACTTCTCTGGTGGCCGTGGCTAAGGGAAGCCAATAGGCAGGAAGAGGCTGGCAAGAGTGTAAGGCCCAGGGTGTTCGCAGGCACTCAGCCACCTGTTGGACTTTCTCTTGTTGGTCCTGCTTTCCACACAGCCCCTGCTCCACAGCCCGCCCCTCTGACTCGCCAGCGCCCCTTCAACCAGGAGAGAAACAGAAAAGGACCAGCAGCAGACAGGAGCCGTGCATTTTCCTAGCAAACAGGCTGAGACGTTACCCCAAAGGATCCATGAGCAGGAAGGCCGGGCGAGGCCCTGAGAGGAGCTGAGACTGCCCCCACCCAGAAGGTTCTTTGGCCTATGATTCCTTCCGAACTGGCCTCTCTTCCACCCCTCTCCGGGCAGGAGCTACAGAGCCACCATCCTTCCTGGGGTGGAATACGGCTTGACCTCCCTGCAAATGGGAAAGGACAGGAGCTTGAAGGGCTTCTCAGACACCTGCTAGACAACCACTCCCTGAGCCCACGGTGGGCAGCGCCCTAAACCTGTGAGTGACAACGCCAATGACAGCTTCCAGTCCTGGAAGCCCCCAAGGAAGATCCGGGAGACCCAAAGGAACAGATCAACGGCAGCAGCGGCATCTACCGTGAGTTGATGCTCCTTAGGCCGGAAGCACCGGAGCCTGGTGGGCAGGCTGAAGGACTCCCGGGGCTCCCAGGCCACATGGTAGGGAAGGCGGGCAGTGGGAGAGTGATGAGCCAGGCAGCCATCTCTGTCTGCGGGACGTTGTGCGTCCAAATAAGGAGAGGACGAGAGAAGCTGCTGACAAGAGGGCAGTCAGGATGGTAAAGACAAGAGCAGATGGCAGCTGGGGGAGGGGGGGGGCAGCTGGGGGAGGGGGGGCAGCTGGGGGAGGGGGGCTGCCAGTCTGCAGGCCCCTGAGAAGAAACCTACTGAGGTAAGGAAATAGTGTTCACAGTTGGCATGCAGGGGCAAGGAGCACACTTTAGGGTGTGTGTGTGTGTGTGTGTGTGTGTGTGTGTACACAGACTGGGGATGGAAGACTGAAAGGCAGACAGGAATCACAGGGTCCTAATCAAGTTGTAAGATTCAGCGTTGGGTACGCAGTATTTAAGAGATGACTTCATACACTGCTGCACCCCCCAACACAACATCCGTCACTACCAGACATGGGACTTTCCTTAAATCCCGATAGCTCACCACCTCCCCAGGTGCCCCTTCCTCTGCTAACGGCTTTAAGTGTGGGAGAGCCTGTCCTGGTCACGGCCTCAGTTCCGGAGCCCCGGAATCCTGACCTGTATCTGTAGGCTGGGCTCTCATTCCCTCACACGATGAAGGCCAATATTTGCATGGCCTCCTCTATCACACCTCGTAAAAGTAATTTCCAGACAAAATGGACATTCCTAGGAGTCTCACTGAATTCCCACACCAGGTCATCTCTACTCTCTCAGATCTCCTTTAGATGAATGCAGATTCCACTGTGGCCTAAGCAGACTCAAGAAACCCAATGCTGAGCTGAGAATGGTGGTACACACCTATAATCCCAGCACTTGAGAGGCTCAGACAGGAGGATCAAGAGTTCAAGGCCAACCTCTGAACCTTAGCTACATAGTAAGTCCCAGAGTTCTACAGGACAAAGCTGCTTCACAATAAACCAGTGCCTGCACCCAGGCTAGCGCTGTTCTTAACATGCTGGGGGTGTGGCTCACTGGTACAGCCCTTGGCTAGCGCACATGAGGCCCTGGGCTACAACCCAACAAAAACAAAACAAACAACAGTACCTAAAATCTCCTTAGTTACCAAATGCCTTGGGTAGTTTAAATTTTCTTCCATGTATTCTCAGTTATTTATTCAACAAACATTAGGTCCTCACTATAGGCTAAGCACTGAGATGACCTTAGTGTCTTTGTAGTTAAGGGGACAGCCACCTTGGAGAGATAAATGCAGAACCAGATAAAACTGTACGTGTGTGGTGGGGGAGGGGAGGAGACATGCTGGGGTTTCATGAGACATCTTGCTGAAGATACCAGACCTGGTGGGGAAGGGTAGCTCCAGGTCCAGCTGAGGCCCAAGAGGAGGAGTCTTAAAACTATTCAGGGCTCCAGTCACAATGGACTACAACTAAGAAACTAAACAGACTCTTGAAACTGCCTCAGCCGCTGGACCAGGGGCAGCAGGGACTGAAATTCCTGAGAAGGGAAACATGGGAGGCGGGTCCGATGACCACAAGCCCATAGCCTCGGCAGCTCCTCCAAGACGGAGGCTTTCAGAGGACTCCACGTGCAGTCTGCTGGTCCCACCAAGCCCGGGAGACAAAAACTAGAGCTCCTGCAACAAGGACTTGCAGGGCAACACACCAGAGAAAAGAGGACTGACGGGCGAGATTACAGAGCTGTGCAGAGGAGTGCTCTGGAGTGTCCAGCTGATCCCTACACTCACCAGGGTGAAATCCTAAATCCTGGGAAAAGCAGTGGAAAGCAATACCCAAGCCATCTGTGGAGTGCACACAACCAGAGAGAGAGAGCTCACCCCGGGCATTCAGTAGAGTCCTCAGAAGGGCGTTGCCTAAGAAGTAAGGCTAAGTTTGCCCTAGACTACAAGTCTGCTTTAGATCTACCCTTTAAGAAGCTTAAAAGCAAACCTGAAATGTCTGAAACTGATCCCAAGTCATTTAAATGCATACCGGCATAAAGTCCAAATACTATTTAAAGAAATGTAACAAAACCCAGCATCTGTCAATATTAAACTAACACCAACTGGCATCCAATCAAAACTCAGCAAGCACTACAGACGCAGTAAAGATCAATGGGTACAATCCCAAGCAAAACGAGAGAAGGTGAGCCTCACAGGCCAGGAGAGATGAGCATGGTTTATGCGGGTGTTTACAGCCACCGAGGGAAGCAGGACAAAAGAGAAGGAAAGATGAAAGTCTCCTGTGAACATCTAGAGGTGAAAACCACCGTATCTGAGGTGAGACATAGGCTGGAGGCCATTTATTCACGTCAGAAACCGCAAAACAAAAGAGCCCTGTGCTTGAGGACCAAAGAGCAGAAACCGTTCAAGAGGAGCACAGAAAGAAAGATGGAGGAAAGTCCACACAACGTATGCAAACCACACAGAGAGTATCGCAGCCTGGCAGCCACGGCATCAGAGTACTAGAGACAAGGAGAAAGAAGCGGAGACGGACAGTTGCTCAAAGTAACACCTGAGCTTGCTAGAACAATGCTTACAAGCAGAAGAGTCCAGCGAACACGAGAGAGTTTTGAGAAGATGGAGTGACCTTTGAACCCTCAGGCTGCAAAATCGCCATGGGGTAAGGCTAGCGGAGATGGACCAATGGTGCAGCACAGAAGCACAGAAACAGCCTACCATATAAGGTCTTTCCTCTCGCCACCCCTGGAACAGGATAACTCTTCCGCCAGAAAGCACTGCAGGCATTGCGGGTGGGGGCGGGGGGGGGGGCTTACTTTATAAATAAAAGGCATCTAAGGCTAGCCAGGCACGCTAGTGCATGCCAGTAGTCCTAGTTTTGGAAACTGGGGCTGGAAGATCGCAAGCTGGAAGCCAGCATGGGCTACAAAGTGAGAACTACTGAAAAATAAAACCAAAAATAAAAGAGGACCGGGGTGAGGCTTCACAGTAGAATGCTTGCTTAGCTGGCATGCGCGCACACACAGACACACAAGTGCACGCGCGCACACACACACACACACACACACACACACACACACCCCTCGGGCTCAGAGAAGCCAGTGAAGACCCTGTGCCCCGCTCTTGCACCCTGCACTGCTCTAGTCGACATCATGTGTTCACAATATGCTTGTCCACTGCAGCTCCCAACAGACAGGTAAGCATAAGTACGGACTTACGTCTGGCGTCCAGACCATGAGGGGGGCTGAGGCAGACGGGTCCTGAACTGGGGCCAACATGGGTGATGTGGTGAGATCTCACCTCAAATATAAAAGGAGGAGCAGGAGGAGGAAGGGCACCAAGATACTACAGAGAGGGTGCTCCCAGCCCCACAGAGAGGTGCTCCATACTCACCCATAGGTGCTAGGGAAGTCAGGAAGAAGTGAAAGTTCCCTGAAGATCTGAAGCCAGAGCTATGGCCGGTCAGTCTCAGTGTGAAAAGGACAGAGAAACAGTGAGACTCAGAGAGGCAGAGTCTGAGCCACAGGCACCCGCCAAGGGCTGTTACCAGGCAACTCTCCAGAGAGGGACGGGAGTAGGGGGAGCGACATTCCGCTGCCCCCCCCAGTCCTGCTCCTTATCAGATTGGCCTTGAGCCGTGGACTGTACTCACCGTCCCCTTGACCGGGCAGGCTGAGGGAGGAAGAGGAAGCAGAGGGTTCTGGAGCTTTCCTTCTCCCCATCCCACCCTCCTCAGGCCCCACTTCTACTGTGGCACCTCTTCCCAGAGGTTAGGCGAATTCTTGGCTATTCCTGGAGCCTCGATTTTTATCAGCCTTCCATTCTTGTCAATTCTGAGAGGCCAGAGGCCGAGCATGCCAGAGAGATCTCAGCCCGACCCACCAACCCCAAAATAACCCCACACATGTCTGTCTCAAGTCCTTATGGTCTCGGTCATTCGGGAACATGCTTTCCTGCAAAGTTGCCTACAGGCCAGAGAGGTCACCTCACTGCAAGCCTCACTCACCCAAGGTGGGGAGGGGGTGGGGGTGGAGCAGTGCTGGGGAAGAAAAGGAAAAGAAGAGCCTAGGATGTGGAAGGGACACCAGAGACCAAACTACACACAGGAAAGATGAAGAAAGCCTGCCTCCAGGCTCCTCTGCCCAACTGCCCAGGACTCGAGAGCCAGCCTCAGTTTCTCCAAGTGTAAGACATTCAAGCAATACCTCCCTTTTCCCTCAGCATCCTCTCCAGAGCCTTTGGAAAGGCAGTGTGACTCTCTGTTCCAGGGCTTGGGCACCTTCAGAGCGAGCTCCTGACCTGAGGCAGGTTCCTGTCTCCTCCCCAGGAAAAGCTTAACCGAGGGTGGATAGTTAAACCCAGCCAGCAGGCACTAAGTCCTGGACCAAGACATGACATCAGGGGCATGTTTCTTTTTAGAGTCTATACACAGCATTTACTCATTCACAATATGTAAGAGGGGGTCACTGAGGGAGCAGAATGCCCAGTGCTCAGGAAAACAGGGCAGGAAGGTCATGATTCCAAATGAGCCTTGGACTGTAAGTAAACTGTGACTCAATTTAAAAATAATAAAATAAAATAACCAAGCCTGGGATACACAGGTCGGAGGTGGAGTGCGTGCTGAGTGTGTGTAGAGCCAGGTTCTGTCCCCAGCATCAAAGTTAAAGTCCGCAGAGTCACAAGAGCCTGGGAGAATGTGGCATGGTAAGGGAGAGCAGAAGACGGGTTAGGAGACATGGGGTGCAGGTGGAATGCTGTAGAGCAAAACAGGGTGCCTGTGTCAGAAACAAGGTACCCTCGGAGACCCACACAGAGACCCACACATATAGACACATAGACTCACAGAGAGAGACAGACACACAGACACACAGACACACAGATACACATAGACACGAAGATATACACAGACGTACAGATACACATAGACACACAGATACACACAGACACACACAGCGATATAGACACCCATATCCACAGATACACATAGACACACACACAGAAACACAGAAACACACACACACACAGAGATACACATAGACACACAGAACATATACACACACAGCAATAATAGCCATATTTAGTATTTAGTATTGAAAGCAAATGTTTCAAGATAACTGAGAGGATGTTTTCTTGTTATTGTTGTTGTTTGAGACAGATTCCCTCACTACACAGCTCTGGCTGCCCTGGACCTCTCTAGACCAGGCTGGCCTCAAACTTACAGAGATCCACCAGCCTCTGCCTCCCAAGTGTTCCAATTAAAGACGTGTGCCACCACACCTCACAACTGCAAAGATGTTGAGTATCTTCCACACGAGGAAGTGATAAATGTTTTCCACAGGTATTATCCTGATTTGATCGCTACAAACTAGACATATATTTGGGGATATCATGCTGTACCCCATAAATTTATCTATTAAAATGAAAATATGGGGGGTAGGAGTGTGGCTCACCAAAAGAGTACAAGCTTAGATGTACAAAGCCGTAGGTTTAATCCCTAATACTAAAACAGCTATTATTGTCTGTGCGCGCGCATCTGTGTTTGCATGTATCTGTGTGTGAGTCTATGTGTGTCCATATGTGTTTGTCTATGTGCATATGTGCATATCTATGCGTGTATCTGTGTGTGTCTTTGTGTATGTGTATGTCTATGTATTGTCTGTCTATGTACATGTGTATATCTGTGTGTGTCTGTGTCTGTGTCTGTGTATGTCTGTGTTTGTCTGTGTGTGTCTCTGTGTGTGTATGTATGTGTGTGACTCTGTGTGTGTGAGTCTATGTTATGTCTGTGTGTATGTGTATATCTCTGTGTGTTTGTATATGTGTGTGTATATCTGTGTGTCTGTATCTGTGTATGTCTATGTGTGTTTGTGTGTGTGTGTGTGTGTGTGATGTGTCTATGTGTACGTGTGTGTGCCCCACCAGCAGAGAATGCCAGCAGAGACTGTGTTAATCCTGAGACTGATGTTAACTCTGTTTGACCAGAGGCTACAGAGTCGGCCTCTCCCACTGGGTTTAGAATGTGGCAGCAGCATGGCTTCCATTCCTGGCATGAGTTAAGACTGTTTTAAAGACACTTGTTTTAAAAGTACCACTACCCCAAATCAGCACCTTCTGAGACGGTTCTTTAAACCTGCATGGCAGCCTCAGGAAGGCCAGCGAGTAGTTCGTAGTTGGTCTTCGGCATCCACAAGAGGAACAGATTAAGAAATTACTCCCTTGGAGGCAAAACAAGGAAGGATTCAGACATGTGTGTCTGGCTTGACCTCCCTGAGGATCTCATCCCCAGACGCCTGGCCAAGCTACTGGCACCACTGGCACAGGCTGCCTCACCAGGGAGCTTCCACAGGACAGATATCAAGTGGCAGGATCTTGGCAGCTAGCCAGACTAGGGACAGATAGGTCTACAAGGCCCTCAGACCATGGCTGGCCCTGTTGCATTTCTTTCCAAATTTGTTACTATTTTCTTCCTATCTTCATCAACAAACATTTAATGAGGTCTCCTGTGGGTGTGGCTCTTCTGGGGGGGGGGCTTCCTCTACCTCACCCCCACCGCTGCCCCGGGGAGCTGTCAGCCAGCCTGGAGGCACGTTCACAGTCTGCTCCCCGCACCCCAACGTCCCTGAAAATAAACCACGGCTTTCATGGTAAGCTAATCAACTCTGCCTTTCCAATTTTCTTCCTTCTTCCTGCCATGGGCTAGAGTCAAGCTCAGCGCACCAGGCTAGGGAGCACTTGGGGAGCACCTACACCTAACGGAGAAAGGCCCTTCAGCCCAGAGTCACTGTCCATCTTCCCTGACTAGAGTCCCTGCTCCCCCCCCACACACACACACACACACACAAAAAAAAAAATCAAACAGTCCCCCAGGGCTAAAGCCAATTCTGTGACTACCTTTCTTGACCCATGTGCCCTACGACTAATGTTTCCCAAAGCCAGTAAGCCTGAAAGAATCTGCTGGGGAGAAGACAATAAAGAAGAGCCCACCAGCCCTGGCATACGCACAGGGTTCTTCTGCATGTCAACATGTGAACTCCTCAGAGAGAAAGGCCGTCCCATCTGACCTGTCACAGACTGCAGTGTTCTAGTCAAGAGAAGGTACAGGGTACCCACAAGTTCATCCAGCCCTGGGCATGGTAGCAGGGAGGCCTGCCTCCCCATTTCTGAACTCCCTCTCCGCCACATCTGTATTCCAGAAGTGTTACCTGAGATTGCCTCCTTCCCCACGGCTCAAGGCATAGTCCGGCGGGCATCCTCAGGCGAGAACAATCCCTTTCTGCTGGGATGTGGACAGCCATGACTCAGGTGGATACCCAGAAGATGGGGTGGAGGTGACACTGGGTACCAATGTTCTATGCCCAATGTTGGTGTAACTGTGAAAACCCCAGCCTTCCCAAAGGTGGGCCTTCTCATCAGTGCTCCACTGAGGGTACTGGCTGCACCTGCACTGATTCCTACTCTACTTGGTCGGCTGTCATCACAGCCCACAGCCCACTCCTGGGTACCACATAGTGTCATAGGACCGTCCTGGCAGGAAACCAGAGCTCTAGATAAAACAAGCAGAGAAACTTGAACCGCACCTAACCCTAGCCTAACTACAGCTCTCCTTTCGCTCGGAGCACCTAGCCTGAATTTTTTCAGTATTTGATGACCTGGACTGTCTAGTCAGTATCTGCTGCTTCCTTGATACTGTGGCCCCAGAGCATACTAGAGCTTGGTCACTCCTCCCAGCCATGAAGATCCAGTACTGGGGGCCGAGGGGGGGTGGGGAGGAGGAATAAGTTTGCAACCAGGAGGTTAGGTTGCAGAGAGAGCCTCCTGGATCTTCTCGAATGGGAAGCTGACTTCCTATTTGCTCCAAAGTAAAGAAACGCCCAACACAGCAGGCCGAGGACCTCCGCCCAGCTTTTCCAGATGCCTGGCCAGAGTCTGGCTGAGGTTTTAGGGCCTTGACCGGAATGCCAGGGTGCTCAAAGGAGTGCAGAGTCAGCTTTCCGAATGCCCGTGTGCACTTAGCGCTGGTACGTATGGAGCCAATAAGCTGGCCAGGAACCATCAGTGTCACCCGCAGAAACAAGCTGTGTCCCTAACTCACCCAGGTGCACCAGGCACCCTCCCAAATTATAGCCTTCACACCGAGTCTCCTGGCTGAGCTATCCAGAGGCTGCTGCGAGTTTATGCCTGGGGTGCAGAATGCTTTCACAGTGAACCTCGTGGCTGCAAAACATTTCTTTTCCAAAAAATGCTGCCAGGAAGGAAGCTGGGAGACAAGAAAACGGAGTGCAAAGGCCCACTCTGCCTTTGTTGTTCTTTGAAGAGTGCACAGAGGCCAGAAGGCAAGAGAGCAGGGCTGAGCTCCGGGGGTGTGGCCCACCTGGGGCCTTGGCCCGGGGAGAGGTGAGTTCGATAATGGCTAAGCTGGCCAGAGCCAGGCGGAGCTTCACCTCAGCAACAAGAGAGCAACCTCAGAACTGGGAGCCGATTCATTAGCGCCCGGCTGCTGACTCTTCCCGCTACCTCCAGCCCCACCCCCACCCCCCCACCCCCAGCCACAGGTGACATTTCACAGGGAGAGAAGAGGCATGAGGCGTGAGGCGCGGCACGAGAAGACCATAAAAAAGAACACCCTGTGGGAAGTCAAAATGTCAAGTCCACGGTGAGTTGCCTGAGAAATTTGGGAGAGTGAAATCTGTGAGTCAGAAGGGCCGGGTCCTCCTCTTCCACAGCTGGGGCGACAAGGAGATGAGGAGAAAGCCCGGAACCTATGACAGATTTGTTAAACAAAGGAACGGATGAAATCCCAGCAGACCTGGACCTGGCGTGCCCATCTGGCTTTGTTAAAGGCCTGTCACCCAGACTGACAGTTTTCAAAGAGACAATAAAAAAAGAGCAGCGGGTATCTAGAAGTTAAGCTCTTGGCTACTTTCAAAGGGCAAACAGGATGAAGGGGGCATGGGGGGGCAGTCTTAGGAGCCTGAGGACAACAGACACTATCTATTACAAAAGATAGTAAAAGATGTTTGGCAATCTGCACACCCCCTCCCCCCACACAGAGCACACCAAATCTACCCGAGACAGTGCCTGAAAGCAGCAGGAAAACAGAATCCCCTTCTTAGCAAGGACCCTAACTGACAACTCACCTAGGATGAACAGCATGCCTGGGAGAGAAGGGGGCTGTTCTGCTGTCCAGCAGGTCTGATTCCTGGTCTGTTCTCCTACCCCTGTATACAGGGAAGAATTGTGCAGCCATACCGTTCCATCCCTGGGCACACACCCCTGAATGTGGCCTGGCCGGTTGTGTCACAAAGAAACATAACCTCTCTCCCACCCTAGTAGGTAGCGGTAGGGAAAAGCTTCCCTTTTCCAGCAGTAGATGACAGGGTTTTGCCTTGACCAGCTGTAGAGGCCGGTGCCTTGCCCTTACCAAGAGTAGATGGCGGTGTCTTGCCTTTACCAGCAGTAGGTGGGTTTTGTGTTGGAAGCATTCAGAGCCCGGATCTCAGTGCAACTTAACAGATTTCAACTGAAAGACGACGAGCTTCCTTCATAGTGAGAAAGCGTATCAGAGGGGTCCACCTGAGAGCCAGAGTCAGCCACCCCACATGCGAGCCAGGCTCCCCAGGACCCTCCAGGATCTGAAGAGTCACTGGTGGACTGCCCCCGTGTAAAAGCTTGGGTGTGGGCACGGGCAGCCGAGCTCAGAAGACAGAGCCAACGCACAGCACAGAGAACAAGTGGACGGCAGTTCCATGAACCCACTGAATCTTGGAGCCGGCTGTCCTGCTGCTTAGAAAACTGACACAAAAGCCATTCAGCGAGTCCGCACAGCCACTGAGAGGAACGGGGCCATTCTGGTGTGGAAAGACGGCTGAAGAGTGAGTGAATGAGCCAGTCGACCTGTGGACGGAGACGAGCGGGGCAACGGCCGGATGCCAGCTGACCATAAAAATATCTGGAAAGTGTCACGGAGATGGCTCAGTGGGCAACGGTACTCGCTCCCAAGCCTAAAAACCCTGAGTTTCATCCCAGGACTCACATGGCAGGAGACACTGACTCCCACAAAGTTGCCCTCTGAACCTCATACATGCACCCTCTGACACGCATGTACACCATAAATAAACAAACATGAAAAACAAACCTTTTCATCTGGAAAGAGCACAAACCAAAGGATTAATGACCATCATCCCCAAAGGGCAGACATGGGGGAGAGTTTCCATTCCTATAATTTATGCGATTCTGAATATTTGTTTTATGTCTACAACAATAGACAGAGGAGGAGAAGGAGGAGGAAGCGGTGGCCGTTGCTGTCTTAGAAACTTCGTTTTGGTTTCTGCTCTAAGCTTGCGTCTGCTGAAGCATCCTTTCTCATTCCCCACCCTCTGCTTCCCAGTGCTGGTCTTCCCAAACCCAAAGGGCTCTGCTCTGGGGAGCACTTGAGGCACCTGGGAGTAAGAACCCCACCCTCCTGGGGAGCCGACTCCTCCTCCTCTATGCACTTGTCTCCGCCACTTTCCAAGCTTGCCAACCCCACCTGCAAGCACACAGAGCCCTTCTTGAATCTACCCAAACCCCAGCCTTCCCTCCCGGCCAGCCCCACCCTCCCCACACAGACCGTCCTCCCTTGATGGACTGCCCTGTATTATTCTCCCTACACTGAGGTACAGGCTCGGTTATTTTTTTCCCCAGACACAGGCTGACTGGCCATACCATCCCCAGCCTCTCCAACACTGGAGAACAACAGGTCCAAGATGGGCAATCCCAATCCTGCTTGTCTCTGCCCCTCAAGGCCCGGCACTTCCCCCTCCCCCATTCCCAACCATCCTCTGCAGCAAACCAGCGAGACCCAGTGACAATCCACTGTCTATTTAGTGACTCGTGTCACGGTTTATGTTGTGAGTGCTCCGCCTCGTTAACCAGCAGGTCCACGTGCTGCATGCATGCATGCATACATACATACATAATAGCCACACAAGTCCACGGGCTGCCTGCAGACTTAATTGCCTTCCTGAGAGACCAAAGAACTCTTCTCCACTCGGGTCCCTGCAATCTCCATGTCCAATTTTTAAACAAAGCTGTTTAGATTCTCCCAGGATTAAGACAAGTGGAAAATTGCAAGCCCAGACCTCAACCTCATTTTCTCTAAAACAAAACATGTCACTCTGCGTGCGTACACACCCGAAAACACGCACTCCACTCAAACCCAGCCAGACACCCTGCCGCTCGGAGCACGCCTCCCATAGGTTGCGGCCCAGCGGAGGCCAGGGGCTTGCTGAGACAAGATCTGTTCATCGGTCCCTGGCACCTCCAGCCTCCAGCTGGCTGAAGTGTTTGGGCACAGGGTTCCACGGCAGCTTACCAGAGCAGAGGGCGTAGGCAGAGTTCCCAGTACTAGGCCTACTAAAGAGAGGCACAGGTACACGCTGATCCACTAAGAGGCCACAGCTGGGCTTCTCAGCTGAGTCCAGAACACTACCACCACGTTCCTGTCTGTGCAGACTAGCATGGGCACAGTGAGCCATGCACAAACACACTAACACACATGTGCATGGTCAGACCCTGTTACAAGTGAACTCTGGGCTTACCTCTGACCAAGATCACTCCCCATGCACCACTCCTCCGGAGGCTTTGACCTCGAACCAACAATAATACTCCCATCATTAAGAGGGAAATATATTATGTGTACTCCATAATATGAGAAGTGTGTGTGTGTGTGTGTGTGTGTGTGTGTGTGTACACACGAATTTCAGTTTTTCTTTCTAATCTAAGAAATTAACCATTTTTCTTTCTATGGTTTTTGTTTCTGTTTTATTTTTTGAGGCAAGGTCTTCTTTTATACCTTGTCTGGCCTGGAACTTGCTATTTAGACTACAGTATCCTTGAACTCACAGAGATCCCTCTACTCTGCCTTAATTTAAGGCATTTAAAGGTGTGTATCACCACACCCAGCTTGGGAATTGCCTTTTTTTTTTCCAAATCTGCACAAAGTTGCTCTACGTTACCAAACTAAAACCAAACAGAATACTACCCAGAGATCATGGGCCCTGCAGAGATCCTGCAGGGACAGTCGGATCTCCCCAACACGTCAAGGTGGCCCAGAAACATGTCGGGGCTTCCTGCCCTTCCGGGCCTCCTGGCTATTCTCTACCCACTCTACCCACAAGACTAAACAGTTTGGTAAATATTGGCTCTGAGAGCAGAGACAGTCTCACGGCTCAGAAAGTCACTTCCAGATACCCCACTGCAAGAGGGGAGACAGGATGCAAGGGCGTGGCAACGTCAAAGCACACACAATGTTAACCAAGGGATAGGTCAGAAGAAGCAAAATGCTTCATTTGGCCCTGGAGTACAAACTGAGTGCTCAGGATGTGAGGCTCACGTGGCCGAAAGACTTCCCGCGAGCCCTTCCCGCCCATCCTCACAGCCCAGCCCAGGTCTGCCTGGCTTTTTGGGTTGTGCTGGTTTAGAACGAGCTGGTATGTTCTCTCCTCACTGCCTGTGGCCTCCACAGGAGCGGAAGCTGCAAGGCTCAAGCCGGCAGCCACACTGCAAAGGCAGGCTGCTGACCGGAAGCTGGGGGGTGTGACCCCGTGGAGAGCTTTCCTGGGGGGTGTGACCCCATGGAGAGTTTTCCTGGCACACGTGAGACCCTGAGTCTCATTCCCGGAGCAGAATTTTAAAAGAAAGGGGAAGAAACTAGCAGTACAGAGGAAGTGAAGGGGAGCCCAAATATAAAGTCCTGGAGAAGGGAAGGGAAGCAACCGGACAGGCCAGAAGGGAGGCTGCGGGACAGGAACAGGCCACCTCCAGACAGTCAGCCATCTTTCTAAACAACCCCTGTCGTCCATAAGAAATCAGAGCTGCAGTTACTCATTAACGTTCATCCCTCTCTCCCCCCTTCCATCCCTCCCTCCCTCCGCTACCCACTTTTAGGCCAGCAGCAAAGACAGTTTTAGAGGGGAGGAAGTGGGAAGGCCTAGGTCTGGACGCTAACTCCAGACAGGGCTCACCCAGAACACCACCTGGGCAGGAACTAGAGGGACCTCAGTACCCAGTGCCCCAGCCTGAAGAAAGCAGTGACTTTACAAAGGGCCACCTGCAATGACAGGCAGGAGCCAGAATCTGAGCCTCCACCAAGCGGGACATCATTCCAGACTCTCACAAGCATGACAAGAAATGGCCAAACCGAAGCCCCAGAGGCGGCAGCCCATCAGTCAGGACAAACTTCCTGTCTGCTAAGCCCTTGACAAGGTCTCTCTCACTCAGGGCGTCAACACAGATGCGCAGGAGGAAGCCTCAGTCACCTGGCTGAGAAAGGCATGACGTCAGAAGCTGTCTGTCTGCCCAGGGTGACGCAAGCCTCCTGGGAAGGTCCCTTCCACACGCAGCCTGTGAGGCCCAACCGGAACACAGACAACAGGGTCTGGGATGGGGCTGTGCCCATGAAAACCATCCTTTGTCCCTAAGCCCTTAAGAGCGGGTGCCCACACGGATGCAGGCCTAGGGAAGAAGGGAGAGAGAGGTACAAATGGGAGCACACACCTTTAATCCAACATCCAGACGGCAGAAGCTGGTGGATCTCTGTTAGTTCATGGCCAGCCTGGTCTACATAGGGAGTTCCAGGTCAGCCAGAGCTAACCCACTCCCACTCCCAAAACACACGGGAGCTCCTGTTTTTTGGCGTGAGTCCTTACAGCGAGTCCTGCCAGCGATTCCCCGGGGCTGATAAGAAATTGCCTAGGTCAGCAGAAGACAAGGTGCAGAGAGTTCCTGGGCTGGTCCCTGTTCCATCCCCCACAAGAAAGAGAACTTCAGCCTTAGCCACTGTTCCTGTAAAATGCTACCCCTTGGGACTGTTATGAATGTTAACCTATGTTAACCTCATATTTTAAAATGAGACTTAAGCCACTGTTAAACAGAACCACATTAAATTCATGGCGGATACATGTTAAAAACCCAAAACGTGGGGCTAAATGCTGACAAATTACAAACGCAGACACTCAATGTGCAAAACCTGCCAGGACAAGAGGCTCTTGGGCTACTCATAGTCACAGGCAGGGACTCTTTTGGCAGAAATAAGACGCCAGACATGTACCATCAAAGCCTTTCCTCCTTCTCCCACCAACCACACTTCAGGGTTCAGAGAAGGTAAGAGATTTACAAGTCACCCAGCAGGGAGAAGCCACGGGATAAAACGCGCATAAATTAAAACGCATCTAGGCCAGGTCTGTGCGCAGCTCCCACAGGGAACCTGAATCAGCTTGTCCACTCCTCTCCCCGCTAGCAGCTTCTGGAAGACAAGCTCAGCAGGGGCCCGAGTGTAAGTGAGCCCTGGGAACAAAGACACTCACTCCATCAGTGGGACCCAGGAGCCTGGAGGAGCAGCGGTGGGCACTCCCGGTGCTCCCTGGAATGGCAGCACCAGGGTCCAGAAGGTTCCCAGAGCTTCTTTCTAGCCTGCCTGCCTGTGGGAAGGCCCTCCAACCAGGCTCCCCAGCCTGTTGGGGAAGGCAGGAAGCTGGGAACTACTGGTTCCTCCTGCTTCCTCCAACCCACCCTCTCCTGACCCGGACCCGCAAAATCAGTCTCCCAATCTAGTCCCACACCATGGTTACAGAACACCTTGACTTTGCCCCTGTAATTCCAGCATGTGTGCAGCTGAGGCAGGAAGTCTGTGAACTCAGGTTCTTAGCGACATAGCAAGTTCTAGGCCAGTCCCAGGTATGCAGTAAAACTCTGGCCTTTGGCGGGGGTTGGGGGTGGAGTTGTCTAGGGAGATGGCTCACAGGTAAAAAGTGCTGGCCAGGTAAGCCTTGACAACCTGATTTCAGCCCCCAGAACTCAAGGAAAAAAGTGAAGGCAGGACTTCCTGTCATCCCAGCTGGACCCAGTACAGCAGCAGAAACAATAGGCACTGCCTCAAAACAAGGAGAGGAGGGAGGAAAGAACTGACTTCTGAAGAGGCGCCCTCTGACTGCCATACCCGTGCTGAGGTACATGCGCGTGCACACACACACACACACACACACACACCGATAAGTGTTCAAAGCTGACCTCAGCAGGCTGGTGAGGAAAGGATGTCTCAGCACCAGATGGACCAGACTGACATAGTCCTGGTGTCCTTGTATTTTGTGCAAGCAGCTTGGCCCTGGGATACTCCTGCATGAAGACGCAAACCTAAATCACTCTTTGCTCTGAAGCCACACCAGGGTAAATCCCAGGCAGCAAAGGCCACTCTGTAGGGCAGCCGTCTCCTACCCACTCATTCAACGACTGGCAAAGGCCAGAAGTGGCAAATGGGTTCCAGCTGTGGTGCCAACTCCACTTAGCTGGTGGTGGGTGCCTAGAGGGTCATGAGCACAAGCCAAGCCCCAGCTCAGCAGGAAAGGCAGATGTAATTGATTAGTAATGTCTGCTCTAGGCAGTTTTGTAGGTAACAATATCCATGTCATATATTTACCATCCCCAGGATAGACTGGTAGACTAGAGACAAAATCCAATGATTTAGTATGTGCAATTTTCACCAACACGTAAGAGTCTGTAACTTTCCCGAGGTATAAGTTTTTGGTTTCCTTATACCATAGGGCCGGTAGGAAGGAACTGTGCTGTTCCCACGTCTTCCATACCCACGGCAACTCTAGTGGAGCAGTTACAACTTGCTAGAAAAGAGTCAACGAGAGAAACTGCAGCAGACATCACCACCGACAGTCAACTTGGGACATGGGGACAGACACAGGAAACATCCGACTCCCCACAGAAACATGACCCGGGAGAAGACTGGGCCAGTGTACAGACATTGCTGTGGGTGCAAAGCTGGAATTCCAGAAGACACAAGGATCATTTCTTGTGAATGTCAAGAAACTGCTCTGTGCCTAGCCTGGTGTTCGCCTCTGAGCAGTGAGTACAACAGGGACATCAGAGGCTATTAGAAGCCACATCCTAAAGATACTCAGAAACTAGTCAGAAAAATGAAACTCATTGGAAACAGTGTAGCGATCAGACCTCACTCAGATCCAGTGCCAATTCCCAAGCATGCTTCTTTCATGACCCAATCCAAGCAACTCTTTTTAAGGTTTATGCATATTTTTTACATATGTTTGTCTTTATTTATGGGAAGGTGTGTGTGTGTGTGTGTATATATGCGTGTGTATGTGTGTATGTTTGTGTGTATGTGTGTATGTGCTTGTGTGTATGTATGTATGTGTTTGTATGTGTGTATATGTGTATGTGTGTGTATGTGTGTTTGTGTGTATGTGTGTATGTGTATGTATGTGTGTATGTGTGTATGTGTGTGTATGTGTATGTGTTTGTGTGTATGTGTGTATATGTGTGTTTGTGTGTGTGTGTGTGTGTGTGTGTGTGTGTGTGTAGAGGCCAGATGAGGATGCTAGGTCTTCTGGAGGTGGGCATCCACTTGATGTGGGTACTGGTGCTAGAAACCAGCGAGAGATCCTCTGGAAGAGTAACAAGCACTCAACAGTTAAGCCATCTCTCCAAGCTCCTGCCAAGCAATGTTAAGCAAGACAGAAAGAAAGAAAATCACAGGGACATGAGAAGGGAAAGCAGCCCCTCCCCAAGACTCTGATTAAAACCTCTCACAGCAGAGAAGCAAGAGTTCCGGAGCCAGTGACAACTGCTTGAAGCCTTTCCCCATTCCCAGATGTGTCTGCGAGTTTCTAGGAACCTGACCAGAAAGCTTATTTGCAGGGAAAGGACAGGGACTAATTAGACTCCTTGTGCGACTCTGGTGGCTCTTAATTTTACCTGATCATATTATAATTCCATCCGAGGCCTCTCCAGAGCTACCCTATAACCTCACATCAAAACAGGCAGAGTAGGCTAGGGAGAGGGTTGGGGGGGTAAGACTCTGATGACCCGAGTTCAATCCCCAGGAACCCATATGGCGCACGGAGCAAATGGCCTCCGCTAGCTGTCCTCGGACTTCACACTCACAGAGACATGTGCATGCCCACATCCACAAACAGCAACAAAATAAATAAATGTTTTACTTCAAGTCTTTCTAATTTAAGAGGGGGTAAGGGGGTCTAGGCAAGCTTTTAAAATATAATTGACAGCCATCAAAGGTGCACATATGGTTAGTGCTAAGACAACTAACGATGATACTATTCCAAAGAGCCCATACCCACAATCTCCTCTGATGAGCACACACCAGTGGCTTTTTTTCTAAGCACCTCTCTCCCTGCTAACCCCTGTGCTTTCAGTCTATATTAAAAACACTTTTTATAAAATATCCAATGCTGCTTCATACTGCTTAGACATGAAATTCTTGTCTGTGCTGAAGCCACAACCCCTGGTTTGACCTGAGTCAAGGTTCCTAAAAGATCGGGGAAACTCCTTCAGCTGTTGAGGGCTACAGCCTGGAACTGTCTATCTCCTCACCAGTGACAAAGTCACAGTCCATTTTTGTTTGGTTTGTGTTTCTTTGTTTGTTTGTTTGTTTGTTTTTGTTTTTGCAATGATAAAGATGGAACCTAGGGCCTCGCACATCCTAGGAACATGCTCTACCACCCAGCCACACCCCAGCCCTCACAAATGGTCCTGCTCCTAAAGTCTCTCTAGGTCTTAACCTCTTTACCACTCCTGGCAGATCCCAGCCACTCACCATGATTTCCATGCATCAATCACTTCCCTGAGCCCAGACCTGCTTCTGTGACCCTCATGCCAAAACCACAAGCATCCCAGGACCTCCCAAGGCTTGCCAACCCATGCCTGCACACAGCGGGCACTCCATTCCTCACGGATGGATGGATGGATGGAATCCATCCCCTGGCTGGACAGCTGAAGTGTGGCTCATGCAGGTGTCTTCACTGGCTTCAGAGCTAGTCTCCCATCTGTCCTAGGGCTGCTCCTCCCTCCTCCCAGGAAACCAGGCCCCTTTGAAGCTGGTGTCTCTCACCTCCTGCTGCCTGAAGTATACCTCCTCCATCAGGCTTACTCCTGAAACTTTGATTTCTCATAACATCCTGCTCTTAGAAGGACTCACTAAACTATGCTTGTCCAGGGTTGGCCTCAAACTTTGGGTCCAAGCCATTCCCCTGTCTCAGCCTTGCAAACATCTGGAACTATGGCACACAGCCCCATATCTCACTTTGTACTTTAAACTGTGGTTTCTGTGAACCCCCTTCCTAACTTCTTGACTGAATGTCCAAAGAAAACAAGGGCCCCTTTTTTGGTTTGTTTTTGTTCCTTTTGATGGGGGTCTCATTCAATACAAGCTGGCCTCAAACTCAGGAGGTAGCTAAAGATGACCTAAACTCCTGATCCTCCAGCCTCAGCCTCTGAAGTGCTGGGATTATTTGCATCATGCCTAGCAACGTTGATCCTTTTTATTTATTTATATATCATCAGAACATAGCACAGAAACTTAATAGGATGCAAGGTATGGTGGTAAATGCATGTCATCTCAGAGCTCTGGATGCACATAGAAAGATCACAAGTTCAAGGCTATCCTGGACTATATAGCAAGACCCTGTCTCAAAATAATAAAGACAAAAATGATGATGATGATGAAGAAGGAGGAGGAGGAGGAGGAGGAGGAGGAGGAGAAAGGGGGTGATGAAATTCATCAAGGAATTACCTAGCAAAAGACAGGTAAAGACACAAAATGCCACAGGAATTCCAAAGCAACAGTTCACTGAAGAGGGTGACTCAGAAGGGCCCCTGAAAAGAACTACAACTGAATAGAGTCTCGGAGGACAGAAAGATAGAAATCGGAAGGACACTCAGAAAGGTGGAACAGAATAAACTCTGGGGCTAAAAAGAAATGGCCAAAGCATGTTTGGAGGTCCAGTCCGGCTGGACCTGTGGGTTCCTAGAAGGGCAAGAGTAGAAGACAAAGCTAAACAGGCGGCCTGGGGCAGAGGAGAAGAGGAGGTGAGTATGCCTGGGTCACATCCACTCGCTCTTGTCAGCAGCCCCGAGCCTCAGTGGGAGAGGAGAAGGCTTGTCCTCATGTTCCACCCGACTAGGTTATAAATAACAGTCTCCACTCACTGCGCACCTGCTGCGTATGAGGCCCAGAGCTACAGGCTTCTCCCTGGGCACTAAGTCAGGGCTCCTTCCCACCGCCCTGGAAACATTGTATTGTTATCCTCATTGTGGAAGCAGGAAGCCTAGGTCAACAGGGTTGAAAGCGCTTGCCCAGGGCCTTACCGCAATTCCTCCTTCACTTCCCAGGACCAGGTGCCCTGGGGTCACAGAGCCACCAGGGAGGAGAGAGAAAACCCTGAAAACCAGCCCACGCCACAGTCACGCTGCGTACCAGAAAAGCCGGCTGCTTCTCTGAAATGTCTATAGAGAAGGGCCAGAGCAAGCTTAAGGTATACACACACAGCAGGAGACGAAGAAGACACTGCACCCACACAGAGAGCAGAAAAGCGGAGGGAAGGTGCCACACCCTTAAACTTGTACTTAGGAGGCAGAAAGATCTCTGTGAGTTCAAGTCCAGCCTGGTTAGCATAGTAAGTTCAGGCTATCCAGGGCTACATATACATAGTGAGAGACTATCTCAAATATATATGTGTATGTATATATTATATATATATGTGTGTGTGTGTATATTACTTTCATGTATATATTATATATGGATAACATGTATATAATATATAATAAATACAATAAGAAATGAAAAACAATTGAAGAAGACACCCAGTAGAGACCTCTAGACTCTACCTACACATGCAAACACACACACATACTTATAATACATACACAACCTAAAATTAAAAAAGAAAATAGTGAGGTGGAGCAGGAAGAACGGGGAAGAGAGTGAGATGGCTATAAAAAAAAAAGGCATACAAAAATGCCATAATGGAACCTATGACTTTGTATGCTAAATTAAAATGAATAGAAAAAAAAAACCCAATATATAAATGTACTGGGTGCTGAGATCACGTCACGGTGTTAGTTTAAGTGCTACTGGAAGAGTCCCTGGAGACTTTCAACCTGGTCCTTCAAAATGGGGACCAGGGATGGACAGAAACTTGCCCAAGGCTTCGGGCGTGGCTGAAGGGAGGGGCAGATGGGCTCAGTCAAGATGGAGACGGACAGGTGCACCAAGAAGCTTCCAGATCCAGCCCTACTCTTCTCTCAGTAAGTTGTCACATTAAAGATAATTTATTCTAGTGCCATCTCCCTAACCAATAAGGCGGGTAAAAGTAAGACTCCAAGGACACGAAGAGATCATTAACAGTAAATCCAGCGTATGTGAGGCAAATGCATTTGGCTTACCATAAATTACCACATGAACACTAGTTATTAGTATTAATATTACATCTCTCTTCATAGACTTCAAGAGCCAACTAGAGGAAAAGACAACAGCATAACGTTCTGAAGCACTCCCGTTCCTGGTCTTGTGCACAGTAGGTCTTCAATTAAAAGACCTGGGTAACACATGGAGTTGTACAGATCCCAAAGTCCTTCCCTCTCACCCCTCCCCCAACTCTAGACGCAGCCACATTAAGCACCAGGACCGGGCTGCTATAGGATTGTCGGACTCCTGCCTGCATTCCTCAGCTAAATATAAATGATTTGCCAAATCCATTGTTTGAGATGCTTCACAAGCCCTCTCCTATCGCTGGCACCTGGAACGAACACACACACACACACACACACACACACACACACACACCCTTCCCGGAGGCTGTTCTGAATAGAGAAGAAACAGACAGGTATGTAGGACTCAAAGCAAGAGTTCTTTGTGCTTTCCACTAGTCCAGGAAAGCTTCCTGGAGGAGGAAATGCCTGCGTCACCCCAGGGGAGGGGGCAGGTCAGAAAGGCCACTTTAGTTCTCTGAGCCAAGAAAGGTAAACAGATGCGTTCCTGCCCGCGGCGTGAAGAGGCAAGATCATTCCAGCTTTGAGGAGAGCTTACAACACCAACTGCCAACTTCTCCGGCCATCCGGAGAAAGATGCTGAAGAGATCAGTATCCTTCATAATAGACAGAAGCGACCCAAAACCCTGGTCCATGATGCAGTTACAATTGCCGCTGTCACAAGCTGTTGCTTGTTTAGACTTTTTTTTTCAACCACATAAAAGTTTTTTTTTTTTTTAAAGGCCCAAACTTGAGCGCACAGATGGGCTACATCTCAGATCGAGGGGTGTGCCAAAGCCCTGTCACTCTGAGAGCCGCTCGGCCAGCAGTAGCCAGAGGAATAGCTGGGGGTTCCAGCGGGTCTGTAGACAGGCCCAGACCAAGTCAGCTGCCCTGGGCGAACCGTCTCCAGCCGGTCTACCGGATCCCTGTTGGTTGCGGGGGACAGGGGAGCATCTCCCTCCCTGTGGCATCTGGGGTCTCCCATCCCTGGGCTGGGGCGCGAGGCGGCTGAGGTCCACCGTCCTGCAGCCCCACATTCCAGAGACCACGCTGACCCACAACAAGAGCCCGGGGTGGGGGGCGCTGTGGCAAGCCCCTCACGTCCCGGCCCCTTCCCGCCCCTCCTCTGTCACCCCTCCCCCGACCCGCCCTCCCACCTCCCCTCCCCTCTACCCCCCCCCGGGAGTTCCGCCTCCCCGGGCGCCCCCAGACTCCCACCCTGGTGGTGTTCCGATCGAGGCCCGGCCTCGCCTGCCCCGCGCGCCGGGCCGAACCCCAGCAACTTCGCGCGCCCGGGAGCCCTGAGCCGCCGGCCCGCCCCGGCAGCACTCACCGCGCTTGGACTCGGTGTGGCGCCCCGGCTCCGCTCCCTCCGCTCCCTCCCGCACTGCCGCGGCCAGCGGAAACAGGGGGCGGGGCTGGCAGGCGGAGGGGGCGGGCCTCACCGGGCTGCCGGGCGGGGGTCTGACTGCACGGGGGCGGGACCAGTAAGGGGCGGGGTGGGAGGGGCGGACAGAATGGGGACCAGGCGTCCGAGCTGTGGGAGGACCCGGCTGCTAGAGGCCGAGAAGAGAACGATTGAAAGAGGCGGAGGCCGCTCCGTAGCCCCCTCCACTTCGGCCATGTGTCCAGCGTGAGCACTGGAAGGAGGACGGGGCCGCTTTCCTCTAGGGGTTCCAGAAGCCTCCCTCTGCACCCCGATTCCCGGCTCTCCTGTTCTCCCAAGGCGGCACTACTGCGCCAGTTGCCTGCGACTAATCTGACGGGGCCGCGCCCTCCTAGGGCTGGACGGAGGGAGGGCAGGGCCTGAAAGGTGGAGCTCCTGGGCTGGGCGCTCACACAGCCTACCCAAGGGCTGCGGAACCAGGGTCTCCGGCTTTCCAGCTCCTGCAGGTCTTCTGGCTTCACCGTCCCCACCCCGCACCTAAGAAATTCTTGCCTGGTATTTCGGGAGGACTACTTGAGGTGTTGACAATGCGGGTGTGAGTTAGATAACTGCCCTGAGATACCCTGTTGGGGGAGCCGCTGCCTCCCTTGAGCTAGAGCCTCCAAGGGTTAGCAAAGGGCACTCAGGCCGGGAGCGACCGGGAGCGACCGAGCTGAAGCAGGAGATTTCTCTGTGGCCTACTTTCGTGCAGGCATGGATTCATATGAACACCTAGTCCAAACTTTTTTCTGAAGTGACCTCTAAAACTCTGGCCTCTCTCTTCTTATTGTCATAGAAAGTGTTCAGTCCTCATAAGTGCACTGAAATCTCAGCAGAAGAAAAATGTTTTGAGACAGATCTCACTGTGTAGCTCTGGCTGGCCTGGAACTCACTGTGTAGCCCAGGCTGGCCAGGACCTCACTGAGTGGATCACCTACACTAGTCTCCAACTCACAGAGCTCCTCCTGCCTTTGCTTCCTGAATGCAAGGATTAAAGACATGCCACCATGCCCAGCAGAAGACAACTTTTTCTTTCTTTGCTTTGCTTGTGTTGCTCAAATGACTTCCTGAGGGCATAGGACTTCGAGTGCTGGCCACCAAGTCCAGCTTGAGACTAAGTGTTTACATGGCAAGGCTCTCCCCTGGATCCCCCAGCTACCTGGCTGTTTCCACTTCTCTCCTGGACTACTTCACATAGTCTTGCTTGTTTCTGTTAGACTCAACCCATAATCCAGCCCCTGGAACTCTCGTATCCCACAGAGAGAAGTGGTCTCCTCTCTTCCTTCGAAGCCTCATTCACATCTAATCCCTGGTACTCCAACCAGGTAGGGCCAGTTCTGTCTACTTTGCAGAAGAGAGGGTACAGAGAAGAGGTCTGGTGATGGAATCAGACAAAGCAGCCTGGTAAGGTGCAAACTCCCGGTTTCAGAGCCACATGTGTCTGATCCTGCCTGCCTCTTCTAGGCTGTGGGCTCTAAGCCCTGGGCTCTTTACTAGGGAAAAGAGTCACACCAATAGCCCTGCTCCGGGCTTAGGAGATGAGAGGATTGTCTAAGATAATGAAAATGGATTGGGGTGAATGCTAATTTCCTCCTCCTCCCCTCACTCGGAAGGAACATGAACAGATCTGAAATCTTAGAATTAAGGAGAACCTTGAGGTATCTCCCCTCAGTCGTGACCCAGGCTGCCCACGCCACTTTGACACACCCAGAGACAGGGAGAGCTGGGAGGTCGCAGAGTTCATAGCTGCAAGCAAATGCTGTTGGGAAAGCTGGAGAAAAGGAATTATTCAGCACAAAGAACCTAAGTGACCTATGACCTGTGTGGTAAGCACACTCCGACCTATGACCTGTGTGGTAAGCACACTCCGATCGTGTCGACTGAAGGGAAAACTCAAATAGACCTCACGGTGAAGCCAGAAGCTCACGGAGAAAGAACTCCAAAAAACATGGGTACCAGGCTTCTGAAGAATTCCATTATGTTTCAGAAACACCGAAGGATACTTGTATATTGAGCTAGATACCCATACAGGAAGTTCATCCAAGTTCTGGGGGCATATTCCATTTACTCCTCTTGTCCTGGCATGGCTTTTAATAATCCTGCTTTTGCTCTCAGGACACCCTCATTTGCACAATAAATTATATGCCACTTTAACTATGACCACAGGCGATACTCGGAACGGCTCCTTCCAGCCCCGAATGCCAAAGATATTTCTGGCCTTTCTGGGACTCCCAGTGTTTCGTAAGATAGCAAGCTGGTTTATCCCCTTGAAATTACCATACCAAATCAAAAATGGTAATAAGCAAAAAGTACATTTCCAGCCAGCTACCCGAGGTCAAGGGACAGTGGCTGATGGATGGTGCCACCTCATGGGAAGAAGAGGTCCTGCAAGAACACTGAGTTTCTTACAGACTGTGACAGCCAACACCACCCAAGAGCTTGTGTGCCATCACTGTCTCCACAACAGCCCCTACCATCCCATCATTCTATAGAAAGGGAGACTGAGGCTCGGAAGGCCAGGGAATTCCTCCCAAGCCTTTCAGGTGACAACAAAGACTAAGCTAGGGGGCCGGGAGATGACTTAATTGACCAAATGTTTCACTGGGTATGAGGACCTGAGTGTACTTAAAACTTGGTGCATTGGTAATCCCCCAGTAAGGAGGAGCTCAGGCAGGAGGATAGTGGGGACTCACTAGACAGCGGGTCAAGCTCCAGACCCTAACTCAACAAACAAGGTGGAGAAGAGGAAAAGACATCAGCATTGACCTCTGTCCAGCTCATGTCCATCACACACACACACACACACACACACACACACACACACCCTGACATATAATCCCAGCTTGTCTTTTTGGCCTGCACATGTAACAGCTAATTCACCTAGTGTTTAACAGGGGGCATTTCCCGCCTTCCCGTGCGGTTCTGATGGACCTCAGAACCATAAGCACATTAAACAAAAGCTCTGACCCTGGCCGCATCCCCAGCCCTGAGGCATCCGAGGCAGCCATTTCCTAACGCGCGTACTTCCACGACATTGGCTTGTCCTGTTAGCAGAGCAGTCGGTGGCCACCGATGCCTGCCAGTCGCACCACGCCTTTAAACCTGCATCTCCGGTTGCCGAGTGAGGCAGACAAAAGTGACTCAGGACGATTCTGTTCTTCTAGTCCATGTAGCTCATCTACAGAATGCATATTCTCCGGAAGGAGCCCTTTCTCTACAGTGTATTTCACCGGCTAAGAATCAGAGTGAAGTAGGTGTGGCAGGCCTTGGGGGGCGGGGTGAGGAGGTATCATAGAGTAACAAGTCTATGCTGTAGAAGTACTGCTGTTGGCTGGGAGATGTAGCCCAGAAGTAGACCGTGTGTTTAGAATGCACCAAGGCCTTTGATTCAATCCCCAATACAAACAAACAAATACCTTTGCTCTTTAATCACTAAATCTGTAAGTTGTGCCCATTTTATTGATAGTAGATAGGACAGTTGCAAAACATTCATTATCAGGCAATTAGGGCTGCATAGGAACACCCTCTCTCATAAACAAAAGCAAATGAACAAAGAACAAAAAATAATGCACTAAATCAAAGACTGGCAACCATAAGACTCAGAGAGTAAATACTTCTGGCTCCATAGGTATGCGTCCTCTGTCCCAACCTACAACTCTGCCACTCATGCAGAACTGCAGCCATAACTACAAAAATAAATGAGCATGACTGTGTGCTAATAAAACTTTATTTACAAAAACAGGCACTGAACTTCAGTCTGCCAACTCCACCTCCAACATGTCTTTTTCGTATTGGGGGTGTGCCAACTCCTGCCTGGCCTCAGATGTATTGTGGGAGTTGGGGAGTGTAAAATACAGAGAAAGATTAAGCATTGAGAGTAATGATTACCAGCAGTCCTATCAGCATGTATATACATGTATGTGACCAAAAATGGGCCTGTACCCACAGAAAGAATGCCTCTCGAGTAGAGACAGGTTTTGAGTGAGTTTTATAAGGTCTTGATTAGACCTGCCTGAGAAAAGCAGATTCTGTGTCTGGGATTGCTGTGGGTCAGCACGGACTGTGTAAAGACAGAAAAGCCTTCTGTGAGACACAGCAGGAGTCACAGAAGCCGAGGAAAGCAGAGCTCCCCTGCAGGAGAGCGTCAGGTGAGGCAGTGCTGTCGACATGTCTCCGTGCTATGCAGAACATGAAGGAGCATGTGGTAACTGTCTGTGTGGGGGAGGGGATGTGGGGGAGGTCATGTGGTAACTGTCTGTGTGGGGGAAGGGATGTGGGGGAGGTCATGTGGTAACTTTCCGTGTAGGGGAGGGGATGTGGGAGAGGTCATGCAGGCGAACACTCACCGGCAGAGCATGTGGGTGGCAACTGCAAAATCCAGATGGTTGGTTGAAACCGATGAATACGATAGTGATAGCCATATCAGCCATGTCGATCATCAGTTTTCTCATTGAGCAACTACAGAATGTTACTCTCTGCTCATCGAGGGCCGTTCCATAGTTTAAAAACAAATCACACCTCAGATTCTACCTTGGAGAAAACGTATAAACAAGACTGGCCAATTAAAACCAAGGTGGTGGGACTGGAGAGATGGCTCAGTGCTTAAGAGCAGACTGCTCTTCCAAAGGACCTGGGTTTGATTCCCAGCACTCACGTGACAGCCCATAACTCCAGATTCAGGGTATCTGATGGCCTCTTCTGGCTTCTAGGGGTGCCGTGCCCACGTGGTACTCAGTTGTGATTGCTGGCAAAGCACTCAAACATGTAAAATGAAACATGGTGGTGCATGGGAGGCAGAGACAGGTGAGTCTTTGAATTGTAGGCAAGTCTGGTTGATGTAGTGAGTCCCAGGCCAGCTAGGACTACATAGAGATCCTGTCTCAACAAATGAATGAATGAATGAATGAATGAATGAATAAATAAATAAATAAATAAATAGGAGCTGAGGAGATAGCTCAAAGGTCAAGAGCCCTATTCTTCCGGCCTCTGAGATCACTAGACATGCACAGGTTTTACAGACATACATGCAGGGAAAACATCCATACACATAAAATAATGAGTAAATAATTTAAAGATATAAAATAAAAACATTAGCCAAGAATGACGACCACCACTATAATCCTAGCACTTGGGCGTCAGAGACAGGTGGATCTCTGTAAGTTCAAGCCCAACCTAGTCTACACAGTGAGTTCCAGGCCAGAAAGGGCTACAGGGTAGACTCTCAAAAATAAAACAGTAAATAAACAACACTAATCCCAGACTTACCCCAGCACTGACAAAGCCTTGGTATTCGATAAGGACACAGACTCCCATAAGCAGAGGATTTCGATGTGTATTTATGTTCTTTACTAAATAAGTCGTCACTGAAGCGCTTCAAACCAGAGAGCAACCCGTGCTGCGGGTCGTGGCGCATGCCTGTAATCCCAGCACTTAAAGCTGAGGTAAGCGGATCGCGCGGTATAGGCCATCGTGGGTGACATTAGAAAGAGCGGCATGATCAGATTTGCATTTTGAACCTATGACTCTGGGTAGCGTAGAGAAGGGATTAGAGGGGACACGGGTTTTAAAGACGGATACAGGAGGCTTCAACAATAAAGCTAAAACGGAGCTTGTCTCGGTTGGTAGCGGTGAAGGAGGAGCCGCCGGGATAGACCTGAGAGGACTCATGAACTGTACAGATCCACAGTGGATGTGAAAGATGGGGGGAAAAGAAAGGTCAAGAGCTGGGCGTGGGGGCGCAGGTGTGTGTGATCCCTGCCTGTGACAGGCCATGGGGTGGAGGGCAGCCAGCCAGGAAGAGAGGCCAGATGGGAGGTGGGGGAGCTCGGGTTTCTGGCTAGTGTAGGAAGGTCACTGGTGGCTCATTTGCTGAGGTGAGATGTTTAACAGGGCATCGGAGACTGAAGGAAGACAAGAGATGAGCGCAAGGTCATTTCTTCACTATGACCGGGAGGAAATGGTGCTGGAGAGATTTGAGAAGGGACTGGGAGCTGAGGAAAGGGGGGTGGGGAGACAGTTCCTTCAGAAGATTGCTGGGGCAGAGAGATGGCTCAGTGGGTAAGAGCACTTGTTCGTCTGGAGGCCCTGAGTTCAATTCCCCACAGCCGCACTGTGACTCTTAACCTTCCATACTAAGATCTGCAGCCCTCTTCTGTCATGCAGATGGACAGGAAGACAGAATACTTATATACATAAATAATATTTTTTTTAAAAGGAAGACTGATGAAGGAAGGAGAGAAGAGGACAGAGAGATGCCTAAGTCAGGCTTGGTGACACATTGGCACATACTTGTAGTCTCAGCTTCTTGGGGGAATTTGAACATAAGCAACAAGTGAAATCCTGTCTCAAAAAAAAAAAAAAAAATGGATGCGTGGGCCTGGGAACTGCTCTTCCAGAGGAGCCCAGTTCAGATCCCAACAAGTGTGCTGGATGGAAGAAATGCCTATAAATTCCTTTCTAGGTGATCTGGTGCCCTCTTCTGGCACCAACTATACATATAATGTACATACATACAGGGAAAACACACTCATATACATATACATATACACATACACATAAAAGTGAATAACTTTTAATTAATTTATTTACGTTTTCTTCTCTTACATAGGACCTCTGGACCACGGTCCTCCTCCCACCTCTTTCTTCTCCCCCGGATACACTTCTCCATTTTCCTTCCCAGAAGCACAGGCCTCCCAGGGCTATCAACCAAACACGGCATAACAAGTTACAGTAAGACTAGGCATGTACTTCATATCAAGGCCAGATGGGGAAACCCAGGAGCAGGAAAAGGGTCTCAAAGCAGGCAGAAGACCCGCTCCCACTGTTCAGAGTCCCACAAGCACATCAACCTAGACCACTATATCTTACGTGTGGAGGGCCTAGGTTGGTCCCATACAGGCTGATCGTCCCGTCGGTCTCCGCGAGTCTCTGTGAGCCCTGGCTAGGTGATTCTGTGGGCCGTGTTCTTATGGTGTCCTTGATCCCTCTGGCTCCTACAGTCCTTCCTCCCTGCCCCCACCCCAGCTCTGCCTACTGTCTGGCTGTGGGTCTCTGCATCTGCTCCCATTGGTTGCCAGACAAAGCCCCTCAGATAATGATTATGCGAGGTTCTGGTCTACGAGAAGAGCAGAATATTAGGAATCATTTCGTTGACTTTTTTTTTCCAGTCTCTGGGCTATTCGGCCTCTGGTTCTTAGACATCCAGGCAGTGCGAGACTTGGGCATGGGTTCCTTCTCCTGACACGAGTCTCAGGTTGGTTGGCCACCCTTACCCCAGCACATCTTGCAGGCAAGATAAATTGTAGGTCAAGGGTTTGTGGCCAGGTTGATGTCCCAATCCCTCCACTGGAAGACCTGCCTAGTCACAGAAGATGTCTGTTTGAGGCTTTGTGTCCCCCATTACTAGAAGTCTTGGATAACCCTAACCCTAAACCTGAAAACACATACATGTGCATAAAATTAAATTAAAGAATCTTTTTTTAAGTCATTGGATTCGATACACAACACTACAAAACACAAAATCACAACCTCATAACAAGAGGCCTATTTGTAGGCAGGTGTGTGTGTGTGTGTGTGTGTGTGTGTGTGTGTGTGTGTTAGATTACTATTGCTGTGATCAAAAGCAATTCAGGGAGAGAGCAGACACACAGAGGAAACTGCGGCCTGAGAGCAGAACCTGGAAAGCCAAGCAGAAGGTTTAGAAATAGATTATCTGAAAAAAAAAAATCAAGCTGGGAGTGGTGACACAGGCCTGAAATCCCAACACATGGGAGGTGGAGACAGAAGGATTGCTGCAAGTTCAAGGCCAGCTATATAGTGAGATTCTATGTTTAAAAAAATTAACCAGAGGAGCTCAGTGGAAGGATCTGCTTGAAGGCAGATCAATACAGTATCCATCTTAAAGAGATTGAAAAGAAAAAGAAAACCAAGTCTAAAGGCATGTGGCACACAGTATTAAAATGTATAGTGTAAATATTTGGAATTCCAGAAGGAAATAGGACAGTGATTGGTTGGTTGATTGATTGATCAATTGATTGATAAAGTTCTTGCCATGTACCCCAGGCTTTATTGGAACTTACCACCTTCAGCCTCTGGAGTACTGGGATTACAGGCCAATAGATTACATACCCAATAGAGAAAACACACACACACACACACACACACACACACACACACACCACAGGCTCCCCATTTAGGGGGTGGAGCCAGCCAAGAGGGAAAGACTAAGCCTATGGGACATGAACACGACCCCCAAGCATTCATGTCAACCAGTATACCCTGGGGTGACTGCCACAGCCATGGTGATATTGGATGGATGAGTTCATCTGAAGATTGGGTTTTGTCAAATCGGTGTGATAACGTGTTAGAGGCTTGAGACTGTCATTGGCATGGATTCTAAGGTTCATCAGGAGAGGAGAACAGTAAAATAATTAACAGTGGTGGGGGTAAGAAGAGCCCTGGCTCTTGGATGCAGATGGCAGGCAGGACTGTGTAGTGAGGAGAACTGAAAGAGCCAGCTGGAGGGAAAGGAAGACACCAGAGAAGACGGCTGACCCACTGACACAGGAGCCCATCAGTTTCCAGGGAGCAGGTTAGGAAGAGACTGTCTTCAAGAGAAAAGAAAACCAGTGTCTGCCTGTTGGAAATTTCACTCACCCAAACACTGGCTCTGCTCACGATGAGGGCAAAGGAGGGTGCAAAGGAATGCAGGATGGGGGAAGATGGTTTGACAACGAGCACCAGGTCAGGCAGTAGAAGAGGCGCCAGAGAAGAAGATGACACACCTGCACGGCTCAGGTGTAAATAGGTGAATGGGATGGAAAGAAAAGGAGACGGTGATTTTGCTTTTCAGTTCTTAAGCTGTGACTTGTAATAAAATAACCAGCTACCATATAGTGGGGCTGGAGATGCCACATGTTGCGGGTTATTGTAGGTTGGCTACTGGTTATCTACTGCTGTGAAAACAATGGGACTTGAGGTCTTAAAACCATGCACATTTAGCTAGGTGTGGTCCCCTGGACCACACACATAGTCCCTCCCTCTTGACTGGTTCTTCCCATTACTTGTCTTTGCCAGCAATTGGGAGGTAGAGGAAGAGGGCCTGGACTCACAGCTACACTGTGAGTTTGAGGCCAGTCTGGACTAAAAAAACAAATAAATGAATAAAAATAAAGAAGGAAAGAAATAAAGAAAAACAACAACAACAACAACAACAAAAAACCTACGCACATTTAGTATTTCATAGTTTTCCTCTAAGTTAGTCCCAGCACGGTCTAGCGGGGCTTAGAAAGTGCTGTCAAGGTCCCTGGCCAGATGGCGTTGTCTGGATTTTCCTTGATAGCTGGATGCCTGGGGGTCTTGGCTTCTAGCTGGACATCTATTGGCAACTGTCCTTGGGGCAGCCACAAGAGCATCCCGAATGTGCCTTCTATTCCACCAGCCAGAAATCTTTAGATGGAGCCAGAATAAAACCACAGACGACACACCCAGCCACCACTGCCATTTATTAAGAGCAAGATGGAAACCCAGTGCTGCAGCTGTGGTTCCATGGCTATGACAAAGGCCACGAGCATCACCAACCTGAGGAGGAAAGGGCTTATTTCAGCTTACGATGTTCATGAAGGCAAGTCACAGCAGGATCTCAAGGCAGGAACTGAAGCAGAGCGCATGGATGCATGCTACTTACTGTCTTGCTCCCTGTGGCTTGCTCAGCTTGATTTCTTGTACAGCCAGGTCCACCGGCCCAGGGGTGGACAGACCCTCAATATCAATGATTAGTCATGAAAATGTTTTACAGGCAGGTTCACGCCAATCTGGTAGGAAAATTTCCTCATTTGAGGTTCTCTTGGATAACACACGCACGCGCGCACGCGCGCGCGTGCACACACACACACACACACACACACGCCAACACACCCTGCATGGTGACACCTACCCAGAAAGCTCGTGAGAATGATGTAGTGAGACTCCATCTCACAAAGAAAAGAAAGAAAAATGACATAGAATTAAGTCTCAGCAGCATGTGCTCACACTCCAGGAGGGGCAGCAGCCAGGGGTGTGAGCTCCCAGAGTGTGGGGTCTTAGTCTCTTAGGGTTTGTCCTCTGATGAAGAAAGTGGGATCAGAAAGCCTTTTGCAGGCTGTGGTGAGGCAGCCCAGTACCGAGGTGGGAGATGGGAGGGCACACCCAGACATGGGGGAGCTGAGGCAGGGCAACACATTCAGGATGGCGCTTGACAGATGATGATGGACGGAGAGGCGTGCGTCTACTTGCCGTCCAGGCTGGTGAGAACTGCTTGCTTTTCCCACCATGCACACCGTGTGAAAAACAAATCCGTTGACTTACAAAATTGGTGAGCATTGTTAGACACGCACGGGTTATACTCCCTCCAAAAGCCCAGCCTTCCTACCGAGGAGATGGCTGGCAGGCGCTGCACACACAGGGACAGCTTGAGAGGAGTCCTGATGATGACACACAGAGAGAGGGAAAATGACACATCATGATCTAAAGCACAGAGCGCAGGCAGAGTCAGAAGCAAAGGCAGCTCCGGGCTCCTAAAGAGTCGCGTCAAAGCCAATGCTTCAAACTTGGAATCAAAGCCAAGTGCACTGAACAGAGCTGGGTGTAATTAGACTGTGTGACTGCCAATAAGATGACCAGAGGATGATGGTTCATAAGACACAGTGTAAAACAGACAACCAGTACCCGTGTAGCCCTGGCTAGGAGCCTGGGCTCTAAGTAAACATGTATCTATGACGGAGAAGAGTTCATTAATAATACAACGAAAATATAGAGAGATTGAGAGTGTAATCTTGTGGGAGAATGTGTGCTTAGTATGCTCCAGGCCCAGGGTCCAATTCCCATTGCCACAAAATGAATGCATGAATGAATTAATGAATGAGCCAGATGTGGAGCTCTACCTTTGAAAAGCCAGTCCTGCAGATGCGGAGGCTGGAAGAGTGCCAAGAGCTCGAGGCCTATCTGGGCAACATAGTTCCACAGAACTAGAGCGAGAGCCCGTCTCAGAAAACCGAACCGGAGGAAGCTGGGGAGACAGCCCGGTGAATGAGGCACTTCCCCCGCAAGTGCAGGGCCTGGACTACGGATCCCCAGCACACACATAAAAGCCAGGCGGGAATGGCAGATGCCTGCAATCCCGGCACGAAGGAGTCAGAACCTGGGGAGGATCTCCCACGTGAGCTAGCTAACCTGACTAACGGAATCTCAGCTCCAGGTTCAGGAAAGGCCTCTGCAAGCAGGGTGAAGGGCAGCTGAGAAAGGGGGTCCATTTTCAGCCTCAGGCCTCCACACAGACAGCATACACATGTATACAGAGAGAGAGAGAGACAGAGACAGAGAGAGAGAGAGAGAGAGAGAGAGAGAGAGAGAGAGAGAGAGAGAGAGGCAGAGAGGGAGAGGGAGAGAGAGACAGAGACAGAGGCAGAGAGGGAGAGAGACAGAGAGAGACAGAGACAGAGACAGAGGCAGAGAGGGAGAGAGACAGAGAGAGACAGAGACAGAGGCAGAGGCAGAGAGGGAGAGAAACAGAGAGAGACAGAGACGGAGACAGAGACAGAGACACAGAAAGACGGGAAGAGAGAGAAAAGGAAGGAAGAAAAAAAAAGAAAGACTGGGGAGGGAAAATGGCCAGGGGTGGTGGCCCAAGCATGTATACCTGAGAGATAAGGCAGGAGAATTGGAATTCAAAAGCATCTTCACCTACACAAAAATCTGGAGGCCATCACGGGCCTTTATAGATAGATGGGCCTGGGCTTTCACACATGCATACTCTCCTTTTGGGTTTTTGAAACAAAGTCTCGCTATGTAGCCCAGGTCAGCCTTCAACCTGGAATCCTCCTCTATCTCCTGCATGCTAGGATTACAAGCACGTGTAACTATTCCTGGCCACCAATACCGGTCTTGGTTACAGTGTTCTTTTTATGTCCACAAGAAAATGAATGTCTGTTCTGAAATGTCATCTATCTACTCATTTTTTCTTAAGGAAAAAAAAATATCAAATGTCAATCCCAGCAGATGCTGCATGTAAATTGGTAGTGAGTGATGACTACAACTCAGATGATTAAGAATCCCATAACAGAAAGTTCTGTTAGGTTTTTGATTTTCATACACAGTTGTGGTAATTAGCGCACTGTTAGACACACACCGCTGCTTACAGTTCCTCGTACCTCCATTGATTTCATAATGTGCTCACCAGACACTGAACAGATTAAATGCCAATAAATGTCCTTTAACAGTCACGTTTCCAAAAGTCAACTCTATTAAGAACAAGTAATATGCATATAAAAAATGTTAAGATGATATCATGGGCAGTCGCAAATGTAAAACAGTATATAATTTCTCCAAGTTTCTGAATAATTAATAAAATAAAATTTATATACCAGTTCAGGTACTATGCACAGTTGCAATAAGTTGGACAAGTACTATTTGAACATATTCCATACTTGGTAAAAATCTAAAATCATATTACCGTTTCCTTTAATATTTGTAGATACGTGTAAATATGAAAAACTTCTACCTGTAATCCTAGACCTCGGGATGGAGGGAAGAAGCTAAGGGGCTCCACGTCATCCCTGGCTATTCGCAAGTTCAAAGCCAGCCTGGGTTACCTGATACCGGTCTCAAGGATTAAACTCATCAATTAATTGCCCAAATCTTGATTGACAGAAATTTAAACTGAAGAAAGGAAGGGATGTTGGAGCTGGAGGATGTGGGAGGACAGAGAGCCGCTGTTTTCTGGACGCAGCGTGGCTGCCACACTTACAACCTCCGCTATGTAGGACTGAGTTCTTCGGTGGATAGGACTGAGTCCACCATGGATAGGGGAAGAGGCGTATGAGGTCCCACCACTGACCAAGGGGCACTTGCCGGCTAGCAGCTGCTGGGGAGCTAGGAAGCCATTTTCTTCAGTGATGTAGCTACTGGTAATTTGATCATTCTCCAGCACATACCTCCTCACCCACGCTCATGCGAGCAGCCATAATTAAACTTAGTGTGCCATTAAAAAGAAAAAAAAATGTGTAGGTAGGTAAGAGGGGGACTTGTTTGGGAAGCTGTGAGTGGGATTAGAGGGGGTAAGGATAGGTACCTGTGATCAAAACATTATACACATGTATGAAATTGATACATATTAAATGTTTTTAAATGAAGAAAAAAAGTAAACAAAAATTAGTGACTGACTGTAACAGGGAAGGGTATCATATACCAGTAACCCACGGACTTAGAAGGCTGACACAGGGGGATCATGGGCTAAAGGCCAGTCTGGGCTAGAGAGTAAGGCCTTGCCCAGTGGGAAGTTAAGCACATTCTACTGCTGCCCCGAGAATCTGAGGCTGTGCTCCCTTTCTTAGCAGCACAAACTCAGAGCCTGGGAAATTAACTAGGGCAGGCCATCTGCTCCTTTTTCTTTGACTATATCCATGTCTTTACTGGCTTTTCCTCCTTGCTTAACAATAAAATTTATCTCTTAAGAAAGGAGAAAAGGGTCTTGAAGCAGATAGAATTATTATATGGTCTCCCTGTTGATCTACAGATGGCACTTAACGAATCCGCATTAGGGCAAAGGCCGTGCCTCCGTGGGATATAATTGCTTTGAAAATCTGACTGCTAAGAAAAAAAATCAACATAGTCTAATTTTAAAACTAATTACAAAACCCGTCTCCTAAGTGGATTCTAATCCCTCCTTTGCCAAGTGCCCCAGATCAATGAAACTTCCATCAATTTCCACGTTCATTACAGAGGACAAGTGTCATTGTCTCGGCAGCACTGGGGGGTTGGTACCTTTTTACACTGGCCTATTTTGAACAAGTCTGCCTGGGATCCACCCATTTTGGCCATCAGATGCGATTAGCTAGGCTCCGTAGAAGCACACCACGGTGTGCGTGTGTGTGTGTGTGTGTGTGTGTGTGTGTGTGTGTGTATACACTGGAATCTACGTTATAAAAGGGGACTCAGGGCTTACACCATAGGGACTAGATAATGCAACAATGGCTCGACATGCTGGAGAACCTGAGAGCCTGGTAGCTACTCATTTAAGAATCTGGGTGCTGCAGTGGCCCTATCTGACTCTGAAGGCCTGGTGTGAGGTCCAGGCTGGAGTCTGACGCCTTACAGGGACAGGAGTGACAATGGACACACTCTCTCAGGGTGTAGCTTGCATGAATGTGCTGGCTTCCTTGTCTCCATTTTCCCCCTCTGGAACCCTCAATATATTGAATGGGGCACCCACCTTCTGAGCTGTCTTTCCCTCACGGTTGACCGTCTCTGGCAATCCCTCAGACACAATGAAAGATGTCCTTCACCATTTCCTAGGGGATCCCGAATCCAGTCATACTGACAGTGAAGACTAGCCAGCGCAGATGGCGCCTTCGGTCTTTTCCCCAAACCTCTTTTAGCTCCGTTTTAGTCACTTCCTCTCCTGTCATTCTCACAAGTAGGTCAGGAGGAATCTTCCCACTCGGTACATTTCTCCTTAAATCTGGATGGATTTTGTTTTTGCGTTTTTTGTATGTCTCCCTGTGCATCCACATGTGTGTGTAATGTGCATGAATTCATGTGTGTATGTGTGTGTGTGTGTGTGTGTGTGTGTGTGTGGTGTGTGTGTGTGTGTGTAGACCAGTGGGTATCTTTCTCAATCATTTTTCATTCTATTTTCTCTTTTAAAAAATATATTTATTTGTGTGTGTGTGTGTGTGTGTGCGCGCACGCGCGCGCGCGCGTGTGCGCGCGCGCACATGGGTGTGTTACCCAGGAGTACTACAGTGTCCCCATGGAGGTCAGAGGACACCTTGTCAGAGTTAGTTCTCTCCTTCCATCATGCAGATCCCAAGGATCAAACTCAGGCTTGAGAGCAGGTACCTTCACCTACTGAGCCCCCACCAGTAGTCCCCCCAGTTTAATTTTCGAGACACTGAACATGGAGCTTACCAATTTGACTAGACTGCCTGCCCAGTAAGCCCCAGGGACCCACGTGTCTTTCTCAGCCTTCCCTGTACTGGGATCGCAGACTCACAGTGCCACACCCAGGTTTATTTTTTTGTGCGGGTTCTGATGATCTGAAGTCATGCCTGTAAGCAAGCACTTTCCCTACTGAGCCAACCACCTCCTGTTGCCCTAGACTCCTTGCATATTTAAGACTTGCTTTGTTACTTATTCTCTTTTAACACCGCACATCTAGAACCCTTGATTCTTGACATATCACTCACTCATGTGAGACTCTGGGTCCTCCTCAACAGCTCTAACAGCAGTAGGCCATTTGTTCAAAAAGTAACAGCAAACAGCTCCCTATACTTTAAGCCACACGGAGCTATAAGTGCTTGGTGCCCTAGGCCAGATAAGCCCAAGTATCTTCTCCCTCCCTCCCTCCCTCCCTCCCTCCCTCCCTCCCTCCCTCCCTCTTCCTCCTCCTTCCTTCCTTCCTTCCTTCCTTCCTTCCTTCCTTCCTTCCTTCCTGATTTCCTTCCTTCTTTCTCTTATCTTTCTTTCTGTTTGTCTAGACAGGTTCTCACACAAGTAGCCCAGGCTACCCTTGGGAGGTAGATGCAGGAGGATCAGGAGCTTAAGGTTATCCCTGGCTACAGATCAAGTCTGAAGCCAATCTGGACTACGTGAGACCCACCCTGTCTCATGGAAAATAAGACAAAAGATGTACCAGGTTGCTTATAACTGTAGATTTGAGTTTTAAGACATTCTCTGGTTACGAATATTACCTTTCTATCTGAAGCAATACATTGTGGAAGATCCGATGAAGGAGAGGAGTAGGAAGATCTGGTAGTTTTTAACGAAGAATAACGGTGGAAGAAATTGAGAGTTTAAGGTGGGGAGGGGCCAGGAGTACCTGTCACTCAATGACAGGGTACTTGCCCAGCATGCACAAGGGCCTGAGATGATCCCAGAAGGGAGAGGATAGACTAAATGGATACCTCTTACTGTCGGGTAATTTTTTTGAAGGACTGACTGGACTTGAAGTTAAATTGGACACATCCGTGTGAACTCATGCTCCAGTTCTCACTGGAGGAGCAGAGCCGAGGCCACGCTGTCAGTCCTTGGTGGATGATAGGATTCCATGCTCAAGTACACAGCCCCTGGTCTCTAACAGCCCTTATGCATTTAAAGACCCAGGGCTTCCTCGGAGAGCAGTGGATTCCATACAAGACTGACTGCAAGAACAATCAAGGTAAATCTGCCAGCTGGGGCCAGAAGCTTTGCAAAGGTTTGCAGGGGCTGAGCTCAGAGTCCAACCCAAGTTCTCACACAGGGTTAGTGTGTGCTCTCAAACTGGGCCCTTGAATCTTCAATTTCATCCTATTAGCCCACCTGTGAGGCTGATTCTTTACAATGATGATGATGATGATGATTAGACATTGAACTTTATCACCCACTCTTGTCATGGGTTTTTGGACACTGTGGTTGTAAAAACTGTAACCACAAGGATAGTTTTAAATTTTTGGTGATAAAATTCACTTGAGATTCAATACTAGCCAGTGTGTGTGTGTGTATGTGTGTGTGTGAGAGAGAGAGAGAGAGAGAGAGAGAGAGAGAGAGAGAGAGAGAGAGACAGAGACAGAGACAGAGACAGAGAGAGGAGAGATGTATTTGTGTAGTGTGTGTGCCCGTGCACGCGCATGCACAAACATGTTCTCTTATATGTATGGGTAGAGCCCAGAGCTGATGCCAAGGGTCTTCCTCAAGCACGCTTCACTTTTTTTAAAGACAAGGTTTCTCATGAATCTGGGCCTTGTGGACTCAGATGGTCTGACTGGCCAGTCATTTCCAGGATTCAGCTTGTCTCTGCCTTCTCAGAGCTAGGATCATAGATGTATGTTATCATGCCCAGCTATTAAGAGTAGCTTGGGGCCTTGAGCTCAGGCTCCTGTGTCCGTGATGTAAGCACTTTACCAACCGAGCTCTCTCCCTGGCTCAGCCACCATTTCTGAAAGAATTCTTGGCTTCTGCTTAATCTGAAAAAAAAAAAAAAAAAAAACAGAACAAAATGTAAATTCCAAAGCAGTTAATATTCATCTTAATCCAAGATCTTTAAAATTAACTTGTTATTAGTTTACAAAGAATTGGGTTTCCTTAGGAATTTTTTTAAACAAAATTTGGCTAGGTGTAGTGGGTTTAAAAAAGAGAAAGAAAAGCCAGGCAGTGGTGGCGCACGCCTGTAATCCTAGCACTTGGGAGGCAGAGGCAGGTGGATCTCTGAGTTCGAGGCCAGCCTGGTCTACAAAGTGAGTTCCAGGACAGCCAGAGCTACAAAGAGAAACCCTGACTCAAAAAATAAATAATAAATAAAAAATTTAAAAAAATTAAAAAAGAGAAAGAAAAGCACAAGCCTTTAACCCTAGCACGCAAGAGGCAGAAGCAGGCGAGTTCAAAGCTAATCTGGTCTGTGATAGCAAGTTGCTACAATAGCAAGTTCCAGGCTAGCCAGGGAGAGTAGAGAAGCCCTGTCTGAAAAAAATCAAACACAATTTGTTCTTGTTTTTCTTCCTGCCCATCATCCCAGAGCATTGCCCTCCCTCCTCCTTCCCACATCCACTGTCTGTACCCTTCTCCCCAGTCCCCTGCACCCCACGTAAACCAATTTGAAAGGTAGAATTTTTTTCTTTGTTTTTTTTTGAGACAGGGTTTCTCTGTGTGGTTCTGGTTGTCCTGGAACTCACTCTGTAGACCAGGCTGGCCTCGAACTCAGAAATCTGCCTGCCCCTGCCTCCCAAGTGCTGGGATTAAAGGTGTGCACCACTGCCCGGCGAAAGGTAGGATTTTAAAAACTTGCCTTTTAAGGTGCTGGAAACGTCCAGAAGCATGCTTCATGCTGTTTAGTGTTGAGACAGATCGGGTGTGGTGGCCAGAACTCACGGATGAGTATGCTAAGAGCTGTGAACAGAAGCCCTGTGTTTTTTGAACACCGTTTGACATTCTTAGCATTAAACACTTACTTCTAAGATCTTGTAACATTTATAAACTGCCTTAGGCAGATGTTAGATGTCCAATGTTTGAAGCGCTTAATTATATTTTAAGCTGTCTAAGCCCATTTAATTACTCAAGTTTGTAAGTGATATTAAAGGCAGGGACAACTCACGCGCTAACGGAGCATCGGCCCAACAGCATATGAACAAGGAGTAACAGTAAAACGCCGGCAAGCACAGAAACATGATGTGCACACCGAATGTCACAAAACCGGGTCTTAAAACTCACAGCTTTCAGCTGGGCCTGAAGTCTCAGTGCCTTGGGGGCTGAGGCAAGAGAGTCACACACTCATGACCATCCCGGGCCACACAGCAACTTCCAGGCAAGACTGGGCTGCACTGTCAGATCCTATCTCAAAGAAAAGTAAAATAGTGGAATAAACATTATGACTTTTATAAACTGTAAAAATAATACAGAAATATCTTCTACCATTACATAACTTGAATACAAATGCTCTTCTCAGAGAGTAAAATAATTGGCAAACATGTAGCGGTTTGCAGACTAATACACATGTAGGCTTGGAGATGAGGAGGCAGTTCCGTGGTGGAGGACTTGCCATGTGCTGAACCCTGGGTTTCTACCCCAACACCAAATATAAGACGAATAAGCTATAGAATGATGGTCCTTAGTTAAAAAAAAAAATCCTCTAAGTAACCAGGCACAGTGGTACATGTGTTACAGCTCCAACTGGAAAGCTATCCAACGGCAGTAAGGAGCCAGGGAATATTACAAAGTCACACAAGATATTTTTGGGGGTGGGCAAAACCCAGGAAGGCGGAAGGCTCTGCTCAGGTCAGAGAGAAGCAGCAGAGAACTGAGCGGAAGACAGGGTTTATATAGGGTTTCTTGAAGGGTTGGAAGGGTGGAGCTCTCCAAGGTGTCTGAGATTGGAGAGACTGATCTTGGGGCAAACTCAGGGATTGGTGGGGTTCTTTTGTTTGTTTGTTTGTTTGTTTGTTTGTTTGTTTGTTTTTGTAGACTAGCAAAGACTCCTTAGGGGCTCCTACCCAAAGGAGCTTTTCAGCATGGCTTCGAGAGCAGTCTAGGGCTGAAGCCTGGTACCTGGAGGTCTCCAGGAGCAGAGCTTACAAAGGCAAACTCTAGGTTTAAACTTGGTGTGAATAGTCAACGGTACACACCTATAATCCCAGCACTCGGGAGGCTGAAGCAGGAGGATTGATAATTTGAGGCCAGCCTGGGATTTTTGACCTTGTCTAAAAAAATATGAAAAAAAAAAAAAACAACAAAACCAGGGCATTTAGACGAAAAGCCCAGTTGCCCAGTTGCCCAGTTGCCCAGTTGCCCAGTTGCCCAGTTGCCCCGTTGCTTCTCGATCTTCAGTATGCATGGGAATCACTCACAGGTCTGGACTAAAAAGACTTAAAGAGTGAGAGCAACTTTGTATTGCCAAAAAGTTCCTGAAGTATGCACAAACTGAGCCAGAACCCTACTTCCCAGCCCTGAGAACTGTTCATCTTCACCTGTGTCTGCCTGTGCTCGTGATCTTGCCCACCATTCCAGTTAACACGACCTGGAACTGTCCCCCAGGCAGGTCAGCTTCCCCTCCATGCCCTCCGGTGTACACCTCCTACCAGCAACCCACCCCTCCTCCCTTGTCCCAGGTAACATCAGGACTCTTATCTAAGGAAGGCTTAGAGCAATGGTGTTGCCCTGAACTTTCAGTGGTGTGTGTGTGTGTGTGTGTGTGTGTGTGTGTGTCTGTCTGTCTGTCTGTCTGTCTGTCTGTCCCTGAAAACATGTGCATGCAACCATGCTCTCAAGGCTCTTGAGTCTCTGGAGGCAGACTCAAGACTGTATGCCAACAATTCTCAGCAAGAGAAAATAGACGGGAGGTCTGCCTTGATTTTATTTCTCTTCTGTATGACTCCTCCAACTAGAATGTAGTCTCCTTGCCTGTGAGGCTTTGGTTTTCTTCACAGCCATGTCTCAGGGAACTAGAACAGAGCCAGACACTTCCTGTGTGCGCACAGGTGGATTGTGGGATGTGCCACGCCTGGTGCTTTGAACATTAGGTTGATGCTACAGCTCTGCTGTCAGAAGTGATGGGTGCCTTGTGCCTGTGTCTCCACACAAGAGGAGCAACTGTGGCCACAGGCAGGATTGATGGGGGTTCTTCCTCGCTCCCTCCCACAAGTCATCTCAAGGCTACTTCCAACTCTGATGTAGGATTCTGCAGAGCCCAAGCCAGAATGCTTCTCATGCAAGGCCAAGGAAGGACATAAAATCAGAGGAGGAGACCCAGCAGAGGGCTGACCAACAAAATCCAGAGGCCCCTAAAGCCACGGGGAATGTGGTGAGTTGCCAAACTAGAGAACACAGAAGCAAATATCAAAGCCAGGGAGCACAGCCAGGAATCCCAGACCAGAGAGATGAAGAGAAAGAGCAAGTGGGCAGATCACAGCTGGGAGGGGCCCGGGCCTCCTCTGGGCAGGCATCTGAGGCTTGCTTTAATGTGCCTCCAGAGCCTCGCTGGGGTCTCCAGTCAAGGTTACAGGGGCCATAGTAGGGCTGTACCGAATGGGATTTTCTGGGCTCTTTGTTTCTTAGAACAGAACCTGAGGAGACAGTTTGTGGGAGTAAGAGGCACACAGCTTCCTGTAAGGCCTGGCTTCCACATTCTGACTAATGAAATCTCACGATTGCCTGCTTTTAGGACAGTGAGAACTTGGGTGCCCACCTTCCCCTAAGAGCTGGCATATACCGCCACTCCTAGTGTCCAGATCAGGATTTGGGTCTAGATTTCAAGAAAGGAACTGGAAAGATGTCAGCAAAGTTGTCACCAAAGAGGAAAGCCTTCCAAAAAGGCTGTCCTCTGAGGAGGGAGGACTGCAAAGAGAAGCAGATCCCTTTGATACCAAGAAAACATTTACAGGGTCACAAGACACTCAGCAGACTCGGGCTGAGCATCTGATGACTCCTGATTACTTCTAAACTGGGCGTGTGAGCCCGCCAGCTGGCAAACACATTTCCCTGCAATCCTCTTCTGCTGTTTGCTTCTCTTTATTCGCCACGGCCTCCTGTGCCCCACATGACCCCCGACAGCAGCAGAATTGCTTAACGCAAGGTGATTGCTGTACCAAAAAAAAAAAAAAAAAGTTTTCTTCTTCATTTTTCCACATCTTGGGGTTGGAACCCAGGGTCTCTCATGTTCGACAGTCTCCCACTGATCTACCCTTTGCTCCAAAACGGTTTCCTTATAGTTTTCTAGTTCCAAGCATCTGGACTCTCCCAGGGAGAGCTTTCTGCTTTCACGTTCGGCATCAGCAAACCCTGAACCTTCCTGGCCTGCCCTGCTGGCATTCATGAGAGCTGCCTGAGGAGTCAGGCCAGTGGGAGGAGGAGGGCTCCGCTCACTCACCAGGTGTGTTAGCTGCTGACTTCTCTGGCTCTCCATTGCTCCACCCATGAAAGATTTTAATGTATTTTAATGCACCTGAGGAGGTCAAGCAGGAACGTGTATCTGGAAGTGCCTTGTAACTGAAAAGTGCCTCCAAGTCAGGAAGAGCGGGGTGTGGTAGCACGTGCTGGATACCAGCGCTCAGGAAGATGCTGAGGCCTAGGCTCTCCTGGGCTACCCAGGACCTGCTTCGATATGACTGCAGCTTCTCATACCTTAACTGTATGCCTTCACATCTGCTACTGAGCTAGAATTGTTTGGTTTCTAATTTTAAAAAATAACCTAAAATATAAATGATTGAAATAATACTTTATTGCCAGGCAGTGGTGGTGCATGTCTTTAATCCCTGCACTTGGGAGGCAGAGGCAGGCAGATTTCTGAGTTGGAGGCCAGCCTGGTCTCCAGAGTTAGTTCCAGGACAGCCAGAGCTACACAGTGAAACCCTGTCTCAAGAAAACAAACAAACAAACAAAAAATAATACTTTCTATGGAATCTATCTAGGGCTGTGATGAGACTATGGTATCAGGGATCCAAGATATTTTGACGTTTTTGTTTTAACCACAAGGAACACCCATTCCTAACATTATTTTTTAGTCCAAAATAGTTACACAAAATTCAGCCATGGACTGGGGAGATCTGGGACTGGGGATGATTGACACAGAGCCTGATGACTTGAGTTTGATACCCAGAACCCACGTAGATGGAGAGAACCCACTCCCACAAAGTGTCCTCTGACTTCCACACATCCAATGAGGTGCAGGTTCAACTGGAGGTCAGCATGCAGAAGAATGCAAATCGATCCATTCTTATCTCCTTGTACTAAGCTCAACTCCAAGTGGATCAAGGACCTCCACATACAACCAGACACACTGAAGCTAATAAAAAAGAAACTGGGAAGACCCTTGAGGACACTGGCTCAGGGGGAAAGTTCCTGAACAGAACACCAATAGCTTATGCTCTAAGATCAAAAATTGACAAATGGGACCTCACAAAATTGCAAAGTTTCTGTAAGGCAAAGAACACTGTCAAATGGTCAAAATGGCAACCAACAAATTGGGAAAAGATCTTCACCAACCCTACATCAGACAGAGGGCTAATATCCAATATATACAAAGAACTCAAGAAGGTAGGCTCCAGAGAGACAAATAACCCTATTAAAAATGGGATACAGAGCTAAACAAAGAATTTTCACCTGAAGAACTTCGAATGGCTGAGAAGCACCTTAAAAATGTTCAACATCATTAATCATTAGAGAAATGCAAATGAAAACAACCCTGAAATTTCACCTCAGACCAGTCAGAATGGCTAAGATTAAAACTTAGGAGACAGCAGGTATTGGCGAGGTGTTGGAGAAAGAGGAACACTCCTCCACTGCTGGTGGGATTGCAAGCTGGTACAAGCACTCTGGAAATCAGTCTGGCGGTTCTTCAGAAAACTGGGCATGACAATTCTGGAGGACCCCGTTCTACCACTCCTGGGCATATACCCAGAGGGTTCCCCAGCATGCAATAAAGACACATGCTCCACTATGTTCATAGCAGCCTTATTTATAATAGCCAGAAACTGGAAAGAACCTAGATGTCCCTCAAAGGAGGAATGGATACAGAAAATGTGATATATTTTCACAATGGAATACTACTCAGCAATTAAAAACAATGAATTCGTGAAATTTTTAGGCAAATGGTTGGAACTGGAAAATATCCTAAGTGAGGTAGCCCAATCACAAAAGAATACACATGGAATGCAGTCACTGATAAGTGGATATTAATTAGCCCAGATGCTCTGAATACCCAAGACACAATTAACACATCAAATGATTCCCAAGGAGAAGGAAGGAGAGGGCCCTGGCCCTGGAAAGGTTTGATCCAGCATTGTAGGGGAGTACCAGGACAGAGAAATGGGGGGAGGGTGATTGGGGAATGGGTGGAGACAAGAGGGCTTATGGGACTTATGGGGATGGGGGAACCGGGAAAAGGGAAAGCATTTGGAATGTAAACAAAGAATATAGAAAATAAAAACAAAACCAAACAAAAAAAGAAAAGAAGAGAGGGGTCTCTATCATAAGTGGTCACTCTCCAACCTCATCTTCATCTCCTTGTGAAGAGCAGTGCTGACCTCCCCTCACCCCAAAATCTTTCCCTTACCACTAAGAGTAAATCAAACCCCTGCTTCTCCTCTTCCTTCCCTAAATGCAGCAGGTCTCAGCACAGGGCTGACCACAGCTTCTCTTCTCAGCCCCAACTCTCCTCTCAGTCATGTCCCCAAGTCCCAACCCAAACGTGAATCTGCTGTCCTTCCTGAGTCTGGTCCAGGGAGGAAGGTGTCCAGTGAAGGGCAGGCCCAGTCATCCAGGCAAGGCCTCCCACGTCCCTGCTCAGGACTGGGAGTGGAGAGAGCGCAGCAGGGACAGCTGGGGCTTCTGCATCAGGCTGCTCTGAAGCCCAGGCTAGTTCAGCTTAGCACAGCAGAGCAGTTGATCTGAGTAAGGTGCCGGGTAGTTCTGTGGAGTGAGTGAGTGCTCCTGACTCTTCACCATGAGGCAGTGGACTTCTGGAGCCCTAAAGAAACAGACAAAAGCTGCGAAGATGGGACTGGAAGTTCTGGGCAGAATTGGGGGTGGCTATTATCAAGATATGTACATGTATAAAACTGTCAAAAATACATTATTTGTAGAAAGGAGATATTGCTATTAAATGTCTAGAAATTGGATTTCTTGATCCAGAGTCCCATATTGAACACAGGACTTAAAGAAATACACTCTTTTAATGTCATCCATCTCCTCCTATGAATGTGGACGCCAGTCTCAGGGACTAGTGCTTTCCCATGGAGGAAGGGACACCTGCAAGGTTGGAATGTGCCAGAGGACAGACAGAGTGTCCTGGTGTCCAGGGAGTATAGCTGCGGGGTGTGACCCACTGGAGTGGCACATGAGCTCATCAGGCCTGCCTTTGTGATTTCTGTTCCCGAGCTTGTCCTGGGCAGCGTGCTGATCAGTAAGCCCCTTTCCTCCTGTGTCAAGTGCTCAATTTTAGCTCCTGAGATGTTAAGTAAGGGTCCACAGCCTGCCTGCAGGCCCTGCCTGAACCCATTACCCTTTCCTCAGAGCCCTCTTCAAATACACTGATTTCTGAGTCCATTTCTTCCATTAAGTACGCAGGGCTGTGCATCTGAAAGCGCAGCACTCAGAATCTGAACAAGGAGCCCCCTGCTGGAGGCTCAACAGAGATGACCAAAGCCTTGCAGAGCCTGGGTAGTTCCTAATGTGCTTGTCCTAGGATAATACAGTGATGCCGGCTGGACCTCTGCCTCTGAGGGCTCTCGGTGGCTGCTTTAACTGACAGGCACTCTGCAGAGTCTGAGGAATGTTGTCTGTATCCCGTACCCTTAGTAGCGCGGTAAAGTGTTAGTAGAGGACCCTTAGTGCTGGCCTGGTGCTGTTGCCAAGGTGCCGTGAGCCTTACTCATGTGCACCTGCGCAGCGTGTGCCTCCCTGGGGTGCACCTGTTCCTTTGTGTACCTGCTCCGGGACAGCCAGCTGCTGGTGCCTGTGATCTATTAACAGGTGCAGAAATCTGCTGTTCCTGTAAAAAGAAACCTTCATGTTTGTAGCAGCCTTTACTGACAATGGGCGAGATGACGAGGGCTTAAATAGCAAAAAGGTAATGCTACAGCAGACACGCAAGAGCTTTAAAGAAGTCGCCGGGCGTGGTGGCGCACACCTGTAATCCCAGCACTTGGGAGGCAGAGGCAGGCAGATTTCTGAGTTCGAGGCCAGCCTGGTCTACAGAGTGAGCTCCAGGACAGCCAGGACTACACAGAGAAACCCTGTCTCGAAAACAAAACAAAACAAAACAAAACAAAACAAAACAAAACAAAACAAAACAAAAAAAGAGCTCTAAAGAAAAACAATGTGGTCAATTCCACTACTTAGGCTCTGGCCCTATAGGAAAGCCATTCCGCATTCTTAACACATAGACAAAAAGCAAAATGCAAAGCTTCCTCGGGAGCCAACCGCCTCTTTCACTCGGGGTCTCCTCTGGGTCCCCTCGCCCTTCCGGCATGGTTCTGACACCCATGCTGGACCTCAGCAGGCCCCCTCGGAGGGCAAACTGTGGCACAGGAGGGACCTATTAGTGGTCTCTTGGCAAGTGAGCCACATGTAGCCATTAGGAAACAGGAAGGGCATTATCAGTCACGGGAGGCTCTGGGCAGTCAGGGAGGCACGAATGCTAGTCAGGTGTGTGGGGAGCAGGAAGGAACAGCAGAAACAGCTCCCCATCGCACTGGCCCAGGCAGTGCTCCACCAGTGGAAAGGTCCTAAAACTGCCTTCTTCCATGGCAACTCTTCGGACAGTAGGCCTCTGAGTAAACAAACCTCTTCAAGGCCACTCAGGTCAGGTCAGAGGGGAAGCTTACGATCAACTACACTAGGTCTCAACAGCATGACCAACCTCCAGCTTGTATTCAGGGAAGGGTTGTGTCTGCTATCTTCCTACAGCCAAAAGGCTGCCTCCATGCTACCTCCAGAAGCCTGTCTTTTCTGGACCCACACCAAGGGAGAGAGAAGAAGGCTAGGGCTGTCTGGGAACTGCAAACACAGACTCTTATCTTCAGAGGCAGGCTCACGCCACTGGCTCAGAGACTTACTCCAGGCTCCTTGGTGTCCTCTCCTCTCCCTGTGAGCAGCTTTCCCTGTATACCACAGTCATGCAGCCAGCCTGAGCTTCAGCCGGAGCTCATTAAATTGTTTTTGATGCAGAGTGGGGGAGGGGTAAGAGTGTGGTCAAGAACATGGATTAGAGAGACTGGGGAGGACTGGCTGTTTCCTCCAACTAGGAGCAGTCAGAGTCCTCCATCTGTTCAACATGATGGGGGTGTTGCTCATGGTAGAAAACACTTGCCCAGCCCTTGTCAAACCTGGGTACCATTCCTAGTGCCAAGAAGGAGAGAAAGAAAGAAAGATCAACAAATATTTCCCACCTCTCAAGGGAAACCTCTTCCGAGTCTTTCATGCTCTGATCTCTCCCATCTGGTGGCCAATTGTTGTGTGGACCACCCAGCCCCAGCCCTACTGCAAAGCTCAGTAGCCTGTCTCCTCCGTTGAAGTCGGGGTTAGTGCCAGTACATATTTATTGGAACTGGAGGAGGTGCTCAGCACTGGAAAGCATTGCTCATACATGGGGGTGATAACTTTGTACCTATTTTACAGACAGGAAACTGAGGTACAGTGCAATCAAGTGTGTTGCCCTAAGCCTGTCCACTGAGTGAGTGTTGGTCTGACTCCAGAGTGCTGCTCACCTCTGCTCTGTACCCCACCCCCTGCCTCCCTGCTCATGTCTGTGTCCCCACAGAATACCTTGTGAGAGCTGGGCACACACAAACACTCCCAGGTGGGACCTTCCACTTCTGCTCCAGATGACTTGAAGCAGTGAAACAAGGAGCACCAGCACAGGTTAGACTGGCAGCACAGGGCTCCCTGGGTGTCCATCCCCAGTGTGTGGTGTTGTTCCTGCCTGAGTCCACTGGGCTCTCGGGTACAACCTTCTCCTCTGCTCTGCCAGCTCACACAGGCATTTCAGTTCTTGTGACAAATGCAAGTTACTCCGGGATCCCTGGCATCGCAGGGTCAGTCAGTTCGCTCCTGGTGGAGTACTTCTGCTCAGTAATTTGGGCACTTCCAGGGGCTGTCACTGCAGGGTTTCTAAGTCCCTGACAACCATACTCCTTCCCCGATTCTCTCCTTCCATCATTAGCTTTTAGACAGGGTGTTGAACTCTAGGCTGTCTGGTTAATACCTCAAAGATGTGTGAAATTCTCAGAAAAGTCTCCTGCAGGTCTCTGTTGATAATAACCTACATGCCAGACAAAGATGAGATGGTTGTAGGCGGGGCCAGGGATGCCATGAGTGAAGCTCTCCATCAGACGGCTCCTTGTGTATTACTGAGGCAGGTTCTTCACCCTGTGAATGAATGCAAACATCAGGAAGGAGATCAATGGCTATGATTTGGGTAGTGGCCACTCTCATGGTAAGCACTGAATGTGAGCACTGGAGCTAGGACTACCTACCCAAAGCTCCTGCTGGTTCTCAAATAAACCAGGGAGCCCCTAGTGGGTTATTCCGGGCTTGTTGGGTTCTGCTCCTCTCTTGCTCTTTCCCAGGGAGGACATTAGTTGGCCTGTGCCTGGCTCCAAAGAGACTACCATACCACAGCTCTGTCTTTCGCACCAGGAAAGAGAATGCTTGGATTCCTTCACCTCAAGCCCAAGTCCAAGTCCATGGGATGTTCCACAATCTAACCATTGTCAAGTCGGAAGTAAAGGCAGGAAGCCGGGGCCTAGGAGTAGAGCCATCCTTTGAAGCTTATGAGCATTAGGCCAGGCTGTTCTGCTTCATCAGTGTTGGGACAGGCAGAGTCTGTTCCAGAAAGGCCTCGAGACTTGGGAATATTACAACAGATGAGATGGGGCAGGGGCTGAACATGAAGCTGAGGTGGAGGAGGGCACTCAGGGGCTAAGTGTGGAATTCCCTTATGCCTGAAGCTTGGTAGCAATCATAGGGACACACACACACACACACACACACACACACACACACTTACATGAGAGAGACACACAGAGAGAGACGGAGAGACAGAGACATACAGACACAAAGAGACACAGACACACTGGCAGAGAGAAAGGAGAGACAGAGACACAGAGAAAGAAAGAACATAAATATTAAGAGAACAGAAGCCCATATCCTCTCACAAGCAATAGAAAACAAAATGAAAAAACAAAACAAACAACAACAAAAAACCTAATTACATCAAAGCCAGGGATGTGAGCCGAACTTCACTGGGAGAGGGAGCTTGTCTTGCATGCATGAAGATGGAGGTCTGAAATTAGATCCCCAGGTGTAGTTGCACAGTGCTGTCATCCCAGCATCAGGGAGGTAGAGGCAGGAGGATCAGAAGCTCAAGATCATCCTCAGGTTACCTAGCAAGACAGAGACCATACTGGGCTACATAATCTGTCTCCAAAATAATGAAAGACAAATAAGCAAACAAACAATAATAACGTTTTTTGTTGTTGTTCCTGTTTTGTCAGTGCTGTAGACTGACGCCAGGTCTCACAGATGCCGGGCACGTGTTCTAGCACAGAGCAGTATTCCCGGATCCATGACCAGTTTTCAGTATTTGTGGAGTAACAGGTGAGAAGGGAACAGACCTCAAACACCCATCCTCATCTGCCTCTGCCTCTAGAGCGCTGTGTGACTGGGGGTATGTCTCCTCTCTCCAGGATTGTGGAGGAGTCTCTGCATAGGCGCATGCTTTCTTCTTGCTCTAGATGTAAGATACCTGTAAGGAAGATTTGGAAGGAGTTTACTCCTGCCTATCCAGGCCTGGAGTAAAATCAGTTTGTTTACTAAACAATAGAAAACAGAATGCCCACATGGGCTTCTGGCACCTGCTTAGATGATGCACTGTTTAACTTTTCCACTATATGGATAAATGCCTGTCAGACTATGTCAGGAAATATTTATTGACTCACAGTTTCAGTCCCTTGTAGTGGGACAGACATAGCGAATATGCCACCACATTCTACCCATGGTAGCAGAAGCATAAGTGGGCATCAGGCCACAGCACAGCATGTAGGCACGGAGAACCAAGCAGGGAGAGTTAGGACCTTCAGGGGCCAGGCTCTAGCGTTCCAGTGTCACCACCCATGCCCTGCCTCTTAAAGTCTCCTCAGCCCACAAAACAGCACTGCCAAGTGAGTATAAAGATTCAAGAAATGAGCGTGGGGTGGGAAAGATGTGAGATCAAAGCAAAGCAAAGCCCTAGGTAAAAAAGCATGTGGTCATCTCACAATGCAATGCATTTAGTGCAACTTCAAAAGCTTCTATAGGCCTAGTATGTCCCCACACTGTTGCTGTGTTCAAAGTCTGTGCCTTCTCTTAGCTTTGAGTCCTTGTCACGTAAAAAGAAGGTGACATCATTCTCGTAAACAATGGTCTGATTCCAAAAGGAAGAAACAGAAAACAGCAAAAAATAAAAATAAGGAAAATTTAGAATGGACCAAAGAAAGACTCCTGGAACCTAGGAAGGTAAACATTAAATCCTATAACAACATGTCCAACACCTGGGACTTCATGGTGGCACCATCTGGGTTCCAAGAAACTTGGACAACTCAGGTCGTATGGCCCGGCCATTTACGGCATCCAGGGCATCTTGGTCCAGCTCCACCCAGTGATGCTGCCTTTGTTGGCAGATGTCACCCCACACGCTCACACCTCCACACCCTGGAGTCTCCACTGTAACTCAGGTTTCACCTTCAGAGCTTCCCGTGCATCCTGCTTGGAGGGACCCTGCAGGGAATCTGGCTGGACTGCATGTCACCTGGTCGCACAGGGTTCTCTCTGGAATGCTGATTCAAGGCCCCATGATCCAACAACCTTGGAATTCTATGATCATGAAAAACTAGTACCACATAGACAATGCCCAGTTCTGCTTCCAGCCTGAGAACTAGACAGGCCCCTCTGTGCCAAATGCCCTGTGCAGCTGAGACGAGGACACACTTCCCTGGGTGACTCTTGACCAGGACTCCCCTTCAGCTCACACTCTCTTTAGAAGTGAAGGCTTTTCTACAGGACTTGGAGGTGTAGATGGCAGAGCTTCCTTTCAGAGGGATCATTCCCTCAGGATACCATTTCTATATCCCAGTGCAAAGTGCACGGTTTCTAATCTCTATAAAAATTACAGGCCTTGGGGCTGGAGAGATGGCTCACTGGTTAAAAGCATATACTGTTTTTACAGAGGCCCAAAGTTTGAGTTTGGTTCCTAGTACCCACACCAGGGAGCTCACAACTGCTAGTAACTGCAGCTCCAGGGAAAAGACACCCCTCTCACCACACCCACCCACCCACCCACCCCCCCACACACAAGGTTTTAAAAAGAAAATTTTTAACAGGCTCACATGGAGACAAACATTTGTCTTTAAATGAATACATCCTATGCTGGAGAGATGGCTCAGTGGTTAAGAGCACTGACTGCTCTTCCACTGGTCCTCAGTTCAATTCCCAGCAACTACATGGTGGCTCACAAACATCTTCAGTGAGTTCTGGTGCCCTCTTCTGGTGTGTCTGAAGACAGTGACCATGTACTTACATACATACATGCATACATACACATACATATATACATACATACACAAATACATAAATGTTTTCTAAAAACATACAGCCCTTCTGTCTCCATTTGTCTGCAACTTCAGCTGCATGGACACCTTTCCTTGCCCACTCAGATATCTCACATCTTTCTGTCTCACGCCTTGCCTTTAGTCCTCACTCTAAGGCAGCAATGATGGTGCCACTGCCTGAATATTATACTGCTTTGACATTTCCTCTGCCAAGTAATCTTGTCCACTGCTTTTTAAAATTATTTCCTCAAATACCAGCAGAATGTAGATATTCTTTACCAAAATGTAACAAAATACCTTGCACAATTCCCAGTACAATCCTGTCCCCATCTGGAAACTATGGGCAGTCTACTGTCTGTCCTTCTATAGGTGTTATGGCAGTTTATACTTTGCCAGACCCACTTAAAATACACTCACAACACACTGAGGCTCCTCTAGCTTGCACCTCCAAACTCTTCTACATTACTCCCACCAGTGGGTTCCAAAGGCCTAGAACCACTGAGTGGCTTGCACTGAATAAACCACACTTCACTGGAAGCAAGTTTTTGTATTGATACTCTACATTGTGACTTGACAGAACTAAAGACAGCACCATCTTAGGTTGACTCATTGTTTCAGAGGTCTGAAGACATGGAGCACAGGAGAGAAGTGTATTCCCGTCCAGGAAGCAGAGGGGAGCTACAGCCAGGGTGGAGATAACCTTCAAAGGCCGACTACACATGCTCGGTCTCTGCCAACCAGACCCCACTGCTCAGTCACTGCATTTCCCAAAGTATTGCCACAGTTGGAGGCAAGCATTCAAACCATGAGCCTATGGGGAAAGTCAAGATTCAAGCAATAACAGGTGCTAAAACCTCTAGCGATGTGATCTTCAGTGTTGTCTCTAAGGGACACTTTCATAATCTAAGACATTAGAACTGTTGCAGAGTCAGTTGATAGTGAAAAAACATATGAGGGAAAAAAGGCAGAACAGAGGGCTGGCAGATGGCATGCTGGGATATTCTCCATGTCTCTTCCTCTGGACAGCCTGTCACTGGTCCCTGCTCATGCTCTTCCAGTAAAGGCTCCTGGGTGGCCCCTCACCACAACTCTTGACACTACTGGGTCAAGTCACTTCTCCTCTTTTCAGATCTCTGACTCAGCCGCCAGGCTCAGTGTCCTCAGCACCATTTCCCTTCCTCTGCTTCATCCCAGCCGCTCTAAGCATTCTCTTCAAAACACAGGTCTGCCTGCATCACTCTGCTCCAAACCAGCCCAAGGAGCCATTCCACTACCAGGGCAATCCTGAGCCTGGCTGGTGGGCCCTTCCAGTCCTGCCAGTTGCCAGTCCTCTCCAGAGCTCATGGCCATGCTCCCGACAAGACTTTATTCCTTTCCCAGTATCCATTGAGCCGACCAGAAATGTATCCCTCATGCTTCCCTCTCAGCATCTTGGGTTATCGGGGAGCTCAGTGATGTGGGTGGGCCTTGCCCAGGGCCATGCAGCTGAGCAGTGACTAGTGCCAGGCCCAAGTCTGAGGCTCTAAGTCCACTGCTGCCTCTACTTAGCAACTGGAGGAACGTGCTGCAGGGGACAGTGTCCTGCCTTGACACTGAGCAGTGGGAATGGATTGTGAACCTACAGGTCTGCTAACATTTGGGACTCTTCACCCTGTAATTGAGCTCTATAGTAAATGGGTCGCCATCTGCTAGACGCAGAAGAAGTACATAGATGCACTACTAAGGCTGAGTGCTGTTGCCTTCTGTTTGGGGCTCCTGGACTGTTGACTTGCTCTTGTAGACCAGTCTTGTCCCACACTGGTGGCAATCCTCCCACTTTTTCCTCCCTGGTGCTGGAATCCCAACGATGCTCCACCATACCTGGCAATGCTGCATTTGAAGAGTTTTATTATGACAGGTTTGGATTGGTTCATTTTTATCCCCAGTACTTACTATTTTAGAGGAACACGTGGGCTGAGTGTGGTAAGCAGTTATGGAACAGAGGAAGTATTTCCTCCGGAAAAAGTATTTCCATGAGGAAATGGAGTAGCAAGTGGCTTGGTGTACCATGCACAGATTAAATGCAGACACTATGTGGAAGGGAAAAGCAATTACAACAGCTTTCAGGCCTATGGTGATGCTCTGAAACAAAGAGTCCCCTTTAGGAAACACCCACCACTCCCTTCCCAGGATGTCCCCGTCTCCCACCGTGCCTCCATCATGATCCTGAAGGGAAGGACAGCTGAACAGTGAGTTCAGCAGAGCCAGGGCTCTCTCCTACTTAAGTCTTAGAGCAATCCTGGAGGACCAAGCTTGTCAGACTGGCCTGAAAGGAGCTCATGGATGTGTGTGTTCAGATTCTGTTGTGACTAGATACATGGAGCAGAACTGTGGACCACGCCTTTTTGTAAAACGCTACTAGGAGAGTTAGTCACAGTGAATCACATCTAATAACAACACCCAGGAGTCTAAGGAAGAGACCTGCTATGGCTTTGAGGCTGACCCAGACTGGTTAGAGAATTACAGACCAGCAAAACCTTGCTGATGCTGTCTAAGATGGTAGGGGCTTCAAGGAAGAATCTCAGAGCCTACGATGGTGCTGATTCGTGAACTGAAATCACAGGGCTACAGGCTCTCTCCATGCGCCATTCCTACTCACCCGAATCACGCCCTCCTATGCCCTCGGGGCACCTCATATTCTTCCTTTTTTTTTTTTTTTCAGGCCTTATTTTGCTATGTAGTTCAAGCTGGGCTCAGACTCCTGTTTTAGCTTCCAAAATACTAGGATTGTGGGTATGAACTTGGCTTCTGGTGTTTTTAACTGTAATTTCACACTAAGCAATGTAAAGACAGCAAAGATTCTGTAAAACTAACTGTAACTATGAAAGAAGAAATGGCAGTGACTGTGGATCTAAAAGACCCCTTTGTGCACCATGCTAGGGAGACCCTATAAAAACAAAGATGTTACACACACACTCATACACACTTACACACACACACACACACACACACACACACACGTGGACACATGCACACATACAGACACACATGCATACACATACACATGCCTATGTAGGTGCTCTAGGAGCAAATTGCACGCTCCCTTCATATCTCCATGCTTTCATGATGTGACCAGCTTAAGGTCCCTGGGACAAGAACCAAGGTCTCCTCCAACCCCACTGCCTGACATTCCTGGCCTTGAACAAAAGTTGCACGCAGCTATTGCACCCCTTACCTCTGGGTGGCGCTGTGAGAAGGTCCCTTGATGCAGAGGCACCTAGCCTTCCCTCAGTACAGGACCCCATCTCCAGTACACTCTAGACCTTCTGTCATCACCTCCTACCCTGGTACCCCCTTCAAGACATCCATCTACCGGCCCCAGTCCAGCACTGTTGGGAGCCATTGAGCTGAAAGAGGCCAAAGATTTTTTTTTTTTAACTATGAAGGTATTCATAATTGAGATCAAAGAGTTGTCAGTGGGTAGGATGGAGGTGGGATCCCAAACTTATTCCAACACCTGCACGGGAGCTGGAATCTACAGCCTCAGGAGATGGTGGTCACTGCCACAGGAGACCTACCACACAGATGTCCACTGCCTCTCCCTGCAGCTGCAGTCCAATACAGCCAGCCCCTTCACCGGTCACCCTTCTGAATGCTGCCCTACTCTGAACCCTATTCTTTCAGGGGCACCTCACAAATGGCCTGGAACAGGTGTGGGGATCAGGTGACTGAAAATAGCTCATAGCCAGCCGTGGGAATGATCACAGGGGCAGGAGCCTCAGACTTATCGGCATGTCATGGTGTGTGCCTGGTGTGTGCCTGGTGTGTACCTGGTGTGTGCCTGGGGAAATGTCAGGCCCAGAAGAGAGCAGCAGGCTACATGGAGAAAGGGCCTAAGTTACAGTCCTGGCTTTGTCCAGTGCACACATGGGTTTTAGTGCCTTCTCCTACCAAGGACAGAAGGACAGATGCCTGATGGGCTCAGAGTACTCCTCAGAGTTGGGCCTTAAGGACCCAATTCAGTCCTTTTCTGTGCCTTGCTGCCATTTGTACTGGGGACGAGCCACAGCAGCCTACAGAACTACCACCACAGCCCCGTCAGAATGAGTAGGAACTCTCAGGGGAGGGAGGTGGCAGCTTGGACTGGGGGAAGCCAAAGTGACCCTGCTCTAGACAGGTATGTGTTTGTTTCCAGACATGTTCTTATTGTGTAGCCCTGGGTGTCCTAGAACTCTGTGTAGATCAGGCTAGACTAGAGCTCCTTCTAGGCAGGTTCTCATCGGTTCTGCAGCACCCAGTAGGCAGACTGAGAGAACAGGGGCAGGGGGAGGAAGGCTGGCTGTGAGACAGGCAACAGGTTCTTGCCTGGATAGGTTTCCTTCCTATGGCTAAGTAACCAAGCCCACGGCAGAGTGATAGGAGGCAGGAGCAGGCCAGAGGCAGGGGACTGCCCCTGACTATTGGCAAATGTTCCTCACTGCATTTTTCTGCCTTTAAGGCCCTCCCACATGAGGACAGGTAATGATAGCTGCTGTAGTGGCTCTTCCTGGTTGTCAACTTGACTATATCTGGAATGAACTACAATCCAGAATTGGAAGGCTCACCTATCATACTAATATGGAGGGTTGGGGAGATGGCTCAGTGGTTAAGAGCACCAACTGCTCTTCCAAAGATCTCTGAGTTCAAGGTCATCTGGGATTAAAGGCGTGGTGGCACACACCTTTACTCTGGGCCACAGCCTCTGCTGGAGGCCTACATAAGGAATTTGGAAGAAGGATGACTCTCTCTTCTTGGCCTGCTTGTCTCGTGGGACTGAGCAAGATCCTTGGACTTCCATCCACAGCTGCTGCTTACTATTGTTGGGGAGTTGGACTGCAGACTGTAACTCTTCAACAAATTCCCTAACTATATAGAGACTAGCGAGAAGCTCTGTGACTCTAGAGAGCCCCGACTAACGCAGCTGCTAAGGGCCCTGTCCCCTGGCATTCCTTCTGTGACTTCAGTTCACTTTCTCTAAGGTGCCAGAACTCAGACAAGCCTGGCTCTGAGAACTTAGAAGACAGAACTCAGAAGAAGCAGCTAAAACTCACTACTCCGGGGGCTTGTAGCTAGAATACACGAAAACTCAAAGTTAACGATTTCACTATAAAAAGACTCTTGTTACCAATAGCAACAATGTTAGAAAGATCAGCAGGCTGGGTACTGCTCAAGAGTGTTGTGTGTTAGTATATGCAAGGCCCTCATACAACACAGAGACATACAAAACACACGCACACACATACACACAAAATATGAACACACACACATCAAAAAATGTTTCCTATATCTCATCCCAGCATTCAGCATTTCTAGACCACTGACCTCTGAGGATCCAGCTCCCCAGTTCAGTGTTTCTATTATCCCTCTCTCACACACACCTTTCCCCACAACATCCCTGCTCCCTTCTGTCTTTCCTATTCACACATTACCTGAGAGGAACTGGCCTTTCTCCTCTCTGCCTAATAGATCCTGCCAATTCCTAAAGTAAGACCTACCTGCCATTTTACTTATAAGCAGAGGGCAAAATAAAACATCAACAAAGTGATTCATGAAGTCCAAAGCATTGGAGCATCTCTTTTCAAATAGTGCCTTGTGGCCACCCTTCTCTGGGAGTTTGTCATAGATCTGGTAGATGTTCGTGGATTCCACATAATGGGAACTGTAGCTTGGGCCTGACTGGATCTGAGGCTCTATAGCTGCTTGCTTTCCTGTGGACAGAGAGCAGTTGGTCTGAGAGTGATACCCAGAGGGTAGCAGTATAGAGAGGCAACTCCAGCGCCCACCACATTTATGACCTGGGACAAATTACGTCACCTTTCTCCACCTTCCCTGTTGGAAAAAGAGACAGGAAAGGTTGGCTTTCACACAGGGTTTTCTGAGGAGATATGATTTGATAATAAAGTCCTCAGTTTAAAAACTAAGACGGACCATGTAAGAGCATCCCCTTGTGCATGCCTGCGCCCTCCACATGCTACTCTGGTCTGTACAGATGGCTCTGCTTCCTCAGGATCCTAGTGACTGAAGGGGATAGAGCAGGGCCAGCCTGCTGTACCCTGCTAGGATCCCAGAAGATGTGGATCAGATGTCAGAATCTCCTTGGCATTCTGTTGGCAAAAGCTAGAGTAGAGAAAAGGAAAGGGGTGGGAAAAGAGACATTAGAACAAGAGGAAGATGTAAGGGACATGGGGGGAGCCTGGGAGCTGAGAGAGAAAAGGAAAGCTTGTGCAAAGAAGGTAGGACAGGCAAGGGAAGGCTGGAAAGGGTCAAGGAAACTAAAACAAACCCCACAGAGGAACAGGCAAAAAGTGAAATGGGAGGGTAGAAGGCCCAGCCTCCAGGACTGGTGACCTACCATGTCCAGGTCACACTGGTGTTCCAGGAAGCAATAAAAACTTCCCAGGGTCCAGAACTTGGAGTTGTTCACACTGTTGCCCTGGCATTGGGGTGCCAGATGTGCAGAGATGTCCAGAAGCAGACTCACACCCAGCACAGGTGAGACACGCACTTGGAAATTGGAATCCTACCTTTGAGTAGTCAGCTATGTCAGTGAGAGCCCTGACTGCCAGGGCCAAGCCTGAGCTGGGACATTTGGGAGCAGCCTATAGTGAGAAGGGCTCACACCATCATCCAATGGGCCGAAACTCAAGGCAAATGTGTTCTTCAGGGTCTCAGGTCAACTACTGGAGGGCAGCCTGGGAAGACACTACTCTTGAGGCTCTCACAGTCCAGGGATGAAGACAGTCCACTGAATCAATTTTCACAACACTGCAGAGGTCCTGGGAACAGGTAATTTCCTGGAGGGCTTAGTGTTGCCTCAAATTCATAGAATACCACCTGCCACACAGGATGAATGAGCTAGTGTTCATCAAGTGGGTCCTCAGTACAACAGAGGAGCTCTTGACACTCCTAGGGCTGGTCAGGAAGGTGAGGCATAAAAGCAGCATGAAGTTCAAGGACAAGTCCTGGGTGGAGACAGGGACAGGCTAGCCTGATCCTGAAACTAGCAAGGGCCAGTGCCTGGTCAGAGAAGGGCAAATGTGGGCTGCTGGCAGGAACCAAGAGTACAGAGCCAGCCAAGGCTGCAGGCCTAGCACAACAGCCTCTATCCTTACATCAAGTGATTGAAGCAGGGCTGGGAAATGGCCAGCACTGCTTGGTGGATGTTATTAAACTGCACTATCAGGGCTGGAACCCAAGGCCTTGGAGAGCACTCCAGGCAAGCTTCTGATCACTGGGCCATCCCCAGGCTGCTTGTGCATCTTTGTGCAATCCTGCTCTGCTTTGGGATACAGCACATTGCAAGCCTGGCCTTGGCCACATTAGAAGTGAAGAGTGAGGCCAGGCCATGAAGCACAAAGGAAATGAAAGTCATATCCTCAACACTGGGTGGCAGCAGCCTGAGGCAGAACTGTACATCACCCAGGTTTCTCTTCTGGGAGCCTGGTTGCCTCTAGTGCCCTGGGCAGAATCAGTGGACTCAGCACGGGGTAAACAAAAAGAAGAGGAGACCAAGAAAGAATGGTCCAGGAGAGAAGCTATCCATGGTGAATACACCAGTCCATGCTTAGAGCATCTGTAGAATCCTTTCCTCCTTTCCTTTAGCCACAGGGAACCCAGGAATGTGTGCATCCTATAAGCACCCACAAGGATAGGCAGATACACCTGTTCCAGTACAGAAATGTCAATGAAGAATACCCCTGCTAGATAGAGGTCTGCAGAAACCTGGCTAGGCAAACAGTGGTCACCTAACCTGGATGGGGGCAGGTGAGAGGATCCATGGCCCAATGGGAGCAGTGTAGACACAGCCCAGAGGTAGAGCAGGGGGCACAGTAAGCTGAGTCTCAGGAGTCCAGCAGTTCTCCTTCAGAGATCAGAGCTCACCATTAAGCAACCACAGGGTCTGGAAGGATCTTAAGGCTGGAAATAGCATAGCGGGAGATGCTTTAGGAATCACAGGGAGCCAGTGAGAAGGTCACTACAGTAATCTTGGAAGAAGGAGGTGGATCTGAATGCAGACTGCATCAGCATGGACAGAGGGAAGAGATCAGAAAAGAGGACAGGGACATGAGGACTGAACACAACTCAGATGCTCTGGATGTGGGTGAAGGAAGCAGGGAGCGGGCACCAGGGGCACCAGGAAAGCCTGAGGGTCCACAACCAGACTGGCAGAGCTGGTTGCTCTCCAAGAAAGGTTGAAAAGCCTGGCCTGGACTGCAGTGTGGGAAGGGCTGAGGAAGCCTCCTGAGAGAAGGTCGGAGTCAGCACCTCTGAGAGTGTCCATGTGTGCATGTGATGGACTGCAAGGTCTCCTTCATGTCTCTGTTGTGATCACCTGCAGGTGCAACAAAGGTAAACAAATATCAATGTTGCCCAACTATGTTCTGAAACCTGGTGGTTCTATCCACTAGCCTGTGGACTTAGCCACATAGTGGCTGAACCTTATTGCAAGATATGCTTCATGGAAGCAATGCTTTGGATGCTGAGAGGTACAGGTAGTGCGAAAGTGACAACATCCCGAGAGTAAGACTGGGTGCTTCATGCCGTGCCTTCTGCCACCACAGTCCCTAGGCCAATGTGCATCCTCTCCCTACACATGCACAGGTGGCCATGAAGCTTCAATATACAGGGATTTCCAGACTTTCCTGTTTCTTATCCTACACTCTCTTAACTCTGCTTTGTGGTATTTATATTGCTAAGCAGTATAGAAGTGACCCCTGAGCCTCCCTGACATTTCTAGCTGTCACTAGATCCCCATGTAGGTGACCTCAGCCCCAAGAGGACATGGATTAAGGAATCACCTTTCCCTATCCCCATAGATTCCCCTAAGATGGCCTTGTATGTTCAGCTCTAGATTTATCAGAGACAGATTCACTGGCATGATGTAGGCACTAGCAACTGATGAAGAACATGAAAACATTTGCTGAAAACCGGAAGAATACCCTCTAATCTAGAAAATCCCTGCAAAAAGAGATGAGTAGGAGAAAGCAGAGAAAGATCTTCTGCAGTTGTCCTGGGGCCATTTCTGCTATTTCCTATCTGCTGTAGCAGGATAGCTATGTAGAACACAACAGTGTCCTGTAGTGGGAGATGGCACCTTTCCCATTCAGTGATCTGTTTGCTGTGTCCAAAATAAAGTATCACAACACCTTTGAAAGAAATACAGTAGGCTGATAGGTAGGCAGCAAGCTATATTGATAATGTAGGAGACACAGCACCAATGCCGTAACATCCTCAGCTGGGGGGAGTGTGGGATATGTACATGGCAGGCCACTTTTAATTCTCCAGAACAGAAGGACAGATGGCTTTTTTAGACTTCCTAAGTTCTTTCCCTACAGTTCTGCTGCCCCAGGAAATCTCCAATAGTCTTGGTTTATGTTATTTACAGCTTTAACCTGTCTACACAGAGAACAACAACCCAAAGGGTATTCACCTCAACATCTTCACCAACCGTCTCAGAAGTGGGTTAACTGCAGAGCTGTGATGGGAATGAATTCAGACACAGGGAGTGGTGTGGTCATCATGGCCTTACCAATGCTGAGGAAGCAGAACTGGAGTCTGCAGCATAGATCACTCCTCCATCATGACACTTGGCACCGTTAGGGGTGACTGGTTTTGAAGAAGATAACCAGTTATGTATCAATCCTGGAGATTGAGGCACCATACCCAGGCACTGTGAACAACTCTCCTATGGAATCCGAACAAGCCATGTCAAGACTCTGCACTCCTGCCAGGACAATCAAAGGACTCCTTAACCCCTCCCAACTCCCATGAGTCCTTGCTCAGGGAAAAGCTGCCCAAGAGATGAACTGTCAGTTCATCCTGAAGCTCTACCACCTGATGACAGCCCATCACCAGAGAAATGCAGGTCAGAAGAGGTTTAAAGACCCCTGCTGTGAGCTGGGCCCCTGGATGGGCTCCTGGCACCCCCCCTCCTGCACACCTTGCTCACACAGCCTTCCCCTATGTTAAATCAGAAATCTGTGAAAATAAAATCTGTCCGAACCTATTTTGGATGTATTTAGATGTCTGAATTTTAAAAAACCAAAAAGTCTCCTCACAAAAGGCATCTTCAGGCCGTTGGTCAATGTGAATTCCTGCAGAGGGCTAAAGGATAAATTAGAGTCCAAGTACCCCCAGACTGTGACCCTGGAAACTATTCTAGGAAGAAGAGCTTCATCAAGACGGTGTGACATGGAGGGCTACATGATGAAAAGTACTACAATCCGAAGAATAGTAGATCAGCTTCCCAAAACCAGCATCAAATCCAGAGATGCCTGTCTAGAGGATTTCACAAGATTGAACAACCTTCTTCATCCAATCAGATGGCTGTGTCTACACTGAGCAGTATGGACCTCCAAGTGTTTTTTGGCCTCCTACTTCCTCAAACTCAGAAGTAGAAAATGAATTCACAAAATATGTTTTTGCCAATTGTATAATTTCTGACCAAAAGTTGCTGCAGGATATTTATATTAGAAATAACTTCATTTGTGGGGAAGGGTTCAATTAAATGTGACCTAGAAAAACTGCCTCACGTACGTCTTGCTTCCAACTGAATGATTGCCCTGTGGTAGGCTGGAAAGTGAGGCAAAGCCTGGCTGTGATGAGCCGAGCCTTGCCTAGGTGAAGAGACCTGGCCAGGCTGGGAGAAGCATGTGCTCTCCTTATCCCTCATGGACTATAATGTCAATCAGCCTGTGTGGAAGGCCTTTTAACCCTGAGCAACACTGACTCCAATCATCCTAAAGATGCAGACATTCAAATGAGGCAGCCTCTTGAGACCAAGCCAGTGAACGTCTCTCTAACATTAAGAGAATTGTCAATGGAGGACCATCTCAGGGCTTCATGTGGCTGGTGCATATTCAGCTACTGATACCAGGCTACAGCAGGAGCTCCACAAAAGCTGCAGCATCATCTGAGCTGCTTGGAGCCCAGCGTCAGCTGATTAGATACAAAGCTTTCCTACCTCTGGGCTTTTATCAAAAAAGTCTACAGAAGCCATGCAGTGCCCTCGCAAAACATGGGAACTACCTGAAATAGAACCAGCACTTACACCAGCAAGCAAAATGTCACTAATGAAGCAGTAAGGAGAAAGTTCTCTCTACAGATAAAGGACATCAAATGACACCTTTCACTATGTCCAAGTCAGTGGTCCCTTCAATGGTGTCTTACCAGTCACTTGTTCCCCCAGAATCATTCCATGCACCAAACCCTGAAGTCGCTACTCCCACAACTCAGAGAGAAAAGATGCCCTTCAGTGTTCAAGTATCCCTGGGTGCTGTCCAGGTCCATATGATCAGAACTGCACCCAAATGGTCCTATTTCAAGAATTGTTCAAAGAAACAACAAAATTTAGCTGCGAGTCTGCTGTTTTGTTTTCTTTTGTTGTATTTTGTGTTTTGTTTTTGTTTGGTTTAGTTTTTGCAAGTAGTGGAATATTATCTCAAAGTGGGAAGAAAAAGCTGATCATAATCAATCACACAAATTGAGGTGGGCACAAGCACTGCCCCAAGCCCAAACACTGGCATGCTGCTACCCTCAGCACTGCCCCTCGGCCAGAGGGCAAGCCTGGCTCTTCTACTTTATCTTTCCCAGACACTTGCCTGACTGAGTTACCAGCCAGCACCTAGGAAAGCACTTTTTCTCAGATTTCTGTGCATTGGGCATTTGAACCTTTTCTCCCAGAGATTGTACTTCTTGGACTAAAAATAATAGAGTATCCCATTGACTTTAACAGACCCAGTCTCCTGTCTGGCTACTTGGTTTCTCCTCAGAGGTCTCTCACCAAAGCAAGCCAACAGTCAACTGGGTTATATGTTTTTAAGAAAGTAAATTATACAGTGGCATTGTCCAACACATTCTGTGATCCTTCATACAAGCATGTAGCTTGGCCAGTTTGAAAAACTGGATTCTCAAAAAGAAAGCAAACTAGAGGTTGGGATATAGCTCAGTTGATAGAGTGTTTGTTGAACATGCAGAAACCCATAAACCAGGCATGATGGTGTACACACGCAATTCTGTCACTCAGGAGGCGGTGACCACAGGATGACAAGTGCTACAACTGCCTGGGCTAAAATACAAAAGAAATAGGAGAGAGGGAAAGAAGAAAATAGTCAGACCAGCGGAAAAGAATATGTGCTCTAAAAAGGACCTTCACCTTCCTATGCTTCCAGGCTTCCAACTCATGGAAAGCAAGATGCAGACCTTTCTCTAAGGTCAGACAAAGGACCTGAAGCTGTGTAGCCTACCCAAGGACATAGTTCTATTCCTATCAGGACTCAAGAGAAACTGTCCAGCTCTTTATTCAGTCAAGTGGAAAGAAGAGCCAAGTCTTTGAGGAAGTGCCATAGGGGAGAAAGTAGAGAGTAGTATCCTCACAATGTCCCACCTTGAAGAAGAGCCTCACCTGGCTCTTTGACTGTAGATGTCGTGGCCAGCCCAAATGCACAGCCTACAATGACGAGTGATCATGTTGACAGGCATTTATTCAAAAGACATTTAAGCACAATATAATCAGTGGTCCACAAGAAAAGAGAACTGGGCTAATAATAACCCAAAGAAAATAATTACTATGATCCCTTTCCTAAGATAGCTGGGATAGGCAATAGAAGGAGTACCGTTGTTGATACTTGGGACAAAGGATTCTCTTTATTGAGATTATTTGACAAGATTCTCATGCTAAAACTCCCAAACTCTAACATTTGAAGGCTTTTCCTAAAACAGCCTGGGCAACACTCAGGCTAGGGAAAGGATCTTCTACAGATGAACTCTGCCTATGTCAACGCCCTGTGGCATTAGTATCTGGAGAAGATGGGGACATCAAATGAGGAACTAGACCAAGTGAGACCAGACAGTACAGAGAATGCATCTGCGTGCCACTGAACACTTCTAGTCAGTAGGCAAGGGCAGAGCATGAAGAGGAAAAGCATGTTCAGTCATGAAGGAGATCATGCCAAACCTCTCCAGATGCCACACAGTAGCCATTTCTGTGGCATCTGCTTTCACATCGCCACATGGTGATTCTAAGGAATTAGTTTTTTGATATCCTCAGAGTAGGGAAAACTAGTGATTCAAGTGCCACTGACACCGGGACATCATGTTATTCTCTTTCTTGCTTGTTTTGTTTTCTTTGTCATTTTGTTTGTTTGTTTGTTTGTTTTTTGACTTTTGAGACCATCTCACTTGTAGCCCATGCTGGCCTCAGACTCTTAGCAGTCCTCCTGCCTCAGCTTCCCAAGGGCAGGTATGAGACATTGTACCCAGCTTGACATTACAGTTTTTAAAACATTTCTTGGTGGATTTGTTTTCCCATAGTGCTGAATTGGTTTGCAAGGGCTCCAGGAAGCAGAGCTGTAGGAGAAAGAAGGAAATGTTTGGGAGGGTTTTCCCACAGCTATCTGTGCTAAGAACAAACTCCAGAAATGCCTCTTCCTATTTTGAACTTGGCTGCTACACAGCATTAGCTGTCTTAGTGGAGAGACAATGACTACTGTACAGACAGGAGAAACAATGATTTATGGGAGATTTGCTTCTTGGGGTCTGGGAGGCATGGTTATGGGTGTGTCAATAGCAATGGGTATGTGTAAGTATCAATATTTAAACAATGAGAAGGGACTTTTGGCACTAAAATCAGAGAAGAATGTTGTTCTTAAGGACCCTAAAATAAAGGCTTCTCTAGTGTTATGAAACCTACATGAAGGTTTTCACTAAGTTCAAGCCAGTGGCCATTTCGGTGGGATCTCATTTCTCCAAGTGGAATGTCCTTATCCTTCAAGAATGGATCAGAAATGGACCTTTGAAGACCTCCATCTGAACACCTGCAGCTATACACAATGACTTGGGCTTTATTAAAAATTTTATATAACTTCTTGACACAAAAACTTTTGTCTACTGTCCCAAATGGTGACATTTTCTTTTATTTAAGGACTTGAATTTCTTTTTATTTATATATGTATGTTTGGGTACATGTACCTGCATGTGCACCACACGTTTGCCTGCCTGGCGCCCTCAGAGGCCAGAAGACACCATCTGACCTTTGATACTGGAGCTACAGAACAGTTGTGAGCTGGGAATCAAACCTTGGTCCTCTGCATAAGCAGATGTTCTTAACTCCTGAGCCATCTCTCCAGCTCCCATTTTTCTTGCCTATTTCAGGCAAAAAATAGAATTCCTCTCTCATTTATACAAAGACTGTTACCAGCCTGTGATCAAAATCTGGAGTCTGCCTGCTGAGGTGCCTCTCTGCAGCCCTGCTTCTGAGTCATCCTTTCTCTTCCTCTCCAGGGTGCGCAGTTGAGGTTTTAGTTCAAAGAGAGGAAATTTAGAGACACTGGGCACAATCCTCAACAAAACACCTGCTGGGCTTCTCCAATGCTCACTGGCTTGGAAATTTTGACTTTCAAAAGCTTTGTCATCTTTTCCGATGTGACATGAGGTTTATAAATCTTTTAGATTCAATGAAGTTTGTCAGCTTTTGGTCACATGAGTTCATTCCTCACCTAGTACTAAAATATCAGACCTTACTAACTAGAAGGGAGGGACAGAAGTAAATTAAATGTATATCCCCTTTATCACATCTATTCGCCTGTTAAGATGTTGCTTAGAAGACTGGGTGATCTCTAATTTACCATCACATAGCTTTTTCTCTCCAAAACTAGCTTATTCCAAATTATTTTTTATCAGTCCCCAGAAAACTGCCATATGAGACGTTCACCCTGTCTCTGGAGGGCCACTGTCAGTTACACGGGTATGGATCTATTTGCCTTGGTCATTATAATCAACTTATAAAATTCTGTGTCTGGAAGTTTCTTTTGTTGCACTGGATCTGTCAATCAGGTATGATGAATTAGCTTTCATTCTACAACTAACCACGCCCATTAAGATTTTTAGGTGTTAATACGCACCTTTTGTGGTGTGATGAAATCAGTAAGGACTCCTTTTGTCCTCAGAATGTCCTATTCTCAGGGATAGAGTATTAATATCTGTGGGCAAATATTAATAAATATCTAAATGTCATCCTGGAAGAAATTACTTTTCTACTTACCAAAACTTTCTAGCCTTTTCTGTTTCTTACTGGCTGATGGAAAAAATCCTGGAGGCAACTTGAACCATACAAGAAAATACTGGATAGTTTTTTAAACAATCATTTCTCCTTTCGATTACTATCACTCACTCTGGTTTCTTGGTGGCCTTGAGAACAGCCTTGTACAATCCCCATGAAACCCAGGAGTCCAGCAGCCCCTATGCAGGGCTGACAGAGCAGTTTAAACTCATTAGGAGCTTACCCCCTTATACTCTCTTGTGATAATGGGCAATGACAGCAAGTTTCCTCTTTCTCAGCCACACAATCAGAGAGGGAAATACCAGGTACTGTGCAATACACTGTATTGGCATGCTATAAGTTCAGGAATTGGGTATTAACTGCTTGGTTTGTTTGTTGGTTGGTTGGTTGGAGGCAGGGCTTCATTATAGTGTTCAATGCTGGTCTTGGATTCATTGAGATCCTCCTGCCTCTGCTTTCTAAGTGCCAGCATTACAAACATTGACACTACATCCATCTTAACTGTCTTTTAGATTAAGATACTTTCTATTTAAAATGAGCCTACTGGGCTGTTAACCCCATAAATGGAGGAACATGTTTTCTTGCTGACAAAATTAGGTAAGGTGAGGTGATGCTAGGCACAGATGCACTTCCATAATCACAGCACTTGAGAGGAAGCACTAGAATCTAGAATCTGAGGCTATTCTCTCTATAGACCAGGCTAGCCTAAATCTACTGTGTAGGTCAGTCCAGTATCAAACTCCTAACAAACCTTTCTACACCGTCCTCCAACTGTTGGCATTACATGTGAGCTCGTATCTATGATCATTCCTTTGTTTGCTTATTATATTGCTACGCTGAGCATTGCTAGGACTTTGAGCATGCTGTGCAAACACTCTACTACTGAGCTATAACTCCAGGCCATGACAGGTGTTTGATAAAAACACTCACCTGTACCCAGCTTCTTGAAACACTGAAGGAGGAAGATTATTTGATCTCAAGAACTTAATCAAGGCTAGACCAGAAAACATAATATGATCCTGTTTGAAATAAACATACTAGCATACAGGGGTGGGGAAGAGAAGAAGGGAGAGGGAGAGAGAGGAGATACTTGGGGGTTACAATTGCAAGGCAAAGACCAGGGATTTTCAGCTAATCCTCAGAGGCAGGAAGAGGCATGGGGAGCCCTAAAAAGGTTTTAGATATTCTTCTCATAAGCCCAGTTCAGTGTTAGCATACTGCTGACAACATTCGAAGAACTTTCTGAGAGAAAGGATGCTGGTTATTGAATTTCGGGCTTCACAGATGCTAAGTATGTTAGTGCTCCACCACTGTGCTATATCCTCAGGGTCAGAATGGAGATGATAAACTTCTGGTCTGTGGCACTTGGATGTGGCAGTCCTAAGAACCCAGTGCAACTGATTTTAAGTCCCACTCTTCAGTTTACGTTCCCAGTTTGACTCCAATGTATCTCTTAGTATTAGTGATTTCTGACCTATAAATCTAATTTTCAAAAGTTTGGAGAAAGAACTCAACCTCCTTTCAATACAAACTCACATCCATTCTCAACTTCTCTTCTGAGGTTCTAGTGGAATTTAAAATTGGAAACTCCATTTTAAACGTCCTCCACCTCTTTCATGTCCACTTCATTTCCTTCTACCTCCACACTGACTGCAGACCCTTTCTTCAGGTGAGCCTTCTATTTCACTTGCTATGTAGAAATGTCTGAATAAATATATCTATTGAGGTTTACAATATAATAAACATTAAGAAAGTCTGGTAGAAGTTAATAGTTTTCCTCTCAGCAGCAAATCTTTATTTCACTAATAGACTTTGGATACTGGATCTCACTGCACAGAGTGCACTGGGTTCAAATGCTTGATCCTTGTGCCTCATACAAGAGTGTACACAGGGCTAACCTTTCTTCACCTGTCTCCATTTTAACTGCATGACCATCCAGAATAAAGGCTGTATTTCCAATCTGTCCTTAGACAAGGACTATCACATCCTAATGTTTTCAAATTATATTTGTGAGTGAGTGTGTGTGTGTGTGTGTGTGTGTGTGTGTTAGTATACACACACACACATAGCCATACATGAGTAGAAGTCAGAAGATAACTTGAAGAAATCCATTCTCATATTTGATCTTTGGGTTCTGGGGATCAACTGAGATCATTAGACCTGGTGACAAGCAGCTTTATGAGCTAAGCCATTCTGATGGTCCATGTACTAAGTTTTTACATAACACAAATATATCAGAGGTATAAGTACATTTTAGGAAGCCTTCTGAAGGGTACTGACCATGTCCTTTCTTCTTCTTTTCCTTTCTACTTCGTTGCTCCTTGGGGTCCCCACATAACTTACTCACACAACTTCCTTAGATAATGAAGGTGAGCATGTAGGACAGGTAACACATTTTGTCAGAGGCCTCCCATGAGTTCCTAGGGGTTGGGACAGGAGTCCCATGGCAGAGTGCTTGCCTACAAAGCATAGGGTCCTGGGTTTGGTTCCTGGCAGGGAGTGGAGAGACCACCTGAGGTTTTGTGACTTGGCCTCATAGGTGTACCTGCTTTCCACTGAGGAAATCACAACCTAGTGATAACTGCTAATTTATTCTGAATCTCTGTGTGATTTAAATTTGACTTGTACCTAGAATACAGCTAAGGTAGCCAAGTCCTCATTCCTACCAGCTTCTAATATCTAATTAGTGAAAAGGAACAACAAAACAAGCTGTTTTATACACCACAGAATTTGTAAGGGCTCTATTCTCAGAAACTAATCACTATGGTTTTTAATTTTTTTGTTACTCCGATTTTAGGTTTAACAGTGATGAATAATACTATTATAATGTTCATGTGCCCATTTGTTTATGTATTTTGTGTAAATGGTGCTTTGTCTGCATGTACATTGTACATCTGTACACCAGAAGACAGTGTTAGATAGTCATGAACTGCCATGTGAGTGCTAGGAGCTGAACTTAAGACCTTTGGAAGAGCAGTGAGTGTTCATAACTACTGAGCCATGTCTCTAGTTCATACCAAATTTATTTTAATCTTTTCCTGTTCGTTCTGAGGCTTGAACCCAGTGCCCTATCACTAAGATAGCTCCCTAGAAATAACCCGTGTACTAGTTTGAAGGGAACATATGTTTTTATTCCTTGCTATATACCTTTGAGTGGAATTTCTGTGTTACAAGGTAACTGAATTTTCAAAGGACTATTTCATAGTTTTACAAAGGGGCTTCTTTGTAATACTACTTGTAAAATAATTTTGATTTCCTATATCAGTGTATGAAGGAATCCATACCCTAGTCTCAAAACTTCCTCTTTCAGACAACCTCCTAACTTTAATAGGGTATCTTAGCAAAATTTTTGTGTTTCCTTAATGGCTATGCAATCAACTTTCCATGTTCTTACCGCTTATTGTATGTCATTAAAGAAATATCTCTTCAACTTGAAGCAGTCCCATTAAAATCAGGGACTAGACAAGGCTGCCTTCTCTCTTCCTACCTATTCTATATAGTACTCGAAGTTCTACCTAAAGAAATTAGACAACAAAAAGAGGTCAATACGACTTGAAAAGGAAGAAGTCAAAACATCACTATTTGAAGATGATATGATTGTATACATAAATGACTCCCCAAAACTGCACTAGAGAACTCTTACCGCTGGCAAAGAACTTCTGCAAAGTGGCCGGATATAAAATTAACACAAACAAATCAGCAGCCTTTCTATACTCCAAGTATAAACATGCTGAGAAAGAAATTAGGGAAACGACACTCTTTACAGTAATCACAAACAATATAAAATATCTTGGTGTGTCTCTAACAAAACAAGTGAAAGATCTGTATGACAAGAACTTCACGTCTCTGAATAAAGAAATCAAAGAAGACCTCAGAAGATGGAAAGATCTCCCACGCTCATGGATTGGCAGAATTCATACAGTTAAAATGGCCATATTGCTGAAAACATTCTACAGATTCAGTGCAATCCCTATCAAAATTCCAACCCACTCTTCATAGAGTTAGAAAGAGCAATTCTCAAATTCATTTGGAATAACAAAAAAACCCAGGATATGAACACTATTTGTAACAATAAAAGAAACTCTGGGGAAAAAACCACCCCTGACCTCAAATTGTACTACAGAGCAATAGTGATAAAAACTGCCAGCCAGGGCTACACAGAGAAACCCTGTCTCGAAAAAACCAAAAATCTAAAAAACAAAACAAAAACAAAAACTGCATGGTGCTGATACAGTGACAGGCAGGTAGATCAAAGGAATAGAATTGTAGATCCAGAAATGAATCCACACACCTATGGTCACTTGATCTTTGACAAAGGAACTAAAACCATCCTGTGGAAAAAGAAAGCATTTTCAACAAATGGTGCTGTTTCAAATGGCACCCAACATGTAGAAGGATGCAAATTGATCCATTCTTATGTCCCAGTACAAAGCTCAAGTCCAAGTGAATCAAGGACCTCCACATAAAGCCAGACACATTGAATCTAATAGAAGAGAAAGTGGGAAAAAGTCTTGAACACATGGGCACAGGGGGAAAGTTTCTGAACAGAACACCAATGGCTTATGCTCTAAGATCAAGAATTGACAAATGGGACCTCATAAAATTGCAAAGCTTCTATAAGGCAAAAGACACTGCCAATAGGACCTCATTGGGGAGTGTGAAAGGTTTTTTGCTTATTTATTTATTTATTTATTTATTAATATTTTGAAACAAGGTTTCATGTAGCCCACGCTGGTCTCAAACTCAGCATACACACACACACACACACACACACACACACTAAAGAATGGCCTTGAACTTAAAGTTTTCATACCTCTATCTCCCAAGTGCTGGGATTACAAATATGTGCCATCGTACCTCCAGGCTAACATATAAGTTCTTAAGGAACCTTATTCAATCTATAACACTCTGCTCTCCAGACTTCTAAGTTTTCATATATATATATATATATATATATATATATATATATATTTGTCAGCCCTCAAATTCTTATCCCATGTCACTATCAAACTGTAATTCCAAAGTCTTATCAAACTATAGGTAGAAGGTATGACGTCACAATCCTGTAATTCCAGCATATGGGATTCTGGGGCAGGAGAATTGTTTGTGCCTTGGACTTAAGAGACAGGTACAACCAATATATTGAGACCCTCACCCCCCACCCCCAGATGTGGAAGTAACAGAAAGTAATCCTACCCAAAAACTTCCAAAGAAAACTAAAAGGAAAAAAACCAAAAAGATTAAATGTCCGTAATCTTGAAAATCTGAAATTCTCCTGAACTTCTTGAATAGTATGATGTAGCAAATGAGAACTTTCATACACATGAGCCTCTTTTGCATTAGTTAAAAAAATATATATATACATATATATTTGGTTTTTTTTTTTTTTTTGTTTTTGTTTTTTCGAGACAGGGTTTCTCATGTAGCTCTAGCTGTCTTGGAACTCACTCTGTAGACCAGGCTGGGCTTGAACTCAGAAATCTGCCTGCCTCTGCCTCCCAAGTGCTGGGATTAAAGGCATGCGCCACCACCGCCCGGCTAAAAATATTTTAATTACCTTCAGACTATTGATTTCCTTATGCAATAAACGTTTCATCTAGGAAAAAAATGCCCTTTAAGATATACTTATAAGTTACAGTTCTATTAGTCTTTAATTTATTTAGACAGATGAGAAATGTCTTGAAAAATAATCCAGAGGCTGGAGAGATGACTCAAGAGCACTGGCTGTTCTTCCAGAGGACCAGGGTTCAATTCCCACCACCCACATGGCAGCTCATGTCGGTAACTCCTGTTCCAAGGGTTCCTACATACATATATAAGTCAAAACACCATATACATAAAATTAATATAAAAGATGAGTTTTCGTGGGTAAGTTACCGGGATGCCCAAGAAATGAAGTCCTTCAATAAGCCCTCCTGGCAGGTGCCTAGTCACCTTGTTTGGCTTCTCATCCTCTAAGGACTAAGTAGTCCTGCTGTAGTACTGAAGGGGGTGGAGTCCACAGCAGGTCCAAGTCAATATTGGAGAGGAAGTGAGGAAAGATTCTGAAAGAACACTGGTGAATGAATTAAAAAATAATAGAAAGCTGGGCGTGGTGGCGCACGCCTTTAATCCCAGCACTTGGGAGGCAGAGACAGGCGGATTTCTGAGTTCGAGACCAGCCTGGTCTACAGAGTGAGTTCCAGGACAGCCAGGACTACACAGAGAAACCCTGTCTCGAAAAACAAACAAAAAAAACCAACCAAACAAACAAACAAAAACAAAAAATAATAGAGATAGTAGGGAGCCCAAAATTATAACGGTAGTAGGTAAACCTAAGTAAAATGGTGAGTCTTAAGTTTTGTCATCTCAAAGGCATTTAAATTCTCTTAATAAAGCCTTGGAGGTGGGGACTGAATATAATTCACACCACTCTTAGTTTTGGGGAGCTACTTTCATCTCTATCCTTGCATGAATGTCTGGTGTTCTTCTCTTTGCATGGTTCTGACAAAAGAAATCCTACTGAGATTTAGCACAAAACTGGGTTGCCTGAAAGAAGACAGCTGCAGCCTTGCGGCTTTGCCTTGGTGCTTGGTGCATTTGCATGTTGCTGACACTTCTGTGGACATTAACTCCCGCCCATGCCTCAGCCCTGGGCACAATCGCTACATAAAAGTGATGCCCCACGTGCCCCGTGGACAACTCAGTGGCCCAGAGCACTACCTTCTGAGGCCACAGGCAAAGTGCCCTAGACAAACGGTGCCTAACGCCAAATTAGCGGACAATCCCAGATCGATCCTTCAGGAGGCGAGGCATAGAGGGGCGACTCTCATGTCTAGGAAAGGGATTCTGCTCCGTGTGTCTCCCAGTGCATTCCCGAGGCTGACGGAGACTCGGCCTCTGGTCTGCCTGCACCTACAGCCTCTCCAGGGTCGCCCTGGGCTGCTCTTCCCTGGACTACGGGTTCCGTGTGTGAGGGGCCGCGGTACAGTGGACGCTCCGAGATGCGACTCTGCTTTTATCTCTGCCGGGTTATCACCGCCGCGCGTAGCCACCCGCTTCCCACCCCACTACCCTGTGAAGTACAGGACCGGTCACGTGCAACTGTGGGACTTCCGGAAGGGCCGGGGAGCTCTAGGAGAGGAGATGGGCACGTGGGGGGCGGGGCCTCGCAGTGAAGTCTCAGGCTGAGGGCGGAGCTTAGGGACACAGAAGGCAGAGCCCGGAAGTGGAGAAATCCACAGAAGGGCCTGAGAGAGGAGAATCAGAAATGAGGGCGGATCTTAGGGGCGATGAAGGCGGAGCCCAGGTCTGTAGTAATTAGTCTGAGGGCGGAGCTTAGGGAGCTTAGGCGCCCGGAAACCAGAGTCAGCTTGTAGAGAAATTAGGTTGAGGGCGGGGCTTAGAGCGCGAGAGGCGGAGCCCGGGCGTGGAGCAACAGTCCAAGGGCGGGGCTTGTTGCTCTGGGGCGGTGCTATATCCTGAGGGATAAACTTAAAAATGCAAGAGAGGCGGAGCCCGGGTGTTCAGTGTTCAGCTTGGAGCGGCGCTTAGAACTGCCAGATTCATGCTCTTTGCCTATGGCCAGTGCCGAAGCTTTTATATTTTTACCAGGCTAGTCTCTCTTGGACATGGCTACGGAGGGCAGAGCTGTGGGTGCTGCTTCCCAACTCCTCCAGGCAGGAGCTGACCAGAGGGATGGATACCTCCCCAAGTGCACCACATTCCCACCCACCCAGCCAAGCTCCGGAAACTCGCGGGGACCCAGAGGGTAAGAGTTGGCGTCCCCCGGTGGGATTTGGAAGGTGTGGGTTCTAGTGTGGAAGGCGGATGGAGACTTGGCTCCGTGGTTAAGATCACCTGTTCTTGCACAGGTCCTGGGTTCTATTCTCAGCACCCACGTGGACTCTCACCTAGGGTGGGAGGGAGTGGAAGGCATGATGGGATGTTGCAGAGAGGTAGTGGAAAGGCAGAGAGATATGGGGGCCCTGTCGTTTGTGGTGAGGCCAGGATGGTTCTGATGGGAAATGTTGAAAATCTTCTTTATGGGTACAAGAAAGGAATAACTATACATCGACAAGTTGTGAAATCCCTTAAAGTTTCACATATTGGTGTTAAACTCAACTGTAAATAGAGAGGGCTTTTGAATTCAGTCAGGAACACCCAGTAGAGGGCGCTCTGTGCCTTAGCTATGTGAAAGTGTGTCTCATAACTGTAACAACAGTTACAGTTGTTGGGCCACTGTTTTTACTTTGAAAATTACCAGCTAGAGGCAGCCTATCATAATCATGTTCTGCTTTTGCTTTTCAGAGAGAGAGAGAGAGAGAGAGAGAGAGAGATGTATCGAAGTAAACATTACTAAAATATTTGATCTATGTAGGAATATGATATTGTTTTAATCTACTTATTCCATTATCCCATGTAGATATCACCATTTATAAATACTTACTTGTTCTTATTTATATTTAGTTACAGGTTGTCCTTATATTCAAGGAATACATTAACAATAATAATCAGTAATAGTAAAGTATTAATCTGCCATCAATACAAGGAATATACTAAGTGTCTTCAGTGTAAAGACATTTAAACACTTGTAAAAAGAAAAACATTTTTGGTAGAATGATGAGAATTTCAGGGAAAAATATCCCAATATCCTAGTTTTTATTTCACATTTCATGGAACACATAAACAGAAATATGAATTATAATATAAAAAGATATATGAAGAACTAACTTCTGTTTTATGTGTCACAAACTGACAGTATATTTTCAGAATACACTGAGATGTATATTCATATCTTTTCATAATTCAACAAAAATTGTGTGATGGACAATTTAAAGAAAAGAGTCAGGCAGATATAAAAATATAAAAAAGTCAAAGAGGAACCTTGTATTTCAACAAGGGACATATTGAAGCATTTTAATTTTTACCTATAAAAGCACTAGAATGACTTATTTTGACAGCCAAAGGTCCTGGTAGCATGAGCAAGTTCCATAGAATTAGAGAGAAGAAAGACTTTTTTGTCTCTAGAATAAATAGTACTTTGGATCACTGGTGTTTTGCAGTCACTGATCACATAAGCCTTAGTAGCTGAAGGTCCAAAGGACAGAGCGCTCTCTAGTGAAATTTCAAGCAGTGTTGACTAATTTACTTGTCCTCCAACAATGATAATTAACATTTGAGATACAGAGAGGTAGCTGAACAAAAAACGTCTGAATCAGTACCTTGGGAAATGCTTGCATGATAAGTGAATCCTGTAATTGTGACCCACTTAATTATATGATATAAATACATTGTATTCTAGAACAAGGTATGTATGTGTAACTAAATTATTTGAAACATCAGACAGAATTAGTTAAAGAATGTGACAGGCATATTGGACACATTTTATCAAATCTGCCACAATATCCCCATTCCTCAGACATATGCACTAAAATAAAGAACTTTGAATGAAAAAAAAAAACATGTTCTGCTTTGAAGTATGTGTTTTATATTCCACTAGAATTGATGCCTTGTCTTTATCGTTTCATTTTCATGATTGGAAGGTTTTTTGTTACTGGTTTTGTAGGTTGGCAGTGTGGTTGCTCCCCATATGTGAAGGTCTGGATTCAGTCCCAGCACTGAAGAAAAACAGATGTACTTGAAAACTTGGTTTTGAAACACGATATTGTTTATCTGTGTGTGTTTAAATATGTGCTATATAAAATAATTGATATAGATGTGTTACTTCACAGAAACAGTAAAGAAGCCCAATAGCCTATTTCACTTTCGCCTCATTCTATCTTGTCCTTAAACATAGGTATCCTAGTTTCCTCTCTGTTGCTATGATAAAACACTCTGACCAAAATCAGGCTAGGGAAGAAAGGGTGCGTTTGGCTTATATGTCTAGGTCACATCCGTCTTTGAATGAAGTCAGGGCAGGCAGGAACCTGGAGGGAAGAACCGTGCAGGAACGATGTTGCAGCTGTGCTCAGCTTCCTTGTGCAGCCCAGGACCACCCGCCCAGGGAATGGTGCCCCCCACGGTGGGCTGAGCGCTCCCATATCAACTAAGATAATGGAGAGAACCTCTCACATACATGCCACAGACCAACTTTATACATCTAATTACTTAGTTGTGACCTTGTTTTGTTTTGTTTTGTTTTGCAGTGTTCTAGGCAATGTCAACTTCACAGTTAATAATAATTAGAACAATAATTTCTTTTTTTTTATTGTGTCAAATGTGGGAGTTTCAGGCATGACTGGTACATAAGAATGTTGCATCACTGCACATGATAGAGTTCACCTTTAATCCTAGCACACATGAGGCAGAGGTAAAGGGATTTCTATGAGTTTGAGACCAACCTGGTCTACAAAGCAAGTTCCAGTACAGCCAGGAGTAGAGAGACTCTGTCTCATAAAGAGAGAGAGAGAGAGAGAGAGAGAGAGAGAGAGAGAGAGGAAGAAGGAAGAAGGAAGAAGGAAGAAGGAAGAAGGAAGAAGGAAGAAGGAAGAAGGAAGAAGGAAGAAGGAAGAAGGAAGAAGGAAGGAAGGAAGGAACGAACAAAGGAACAGTGGTTTGGAAGAAAATGGCCCTCATAGGCTCACAGGAAGTAGCACTATTAGGAAGTGTGGCCCTGTTGGAGGAAATGTGACATTGGGAATAGGCTCTGAGGTTTAGGATGTTCAAGTCAGGTCCAGTGAGGCACTCATTTCCTCCTGCCTGCTGATCCAGATGTAGAACTCTTGGCTTCTTCCCCAGCACCATGTCTGTCTGTGTACCACCATGCTTCCTGCCATGATGATAATGGACTAAACCTCTGAACTGAAAGCCATCCCCAATTAAATGCTGTCCTTAATAAGAGTTGCCATGGTCATGATGGCTGTTCTCAATAAAAGAAAGCCTAAGACACAAGAATGGAAGGAAGGAAGGAAAGAAGGAAGGAAGGAAATTGCATGACTAAAGCATTTCTTCCTTCAGTAGCATTTTGAATCTAAAACTAGTAGTCATTTGTATAATTTTTTTTAACATTTTTTAGTATCTAACATTAAGATTTTATGTTTAAGCCACTTTGCAATGTCTTGTATTTTGAAATATTTTAGGAATACATTTTAATTTGAAATAAACACACTCAATTCAATTATCACTCAAATAAAAATCAGAATGTTTTATGTTGTGCCTGATGGCATGTGTCTTTAGTCCCATCATTTAAGAGGAGAATCAGGCACATAGATCTCTGTAAATTCTGAGCTACATAGCAAGTTTCAGGCCAGCCAGGGCTGAAGAGTGAGACCATATCTCAGAAAAACAAAGCAAACATATTTCATTATGTAACACTTGTCCTTCTTTATGGGAAGTGTAGTTATTGGGTTTCCCCCCCCTGTTTTACTGAAAAAAAGTTGGCTCTCAACCACTACATTAATTTTCAGGCAAGTTTTATTTTAAAAAGCTAACATTATGGTGTAGTCTTGCAAAGTTGGCACCTTGGAAACAGGAGCAGGAAGATCACAGCATGTTCAAAGCCAATGCCAAAAAGTCTCAAGTCAGCCAGAGCTATATAGAAACAAATGAGAGTCTCTAGTGTTATAACCAGATGTTTTTCTATGGCTTTAGAACCATCAAGTTGAAGAAAATGTAAGTAGAATATTTAGAGTTGTCAGTAGCCCACTTACTCAAGACATAACTTTGTAACCAAAATATCAACAAACTCAGTGGTACTTTGGAAATTGCTTGGAGAGCCCCTGGGGTAAGAGCTGCTGGCTGCTCCACCAAACAGTGAGCTCACACAAGAATAATTGGATAGGAACAGGGCCTGCTGGCCACACCAGGCCAGAGAAAATGGTGCACTCAGAGCCCCTTAGGAGCAAACTGAAGGGGAGCCCTGAGGCTTCAGAACATGTGGTAGATGTGAGTGCTGGGAATTGAGCCCAGGTTCTACTGGAAGTCGGTAAGCATTGCTGGTTTTCTTGAGGATCAGGATGAATGTATGCATGCCTGTTGGTGCAGTAACCAAGCTGAAGGTTTTCCTTTTCTTGCTGAAGGCTGGAATTCTGTTTCATCTCCTTTTATCAACTGATAATCACTTCAGTCAGTCTTCTGTTTACCTTAATTCCATTATTAAAAATACACATTTTGATCTAGAGAGAGGGCTCAACTGTTAAGAGCACTGACTGCTCTTCCCAAGGTCCTAAGTTCAATTTCCAGCAACCACTTGGTGGCTCACAACCATCTGTGATATAGTCTGATGCCATTTTCTGCTGTATCTGAAGACAGCTCTAGTGTATTCATTTACATTAAATAAATAATTCTTTTAAAAAAATACACACTTCAAGGCTGGAGATGTGATTCACTGGGTAAAAACCTTGGCTTTTCTTCCAGAGGACCCTTGTTCAGTTCCCAGCACTCACATGGCTGCATAACTGTTTGTAACTGCAACTCCAAGAGATCCAACACCCTCGCACACACAAAACATCATTGCATATGAAATAAAAATAAATAAGTTTAAAAAGAAAAAGTTCAGCAAAGCTGCCATGGTGCACACCTTTAATCTCAGCACTCACATGATAGAGCCTAGCAGATCTCTGAGTTACAGGCTAGCCTGGTCTATATAAGTGAGTTCTAGGACTACTACATAAAGAAACCCTGTTTCAAAAACAAAAATCCTCAAAAATACACATTTCAGAGAAAACAACAAGCTATGTGTGTCCTGTGTAGATGGCTATCTTCATTGTTAAGTTTTAGCTCCTGTACTTTCAGAGATGATACAAAGTAAGGACTTTGGGTGAAGATTGTTACAGGGCAAAGGTTCCCGCTCCAGGGGTGGATCAGGTTTCTTTTTGGTGGTGGGGAGGTGTTTCAAGCCAGGGCTTCTCCATGTAACCTTGGCTGTCCTGGAACTTGCTCTGTAGACCAATCTGGTCTTGTCTAACAGATACCTGCCTGCCTCTGTCTCCCAAGTATTGGGATTAAATGTATGCACCTCTCCTGCTGGCTATTTTAGGTTTCTTGAATGAGTTGCATCTTGGGATTTTTGGTAGCCCACCTTATAGGAAAACTTTAATAGGGGAAATTGTGAGTTGAAGTGAAGGAAAGATGGAAAACCCAGGAATGGGATTGGGATTTTCAAAATAGTGTTTAGTTCCCTTTACTACACTGATGATGACAGGATGCTGATGGGCCATGGTGCATGATGGGAACTACAAATTGTAAAGGCACAGGTTATGCACAGAGAATGTTAATAAAGCAGAGAGGGATTGGCAATCACCTTGGTCAGCCTTGCTGGTCCCAGCAGATCTGTGGGGCCTAACTATGATATGCTAAGGACACTATTGTTGCTACTGTTTCCAATCCAGTTCCCCGGTGAAAGCAAGCTCAACTCAGCGGTTAACAAAACAAGCTACAAGCCTAGACTGGGCAGACCTCCCTCTCCACTACTCTGTTTCAATCTATATTAATCCCATACAACTTGCGGAAACTCCAGGCCCGGAGTTTCTCTCCCTGCTGCCTCTCCATTTCTCTCCGTTTCTTCTCTTTTCTTCCTTTTATACCCCGTAGCTCCTCCCCTAGACTCTGCTCCTCCCACTTTCCTCCTGCCCAATCATTGGCTCAAGCCTTTATTTGAAAAGTTAAGGTGGGCAGATGGTTCACAAGGCAACTCCTCATCTGCAGCCCCTCTGAGGAGTGGAATTAACATCAAAGTATGAGCCCAGGGCTATCCACAACACACTATCCTCTGGTCTAACTGTCATATGCTCACTACACCATCCTCTGGTCTAACTGAGATATGCTAACGACACCAACCTGTGCTGTAACCATGATATGCTCACTACAGCAGCCTCTGTTCTGTCATATGCTAACTACACCATCCTCTGGTCTAACTGTGATATGCTAATGACACCAGCTTCTGGTCTGACTGTAATATGCTAACTACACCATCCTCTATTCTAACTGTGATATGCTAACTACACCAGCTTCTGCTGTAACCATGATATGCTCACTACACCAGCTTCTGTTCACTGTGCAGTTCATTTCTCATTTTAACCACCACCTATCTATCTCATTCTGTCAGTTTGGCATTTTGATTTGAAAGACCCCACAGTAATGTCGCTCCAAATGTCAGACAGTGACATAAGGTCTCACGGAGGCGGAGCTGAGTATGCAGATTCCATGGAGAGCAAAGAATGTCTGGTGCCAGCGAGTATGGGGCTCAGACTATTGCTCCTTGAGAGTTAGGACATGCAAACCTTGAACCCTGTTGTGACTTTGATGTAGAGTGGAAAGAGAATTTTCAAAGCAGGCAGATTTTAAATCAGGATGAATCTCAAGTAAAACTGCTGCATAATGTCTTTGATAGGCTCTTCAGATTTCCTGGTGTGCGAGCTTTAGTAAACATAGCATTTAAGGTACATTTGTGTAAGCAAAGTCTGCTGCAGACCTTACCTCATTCCCAAGGAGCCCGTGCAGTGTGAATGGCATGGCCTCAGTGGAGGGTTGCAGAGAGTATTGATCTCTATATGCAAGAAGAAGATCGTCCTCACTTCCCTGTGTCTGAAAGCATATTTGTGTCCTATTCAGGGAACAGAGGTCGTATTTTGGCAAAGCTGTTTGACCAAGCCCAAGATGGATAATACATAGTCATTTGCAGAATTGTTTTTGTCATATTTGTTCCTCATTGCAAAGGACTAGATATCTACAGTAGAAAATTTTAATTACATATATTAAATCTGCACAAAAATGTACAGCTAAGAGTGAATACTGCTGAGCCATCATCTCTTCTGAGCTTGTTCCATATTTTTAAAATTTATATGTGTTTTTAATGTTTCTGAGTGTTTATGTCACAGAGTCCAGAAGAGCATACCCCATACTCTTGTACCGGAGCTAAGACAGTTGTGAGTCACCATGTAGGTGCTGGGAACTGAACCTGGATCCTCTGGAAGGGCAGCAAGTGCCCTTACCTGCTAGGCCATCTCTGCAGGACAGTTTCATTTTGTTATGTTTTCTTGTTTTGTCCTGAGTGCTAGCATTAGAGGCAGAGGCCACCATGTCTTGCTTTAAAATATGCTCTTTTACAAGACATGTGATTGTTCCCCTTTTGAGGTTTCATCTTGTCTTTTGTTTCTAAAGATGTATTTACTTCTATTTCCCATGTGTGAGGGTCTGAGTGGATGTTTGTATGCCTTGTGCACTGAACCTGGAGCTCACTGACTAATAGGTTGGCTGACCACATCTCTGCCTCCCAATCCTGGGCCTCCAGGCATTGCTGCCAGGCCTGGCTTCTCACACTAATGCTAAGGATCCAAACTCAAATCCTTATACTTATATAGCAAGCACTTTATCCACTGATGGCCAGTACTGTGCTGGTTTTCAGGCCCAAGAGTGATCACTGCTCACACCACTACTTGGCCTTAATGAAACTCATGATGGAGTATTCCAAAAGGATCTGGGACTGTTTCCATTGTAGATACTCTAAGATTCTTGGAGCATGGAAATCATAACTGTAACATCATGTCTACACTTGCAGGCTCACTGTGCTCTTCCAGAGACTGCATTGCCTTTACTGAAGGCCAGCTACATCTGATGACACATGACGTAAACATGAAGAGAGATGTCCTGTGAAATAAGAGAGCCATCTGCAATTCAACTGCTGTTGGAAACTTCATCTTCTTACTGTTTGTCTGTCTGCTACATGCTCCCTGTGGAGTGGAACATCCACAAACATTTTCAAGCTACCCCTTTGTGACCCAGCAAAGGTCCCCATCCATGGGCTCCTAAGCTACCAGGCCTCGGTCCGGTTTTGCACAGACCATGCTATTAATAGCATTGCAGACTTTGGTCTCAATGGAGAGGCTCTTGGGAACGTATCCTGGGATAGAGATGTCCGCAAGTTTCTAGATGTTTCTTAGTTATTGGAATACTCTGACAGCTTTTTGGCTGTCAGGTCCTTCTGTCCAAAAATCCAGATGTTCTTTCTGAGCCATTTTGCATTGGGAATAGCCAGGATCTTAAATATTAGACACCTCTAGTACTCCAATAGAGTGTTAATGGCATTGGCAACACAGGGCATAAGAAATAACCTCAATTTAAATTATTTTGTGGTATCAGAACGCAGTTGTGCCATTTATGCTTTCTGTAAAAATATCCTCCATGCCTTCTAGCTTCTGGCACTAACTTCAGATCTGTGGGCTCATAGCAGAATGACTGCTCATGAATCAACTCAGAGAAACTCAGACACAGGTTAGCGTCAGACATACTGTGTAATTGGGGATCGTCTTGAACTTGTGATCTCCATGCCCCTTGCTCCCCATGGCTGGATTAGTAAGAATGCACAAACATGCCTGGTTCATGTGTGCTGAGGATCAATGCCAGGGCTCTATGCATGCTAGGCAGGCTTGTGAACACTAAACTATATCCCCAGCCCCTTAGCTCAGCATTTTCAAGTGCATTCTTTAAAAAGTGTTTACTTGTGTGTGGAGTAGGGTGGAGCATGGGCTCAGCAGTTAAGATCACTTGTGGCTCTTGCACAGGACCCAGGTTTGGTTCCCAGAGCCTGGGGTCCAGATGGCAGCTACCCAAAATTCCAGTTCCACGGGATCCAGCACCCTCTCTGACTTCTGAGGGTAGTGGTCATCCAAGTGGTACACATACCTACATGCAGCCAGAACACTTCCACACAGAAAATAAATCTAGAGATTGTTGTAATTGTTTGAGATCTCTGTATAGGTTGAAAAGCATTACTTTGTTCTGGGTTTGTTTGTATTTTCCCATGCTTATTGACTATTTGAAAATTACTTGTAAATTGAATATTTTTGTTAATTTTCTCAGGGAGGTGAAGGCCTTAGCATTTCATTGACTTGTATGGACTCTCTATCCTCACTATGACAATAGACATTTTTCAGTCACAACTGCTATGAGTTTTGATATGGTTGACTCTTTATGTGTGAGCCTTTTGTTTTTTGTTTTTTTGTTTTTGTTTCTTTTTTTTTTTGTTTTTTTGTTTTTGTTTTTCATGACAGGATCTCCCTGTATAGCTCTTGCTGTCCTGAAACTCACTCTGTATACCAGGCTAGGCTTGCACTCTGACTTGCCTTCCTCTGTTGGGACTAAGGGTGTGTGCCACTACTGCCTGGCTTATCTTTCCTATACACATCAATTTTAAATTTCTAAACAGCACTAAATGTACCATACTCTCCTCCGTGTACTTTCTCATGTATTTTTCTGTTTCAGAAGCTCTTAGGCCTTTCTCCTTATAATTTCCTCATTCATTTTAGTTTTAAACTTACCTCAAATCTCTGCAAATGAAAGGATAAGGTTATAAGCTAGGAATCCCCCATGCCTGGGCACGTGGGGGGCACTTGGATCCCCAACGCCAGTGGGGGAGGGTGGGCGCGACACTGCGTGGCGGCCACGTAAGCGTAAATGACTTAACTAGTTCTTCCGGCCTCTGTGAGAGGCTGATAGGTTATCAGAGCGGGAGTTCGGATGGATTGAACTGATTGGCTTAGAAGCTTGTGGTAGGCGGGTTCTGTTATAAGTCTATAAAAGGTCAAGGCAAGCCAGTCCTCGCTGGGCTTACTTCTTTACCCTGCTGTGGAGACTGTAACCCCCCAGAGCTCTGGAAATTAAAATCCTCTTGCAAAATTGCATCAGGTCTATCTCTCATGAGTGTTTCGGGGTGCCGGTTTCCGAGGCATGGCGTACAGGAGTACCCCGTTTTTTTCTTTCAGTTCTTACACAATGTATGCTGTTTTGTGTAGACACACATTTATACTGGTGTTTCCTTGATAATTGACTGGTTTTTATTTTGTGATGATATGCCCTCTTTTTTTTTAAAATGATAATTCACTTTTATTTCATAAGCATTGATTTGTGTTTTGCCTGCATGTACATCTGTGGGAGGGTGTCATATCCCCTGTAACTACACAGACTGTGTCCCTTCCCCCCCACTCCAGCATTCGAGCTAGGCAGTTGGCCGCTGCTGCTGGCTCTGTCCTCAACCCTTGAATTTCCTGACCTTTGTTCTATTCAGAACATCCCAGCCACACCTGGAAGCCAAAGAAGAGTCCTGGATCCGCAATTCTCAACCTTCAGCTGCTGGGCTGCCCTGAAGGAGCCAGCCACCTGCTGAGTCACTCCACCTCATACCTGGGGGGAGGGAATCTTTCAGACTATATATTGGGTTACATTTTATTAAATTTGGGTCTTGAAAGGCAAATGTCTCCTTGACCTCATCTTTTGCGCCACTTTCCCTATCCATCCCATAGTTTTTCTTGCAGAGCTAGCCCGGAGTAGCTACAGAGAGCTACAGAATTCAACAAGACTGCTTTAAGCTGCCATATGGATGCTGGGAATTGAATCCATGTCCTCTGGAATAGCAGTCAGTGTTCTTAACTGCTGAGCCATCTCTAGCCACCACACCCCATCTGCAGCTTTACTTCTTTTTGTTATTAAGTGATTATATATTAATTAGATGGTTTGTTTACTGGCATGTTGCATTTTTCTTGATTAGACTTTAATTTGTATTTTTTATTGTCAGTTTGATATTGAAAAAACATCCTCCAATATGTATGTTTCCTAGTCAGTGGTCCTTGCTCCAAACTCTTATTTTTCTACTCACACATTATAGGTGGGTAAGCTCTCCCATCTACTAGCAAGATTCAGGTTTTTCAACCATCTCTCCAGCTCATGTGATGCTCTTGGGAAAGTGTACACATTAAGTATTTGAAAATAGACACTCTGATATCAGAATATAACAGGGTTCAGAAGACCCTCCGGAAGATTTCTAGGATCTTCTGTCCACAAGGAATCAATTAGAGACTTCTACCTGCAGAAAAAGCAAGGACCACTGACTAGGAAAAATCATACCCCCAAGGGACAAGCTGAGCTGGAGGAGAGAGATGAGATGGGAAGCCACTCATCATGAGATGGAAGAGCCACAAAGGACCCGGGCTCTTCCATCGTGAAGCCGCCCATCATGGTTTATCTTACTTGGGCTCTTGGTGCAACTTGGATCTTCACACTTACTGGCAAGTACTTTACTATCTGAGTCATTCCCCAACTCCGTGTTGTCTTTTCTATATACTCAAACTGCTATAGACAAAAGAGAATTGAGACATTTTCTCTCCCTAAATCTGGGCAAGTCTATGAAGATACTGTTTCCCTTTCCAGTGTCAGTCTCATTCTGTGGTGGGGGGTCAGCAGTGGACCTGCCTGACACCCCATTTACAGTAATGCAGAGTAGCTTCAATGACAAGTGTCCTGTGTGCATCAATACATTTGTCCATTGCTAACACCCTACAGCTCAGCAAGACACTTTTCAACTGAGCTCCTGCACATGTGTTCTCCCTGTACAACCCAAGGTAAAGCAGTGGATGCTGTCTGGAATATTCCAGGTCCATTGCAGAGACCCAGAACAGATTAACAATCGTGGAAGTACAGAATGTATCCAAGGCTTAAGGTGGTGAGCCACGCCCTCAAAACTTGCTTTTCAGATTACCTCACAAATCAGGTTTAATTACCATGTCATAAAAGAAACATGAGACACCAGATGTTGGGGAATGTGTAAATAACTTTAAACTTTATTAAGTAAAAATTGCATAAAGAGAACCATAAGATAATGAATAGAAAAGTTAAATACAAACTATCACATGCAAAATAGGTTATTGTATAACTGGCAGTATCAACACTAAATACCAAATGCCTGACTTCCACAGTTGGAATGTTAGTCTCATGAGGAAAAAAATAATTTTAATTTCCATCTTAAGAAATACCAAAACTTTTAAAGAAAAATTTAAATTGAATAGAACTTTTCAAAAAAAAAAAAGTGACAATTCAATCCATTACTAGATGGGACCTGAGATAAAAATGGACATTTGCCATTATAGCTACTTCAAATCAATGTCCAAAACTAAGACAGGTCTGGGAAAGAATGAGTCTTTAAATGACCATAGTGCTTTCCTTCATAGTCCTGTAGTCCAGTCAGTAGTGTGGCTGCCGTTCTACATCCTGTACAAGTACAGTAGAGTATGATAGTTCAGAATAGCACTGGTCTCTGTAACTCATTATCATTTCTTACACTATTTTCAAACTTAAAAAAACAAAACATTAAAAAAAATAAAATAAAAAAGCAACCCTCACCACTTCCCCCAGCTTCAACTTAACAGCATAAACTTCCAGCGTTAAAGATGCTAGTGCACAGCCTCTGCCTCTTCCTGCTGATGCCCCTCCTGTTCTTCAGCAGGGAATGTCATTGTGATGGGTCTTCCTTTCCGGAAATCAACAGTTCCAACAGGGACTGGAGCGATTAGAAAATGACAGTGGCCAAGGTTTGCAAGTGAGTTAAGGAAAAGAATCAGTGGGGTAGGGTCAGGAGGACATCAAAATGAAAACAAAGCCACAAACAAACAAACAAACAAAAAACAACAAAAACAACAACAAAACCAAAAAACAAACCAAAAACCACAATGAAAAAGCAAAAACAAAACCACAAACAACCAGAAAAACAAAAAAGGGCAATACAAAACATACAAACAAAAACAAACAATAAGAACAAAGGAAAAAACAAACAAAAAGCAAAAGCAAAAACACAAAACACAAAAAACAACAGCCAAAAACACAAAAAACCAAAAAGAAGGAAAAACAAAACACAAAAATCATCAACAAAACCAGAACACAAACAAAAAACAAAAACAAAAAACACCGATTCATTGACTAAATCCAGCACTATAATAGTATATCTTGAACTCGTAGTCTCCTGTGGGTTGGATAGCAGCAGTTTCCTAGAGACAGCATTAGGGCAGCAGGCCCACATCCCATGATAGGACTATATTGAAGAGAGTGGGCTTCATCCAGTCAGACAGCTTAGTACCTGTTTCTAATCTCTTCAACTCATCCTACTTGAGGTATATTAGGAACATGGATGGACAAGCAGGGCTGGGGACCATAGCAACCAGGTGGATGTTGTGAGAGTAAGTGACTGTGCAGGATTTCCCATACCATCCTCTTCCTGAAGAAGGGCATGTGCTGCTGAGAAAAGGTCACAGGTTGGTCTCTGGTGATGTAGTCTGCATATTTACAGGTAAACACTCCACAGTCACTCCCATTCAGTTGCTGAGGAATCTCCTCTGCTGTCACACATATCGCTTCCACTCCAAAGGGTCCAGCTCAATGTTCCTTCGTGTCTTGCTCTCATTTTGTAAATATTGGAAGATGGTCTCACAGATAGTCTTCCCTGTCTGTCCCATTGAATCGAGGTACACAATACTTGGTTTTCTTAAATCGATGACTACCAGGCTCCAATGTACCTTCTGGTGAATAGGTACCAAGATTAGTTCTTTTTCAAAGAGATTGATTCATCGAGTTCATCTTTTCACAGAACTGTAACCGCTATGCTTTAGCTTGGGGTAAAAGGACGTGCTGAACACATGAAGAGCTGGGTAGCCTTGGTTTTCATTTCTCTCAACCAGAAGATTCATGTAGAAGTTGATGACCTCATCATTGAGCCAGTGACTGGATATCTCCTTGGGTGACTTGTAGCTTGAATCTGCTACTTAGGATTTCCTCCAGGGGTCCTGGACCCAGTGCATTCTTAATTTCCTTCTCCATGTCCTCTGTAATGTCAAGGATTTGATCCACTTCTCTGCCCTTTTCTTGGTCTCTGAGAGGGTTTTTCTCTGCCCTCCGTTCCCACTATCCAGGATTACTTAAACTGGTGTTCCCAGTAAGTCTGGCCTGCGTGGCTTGGACCTTACATGATCTTCACATTGAAGGTGTGGGAGTAACCTTCCCTGCTTTTTCTTTTGGGGACCCATTTTGTTTTCCTCCAGGATGGAATAGGTCCTTTTCCAACCCTTGAAACCATCAGCAGGCTTCCTCTCAGTTTCAACCTGTTCTGGAGGACCTTTGGTATCCTGTAGGAGTTTTAGTTGTCTTGGATTCTCTTCCTGGGGTTTCTGTACCTGATCCCTGCCTGCCTGTTCTTTCTTATGCTTTAGGTGTTGTTGCACCTGCAGGGTCTTCTTTTGAGCATTGCCAGGCTCTTTAAAGACCATCTCTGTTCCGTCCCAAAGTTTCAGGCTCTGGCTTGTTCCACTTTCATCTTGGTATTTCTGTTTTCGCACATTACCTGAAGCTTTGGGTTTCATCTTCATCCCAGGCTGTTCAGGTTGCCACATGGAGAAATGTTTGGACTGCTTTTTTCGAGGGTGTTGGCTCTGGTATAGTACTGTCTTTCTAACTTGCAAGCTAAAGCAACTGTAGGCCTGGCTCCACATGGGTATTCTTAGGTTGTTGTCCCTAGAGCCTGAAGAATCACTTCCAATTGATGGTTGGTCCAAGGTTGGAAACCTATTAGCCTCAGAAATGCTCTTCTTTAGAAACAGAGTTTACTTTCCACGTCAGGGGTCCACTCTGGAAAACTCCAAGCAGATCTAAGAATACCTCCTCAGAAGTATCCTTCTAGGGTACTGTAACCAGCTAAATATGAAAAACGTTGAAATAGGACTAATGGTCCTAGTTAATCACTAGTAAGACACCGGGCCTAAACCTAGCAGCTAACACATCGGAGGGAAACTCACGAATGATGTCTAACTCAGGGGGTTGCCCCTAGCCACAGCTTTCAAGGTTCCATAACTGGCTGTGATCTCATCTGAAAGAGCCCAAATCAACGCTTTGGAGGGTGGACACCCTCCCCAAACCCAACCTGGGTTCAGGATTACAGAGCTCTCTTGCCAGAGTGGGACGTTTGAATGAATTGATACAAATCTAAGTCCCTTTGGCAGAGCACAGGGTTACCTAAATCATCTCAGCACTGTTCAGCTGGTTCTTATTAGTACATTTGTCTTCTAGGAAACTGTCCCATCATGGTCACTTATCGAACTATAAGTGCCCCAGTGACCTTCAAAATATGTACTCACACACAATATGCTTGCTACTTACAAGGAATAAATAGGATTTTACAATTATAAAACCTAGTAGGTACTGTTCTGTGACAAAACTTGTTCTCCCTTAGATAAGGATCCCAGGACAGACCAATGTGTCCATACTACCAAAGTCCTGCTTGGTGAACCAGTAAGTTTTATTGGGGTTACTTATAGGAATATGGGTGAGGGGTTACTTACAGGAGCAGGAATGACTCAGACAGCTGTGTCACCGAAGCCCACACAGCATGGGTGACAGCTCAAAAAGCTGGGCACCTGGAGAAACTGCACAGCCTGTGGATGGCTCAACAGGTTGGAGAATGTCCTTTCCAGGTGCCTCAGTTGGTCTAAACTTCTTCCAGACAGCTGGTATGAGGTTGGCTCTTTTGAGTCTTCTTGGCAGCTCAGCTTCCTTTCATCTGAGAGGGACTTTCAGGTTTTTTTTGCTCTGTCAGGGAAGGAGCCTAGGGAATCTGATCAGTTCCAGGGACCATTCTGACATCTTTTGAGTTGCCATCCTGCCTGAGGAGCTTCCCTTCAGAGTGAATGAAGGGTGATGCGGTGCAATGTTTCAATATTGGAGGAAACTTGCCAAACTGGTACCAATTCACCAAGAATCTATATATTGCCCTAAGAGTATAAATATAATCTCACCTTTGTCAATAGGATCCATTGACAAAGATACAGCACAACTTTGGTTACAATCTTAGCAATAGCAAAAGCCCTGAAGTTCTCCCTAGAAAACTGTAGGAAGAATTCAATTGTAGTTGGAGTTACAGAGGTGTGTGTTTTTTGTGGGTCCTGGGATCTGATCTCAAGCGACCAAGATTAAACAGCAAGCACTTTAACCCCTGATCCATCTCTGGCCCCTTTAGAAGGTCTTTGACCTACTCTCACACGTATAGAGACACTTTTACAAAAATGTGAGTAAGGATTTGAGAGACACATTGTTTGTTTCTTTCCAATGACAATATTAACCAATTGTGCAAGTATATTTATAGCAATGTTTTACTGTAAGGAAAAATGTACGTTGTTTTCTTTAAAAGTTTGAATTTCTTCAGATTGCCATTTCCTCCAGGTGTCATTTTGTTTGTCCCAGTCTCCTTTCTCTTCTTTCTAATTACACCTTGGAGCAAGTTGTTCCCATGCAAAGAAAAAAAGATTTCAAACTACCACATTGGTCCTGTATTTCTGAATAACCTAACATTATGTTTAGAGGATAAATTTATTGTGCTAGGCTTGTAAAAGCAAAATTGCTTTTAGCTTGCATAAGACATGAGGAAATTACTGTATCTTGAATGTACCCTGTCAGGAAGCCTGTAATGGACCACTTCCTTGTACAGTTGAGCTACTCTTAAAAAATGTTAGAACTATTAACAAGACAGGAAGTGGGGAATGAGAGAGAGAGTCCCTGGTGCCTTTTCCTGTCTCCCTCGGCGGAGTGGCCGTGGCAGGGACAGGCACGGCTGGGGGCTGGCGGAGTTGCCGTGGGGGGCTGCAGAACTCCAGTCTGTGGGGGCGCTTAGGTCCCCCCATTGCCAGTGGGGGAGGGTGGGCGCGACACTGCGTGGCGGCCACGTAAGAGGAAATGACTTAACTAGTTCTTCCGGCCTCTGTGAGAGGCTGGTAGGTTCTCAGAGAGCGTGGGTTCGGATGGTTTGAACTGATTGGCTTAGAAGCTTGTGGTAGGCGGGTTCTGTTATAAGCCCATAAAAAGCCTATACAAGCCAGCTCAGGCGGGCTTACTTCTTTTACCCTGCGTGGGGGGGCTGTAACCCCCCAGAGCTCTGGAAATTAAAATCTTCTTGCAAAATTGCATCAGGTCTGTCTCTCATGAGTGTTTCGGGGTGCTGGTTTCGGGGAGAGGCATGGGGTGCTGGAGTACCCCCGTTTTTTCTTTTGGATCTTACAAGCCCTGGCTGTTCTTCCAGATGACTGGGTGCTGCGAGCCGTGGCTGCTCGCGGCAGCTTTGGTTGCAGCCTTCTGCAAGCCGTAGCTCCTCGTGGGAGTCTGGAAGGCACGAATCGGCGAGAATGACGACACAGATGCAGGATACTTTATATTATAGAAAAATCTATATTTTCTCTAATGAGGAGCCCTGTTTTATGGCCCCCTACTCGAAGCATCAGGTTCTGACAATTACATAGTAAAAATGAGGCACGCTAGCTTACATAGGTAGCGCCCTTAGGTTATAAGCTTAATTATTTTAAGCCATCTCTGTCTAAGTTAGAGATCTTGCCTAAGTTAGCAAGATTCTTCTCTGAACTAGCAAGCGTTCTTCAGAACCAAGCATCTTGCCTGGCCCCGGGAACCTCTGCTCTAAAACTAACTCATTCCTTCTCCGAACTAGCAAGCTTTCCTCAGAGCCAGGCATCTTGCCTGGCCCCGGGTATCTTGCTTTCTAGACTAACTCATTTTCCCACTAACTAGCAAGTTTTCCTCAGAGCCAGGCATCTTGCCTGGCCCTGAGAATCTCTGCTCTCTAGACTAAATCATTCTTCCAACTAGCAAGCTTTCCTCAGAGCCAGGCATCTTGTCTGGCCCTGGGAGTTTTTCTCTCTAGAGACTAACTCATTCTCCCACTAGCAAGCTTTCCTCAGAGCCAGGCATCTTGCCTGGCCCCTGGAATCTTGCTCTCTAGACTAAATCATTCTCTCACTAACAAACTCTCTTCTAAGTCTTATATTTTGTCTACTCAGAGGAAATCTCTGCTCTCGGTAGACAATTGCTTGACATTAACATAGTAAAGGATGTAGCTAGCTATGCAGGGATAATTTACATGACCATACCTTACAATCTCCTATATCTTATAATGTTAGGTAAGCCTGGACTTGTTTTCCACTTAGCCTCATTAATAATTCATGAGTCTCACCTGGGACCGAGGGCTATAGGTGTCTGAATAGCCGGTGAGGTGTTTACATTGGCTTATCAAGACAAAGGATGGCAGCTCAGAAGCTGTTTTTGAGGAAGTCTGGGCTTAGGGACTACTTCTTATGTAGATATACAACAAGCTCGAGGACTAGGAGGACTAGGCAGGATCTGAATTATAGCATATTATGAGAGCTATGAAATATTTTTCTTAAATTTTACATGGTCGTGGCTATCAGAAATAAACAGGTTAGAAAAGGTGCCAAAGGAACATTTATAGCTTCCTGTAGGGTTTATGCACACGCTCTAAGAGACATTATTCCCGCCTCCGTTCTGCAAGAATATCTTACAGACACTTATTAGAGCTTAATGCAGCAACTGGGGTTTGATTCCCAGCACCCAAATGTCAGCTCACAACTGTAACTCCAATTCTAGTGTATCTGATATCCTTGTCTGGCCTCTGGGGACACTGCATGTATGTGGTGTACAGACATACATAAAGGCAGAATTCCCATACATACGATATTAATTTTTGATATGTGGTCAGTTGTAAAGATTATGTGTTGCAAAGCATGTTATTATATGCCTACCACACTGGAGACTGAGCCAGGAGAATTTGAATCATGTATTAGTTCAGGTAAATTACATTGCAAGATTCTGTTATTGAAAAACAGGCAAAAAGAATTGTATGTCAGTGTAAGTACTTGGAATTCCATTTTCTCACATTCATTTTTTATTGTTATCTTATAAAAGATTTTTCCTCTTTTATTCTCTGTGTGTGTTCCCATGTGAATGCCTGTGTACCATATACATACAATGCCCATGGGTAGAAGAGAGGATTTGATCCCCAGAAACTGGAGTTACAGGTGGCTGAGAGCTGCCGAGTAGGTGCTGAACTGCGAGGTGGGAACTGAACTAGGTTCTGTGCAAGGGCAGCAGGTGCCGCTAGCCACTGAGCCTTCTCTCCAGCCCCAGTTATCTCTTTGTAAAAGGGAAAAGTAATTTCACAGCAATTACGATGCTATTCAACTATAGACCTTTCCTAGGGACGGAAGCCTCTTGTATTCAATCCCAAATGCCTGTTCCATTGACAAGAAGAAATCACTAAAGATTATCCTCATAGCCTCTGCAGTTGGTGAAAAAGTCCAGTCTAGTGACTTCTCAAACTTCAACATGATTAGGAGTCATCTGCCAGTGTAAAGTCCCAAAACTGGGCAGCAAGGCCTTATAGCTCCACTGAGAGAGAGAGAGAGAGAGACAGAGAGAGAGAGAGAGAGAGAGAGAGAGAGAGAGAGAGAGAGAGAGAGACAGAGAGAGAGAGAGAGAGAGAGAGAGAGAGAGAGAGACCAAGAGACCGAGAGACAGAGACATAGAGACAGAGACAGAGAGAGCTATGAGATTTGCCTTGTGTCTATGTGTGTTTCTCTCTCAAGGAACAACTAGGCTCAGGGACAGAACTTGCACACCATAGGGCACTGTAAGCCACTTCCCATCCTAGATTAGCCATAGCATTTGGCAGAGCACAAACTGGAGAGAATGTTCCTCATGAAGGGCCAAGTTGGTACATAAAATCAGAGCATGGACACAGCAGAGGGCTGACCAACGAAATTCAGAGGACCCCATAGCTACAGCGGAATGTGGTGAATTGCCAGAGAAATCAGAGGCAAATATCAAAGCCAGGGAGCACAGCTAGGAATCCCAGACCAGAGAGATGAAGAGAAAGAGCAAGTGGGCAGATCACAGCTGGGAGGGGCCCAGGCCCCCTTGGGCAGCCATTTGAGGCTTGCTTTAATGTGCCTCCAGAGCCAGGCTGGGGTCCTGAGTCAAGGTTACAGGGGCCATGGGGCCTTGACAGATTTTCTGGGGCTTCTTGCTTCCCAGAAGAGAACCTAGAAAAACAGTCTGTGGAGACAGAAGACATATGGCCATCTGCAAGGGGAGTGAGATCCTGGGTAAGCAGCCTGAAGCTAGGTCTGGGTCTCTGTGCACTGTCACCAGAGAGCTGGCACACACCAGCCTTGCGTTACTGTCAGGACTCAGAGCTGGATTTCAAGACTGGAAAGAAGTCTACTAAGTTGTCATTGAAGGCAAAGGTGATGATATGTCTATAATCCCCATCTTTTAAAGGGTTAGGGACAAAGGTCATCCAACCTGAGCTCTGTGAAATCCTGTCTCAAAGCAATGTACTAAAGGGAAAAGGCAGAATAAAAATAGCATGGCAAAGTTCTAACTCCCAGCCAGGCCTGAAAAGATACATAAATAAAAGGTCTCAGGACACTCAACAGACTCAGGCTAAGTATGGCAAAGTTCTAACTTGGAGCTCAGCCTGAAAATAAATAAATAAATAAATAAATAAATAAAGAAAGAAAGAAAGAAAGAAAGAAAAAAGAAAGAAAGAAAGAAAGAAAGAAAGAAAGAAAGAAAGAAAGTCTCAGGACACCCAGCAGCCTAGTGCTGATCATCTAAGGACCCCTGTTTCCTTTCAGAATGGGCTTCTGAGCCTACCAGATGGCAAACACATTTCCCTCCAGTGGATCTGGTCATTGCTATTGTCTCCTCTGATAGCTCCACTGCCTCCTGGTCATCATATCATCCTTACAACAGTGGAATTACTTTACCCACAAGGTGATTGCTGTATCAAAAATGAAAGAGAGAGAGAGAGAGAGAGAGAGAGAGAGAGAGAGAGAAAGGAAAGGAAAAAGGAAAGGAAAAAGGAAAGGAAAAAGGAAAGGAAAAAGGAAAGGAACAGAAAGGAAAGGAAAGGAAGAGAAAGAAGGAAAGAAGGAAAGAAGGAAGGAAGCTTTCTTCATCTTCCCTTCATTTTCTGTTTTGTTTTCCTGGATGCAAGCCAGGGCCTCATGTGCTAGGCAAGTGCTCCACAGTGAACTACTCCCACCTCTGCATTGTGTCCCTTCTCAGCTTTCCAATCTCTCACCCAGCTTCAGGCAAAGCCTGACCACCCACGATCAGCCCACCTGCTTTCATGAGAGCTGGCTGAGGCGCCACGGGAGGCGGAAGGTCTGCAGTGTATTTTCCAGCATGTACGGTTTCTGACCACTGTGATAAAACACCAAAGAGAAGCAAGGTATGGTTTGAGGGAACTCAGGATGTTGTTGGGGATATGGTAACAGGACCTGCTCAGGCCGGGGCAGTGGAGCTGACGGCAACACGGTCACCTCTACATAGATCAGTACACAGGGGATTGAACTGGCCTGTAACTTTCAAGCACTGGCTTTAGGATACTAATGCCAGCAAGTCTCTGTAACCTTCCAGAACAATGCCACCAGCTGGAGACCAAGTATTCAAACACGTGGGCCTGTAGGGACATACACAGTGAGGCCATAATGCCAGCTGGGGTTAGTCACTGATAGTCCAGCCTCTTAATCCCTGAGAAGAACGTCTGCAGGAGGACAGTGCAGCCGTGGACATCCGGCTCGAGAATGTTTTGGAAGGGCTTTGTAAACTGTAAAGTGCAAGGAGGAGCAGAGCCTGGTGGTGAATGCCTGCAATGGAAGCCTTTGGAAGGGAGACAGGATGCTATGTTTTGTCTCAAAAGTTGTAGGTAGGTATAGTCGTCGTCGTCATCATCATCATCATCATCATCATCATCATCATCATCATCTCCATCATCGCCCTTTGCAACTGTGTTGCCTCCAAATTTGTCTCCAGATTGAATACTGTCATGGGTTAGAATTAAGTTTGTCTACTAATTCCAAAACCTATATTGTGTCATTCCATAATGAAATGACGTAAACATGAAAAAATGTATTTCACATGAAATCCATGAGAGAAGTGTAACACTGTGGTCTTTCTACCATGTCCTGAGTAGTTGCCAATCTAAGGTCATCTCAGCGTCCAATGTAGCTACAGTGCTACATAGTTACACTACATCCAGACATTACATCATACTCCCTACATTTCCCTCCTGCAAATCTTACTTCTGAGTACCTCCACTGGCCAAACAACCACACTGGACCGAAGTGTAAGCTGGGAAATGTGGCTAGATTCATCAGCATGGAACGGTGTGTGACTAGTATGTGCCTGAGAAAACTGACAGGCCTAGAAGAGAGGCCTATATGGGGAAAGGGTTTAAGGGACAGTCCTGGCTTTGTCCAGTGCACAGATGGCACAGGTGCCTTCTCCTACCAAGGATAGAAGGACAGATCTCTGATGGGCTCAGAGTACTCATTCGAGTTCAGCCTTAAGGACCCCATCCCCTCCTTTGCTGTGCCTTGCTGCCATTTGTACTGGGGACAAGCCACAGCAGCCTACAGAACTACCACCACAGCCCCATGAGCATGAGTAGGAACTCTCAGGGGATGGAGGTGGCAGCTTGGACTGGGGGAAGCCAAAGTGGCCCTGCTCTAGCCAGGTGTGTTGTGGATTGTTTGTTTGTTTCCAGTCATGCTCTTATTGTGTAGCTCTGGGTGTCCTAGAACTCTGTCTGTGTAGATCAGGCTAGACTAGAACTCCTTCTAGGCAGGTTCTCATCAGCTCTGCAGCACCCAGTAGGCAGACTGAGCAAACAGGGGCGGGGGGAGAAAGGCTGGCTGTGAGACAGGCAACAGGTTCTTGCCTGGACTGTTTTTTTTTTCCTATGCTCAAGAGTATTGTGTGTTAGTATATGCAAGGCCCTCATACAACACACACACACTAACACACACACACACACACACACACACACACATACACACACACACATCAAAAAAGGTTTCCTATATCTCATCCGAGCATTCAGCATTTCTAGACCAGTGACCTCTGAGGATCCAGCTCCCCAGCGCAGTGTGTCTATTATCCCTCACACACACACCTTTCCCCACAACGTCCCTGCTCCCTTCTGTGTTTCTTAGTCACACTTTACCTGGGAGGAAATGGCCTTTCTCGTCACTGCCTAACAGATCCTGACCACTCCTAAAGTCAGAGGTAACTGCCATTTTGCTTAAAAGATCCCAGCACTAGCCCATATGGAGATAGCCAGCCACTGGGATAGGTGAGGCCAGGACTGAGCATTCCATCTTGGCCAGAAGCCACTATAAGGCTTTGTGTGAACATGTTCTTGCTGGGACAGTAAGGTTTTATAGAACTGTGTTGGTTTGAATATGCTTGGTTCAGGCAGTAGCACTATTTGGAGGTGTGGCCTTGTTAGAGTAGGTGTGGCCTTGCTGAAGGAATGTCCGTCACTCCAGGGATGGGCTTTAAGACCCTCATCCTCTCTGCCTCAAAGCCATTCTCCTAGTGCCCTTCAGATGAAGATAGAGACCTGTCAGCTCCTCCTGCACCAAGCCTGCCTGAACACTGCCATGTTCCCACTTTGATGAAAACGAACTGAACTTCTGAACCTGTGAGCCAGCCCCAAATAAATGTTGTCCTTATAAGAGGTACCTTGGTCATAGTGTCTGTTCACAGCAGTAAAATCCTAACTAACAATCACTAAGTGTCCTGGGAACAAGTGAGGGTGAGAACTTTGAAGCTGGCGTGCAGGAAAGGAACCTGTGTTGGGCTGGGATGTTCCTGAGCCATGGAAGAGTACTTGTTGGAGGACACAGGATGAAATGGGCCTCATTCCCCGAACTGTAAAATAGGCATGCAGATAAGAACACACCACAAGAAAAGAGAGAGTTGTCGCACTGTAGAACAAGTAAGTGTATAAGATAAAAACCAGCCCCAGAGTTAGCAGAAGGGAAGGAGTGGGAAGAGGGATTGGAATGGGCCTCCCAGGCCTAGTGTCAGACACAGGAATGCTTCCCAGCTGATGTCCACTCAGGTGCCTGAAAGACTTCCTGCCCTTACTGGCTATTGGCCTGGCCTCCCATCTATGCCCCTTCTGTGTGCTCTATGCTCAGGAAGAAAGGAGTGAGGGCAGTACTGTGCCTCCTGGTCTCAAAGGTGTCTTGTGGGCCAGCTGTAGCCATACAACCCTACCCAGAGTGAGGAGAGCAGAGCAGGCCAAGCCATGGGTGGGACTACTTGAGGTGGACATGGCGCTTCCTTTCAGGAGGCCTGGCCTGCAGCACTGACTGATAGGATGCTACCATCAGCTGCACTCTTCCTCTCCGAGGTCTGTCTGGCTCAACACACCAAGATGAACACTGGAGGAACACCTAAGAACCAGCACCTGGCAGGGAACCCTAGGCTCAGCTGACATGCTCTGTGCCAGCTCCCCTCCTGAGCCCAGCACTCCTGAGCCCAGTACTGATGCCTCCTTTGTCCTGGTTCCTGCTCCTGCTTGGATGCCACAGACACCACCAGAGCCTCTGGGCTAAGAGTGTGCCTCAGTGGAGGAGTGCTAGCTAGGTAGCCTAGCATGGAGGTTCTGCACTAGGTTCCACCCAGCACAGATAGAATAGGTAAGGGAGAATAAGATGAAAAACTCACCAAAGGGAAGACCTCCTTCTACCCCGAAGCTCTCCAGGCTTGGCCCTCATCCCAGCAGTGGTCTCCTGTGTGTGCACCCTCTACTGACTGACTCAGCTAGGGAACAAAGCTCTCTCTCTCCACAATCCTCATGCAGGAAGGAGAGGCCCAGGGCTTACCCGGTGTTTCATGGAGACCAAAGCATTGGAGAATCTCTATTCCAATAGTGCCTTGTGGCCTCCCTTTCTGGGAGTTTGTCAGAGATCTGGTAGATGTTTGTGGCTTCCACATAATGGGAACTGTAGCTTGGGCCTGACTGGATCTGAGGCTCTACAGCTGCTTGCTTTCCTGTGGACAGAAGAGCAGTTGGTCTGAGAGTGATACCCAGAGGGTAGCAGTGTAGAGAGGCAACTCCAATGCCCACCCGCATTTATGACCTCGGACAAATTACTTAAAGATTCTTCACCTTCCCCTACTGGAAAAAGAGACAAGAAAGGTTGGCTTTCACACAGGGTTTTCTGAGGAGATGTGATTTGATAATAAAGTCCTCAGTTTAAAAACTAAGCTGGACCCTGTAAGAGCATCTCCTTGTGCATGCCTGCGCCCTCCACATGCTACTCTGGTCTGTACAGATGGCTCTGCTTCCTCAGGATCCTGGTGACTGAAGGGCACGGAGCAGGGCCAGCCTGCTGTACCCTGCTAGGATCCCAGAAGATGTGGATCAGATGACAGAAACCAGGGATGGGAAGAAGGAACATTAGAGCAAGAGGGGGACATAAGGGACATGGGACGAGCCTGAGAGCTGAGAGAGAAAAGGGAAGCTTATACAAAGAAGGTAGGACAGGCAAGGGGAGGGTAGAACGGACCAAAGAAGCTAAAATAAACCCTACAGAGGAACAGGCAAAAAGCTAAAGGGGAGGGTAGAAGGCCCAGTCTCCAGGATTGGGTACCTACCCTGTCCAGGTCACACTGGTGTTCCAGGAAGCAATAAAAACTTCCCAGGGTCCAGAACTTGGAGTTGGTCACACTGTTGCTCTGTCATTTTGGTGCCAGATGTGCGGAGATGTCCAGAAGCAGACTCACACCCAGCACAGGTGAGACACGCACTTGGAAATTGGAATCCCACCTTTGAGTAGTCAGCTATGTCAGTGAGAGCCCTGACTGTCAGGCCAAGCCTGAGCTGGGACATTTGGGTGCAGCCTTTAGTGAGAAGGGCTAGTACCATCATCCAATGGGCCGAAACTCAAGGCAGACATGTTCTTCAGGGTCTTAGGTCAACTGTACTGGAGGGCAGCCTGGGCAGACACTAAGGAACATCTACCCTTGAGGCTCTCACAGTCCAGCGAGGAAGACAGTCCACTGAATCAATTTTCACAACACTGCAGAGGTCCTGGGAACAGGAAATTTTCTGGAGGGCTTGGTGTTGCCTCACATCCATAGAATACCACCTGCCACACAGGATGAATGAGCCAGTGTTGATCAAGTGGGTCCACAGTACAACAGAGGAGCTCTTGGTACTCCTGGGGATGGTCAGGAAGGTGAGGCTTGAAAGAAGCCTGAAGTTCAAGGACAAGTCCTGGGTGGAGACAGGGAAAGGCTAGACTAAGCCTGAAACTAGCAAGGGCCAGTGCCTGGTCAGAGAAGGGCAAATGTGGGCTGCTGGCAGGATCCAAGAGTACAGAGCCAGTCAAGGCTGCAGTCCTAACACGACAGCCTCTATCCTGACATCAAGGGATTGAAGCAGGGCTGGGGAATGGCCAGCACTGCTTGGTGGATGTTATTAAACTGCACTATCAGGGCTGGAACCCAAGGCCTTGGAGAGCACTCCAGGCAAGCTTCTGATCACTGGGCCATCCCCAGGCTGCTTGTGCATCTTTGTGCAATCCTGCTCTGCTTTGGGATAAAGCACATTACAAACCCGGCCTTAGCCACATTAGAAGTGAAGAGTGAAGCCAGGCCATGAAGCACAAAGGAAATGAAAGTCATATCCTCAACACTGGGTGGCAGCAGCCTGAGGCAGAACTGTACATCACCCAGGTTTCTCTTCTGGGAGCCTGGTTGCCTCTAGCACCATGGGCAGAAGCAGTGGACTCAGCACAGGGTCAACAGAAGGAAGACTAGACCAAGAAAGAACGATCTGGGAGAGAAGCCAGCCATGGTGAATACACCAGCCCATGCTTAGGGCATCAGTAGAATCCTTTCTTCCTTTCCTTTAGCCTCAGGGCACCCAGGAATGTGTGCAGAGTGTAAGAACCCACAAGGATAGGCAGACACTGCTGTCCCAGAACAAACAGAAATGGTAATGAAGAATACCCCTGCTAGAGAGAGGTCTTAAGAAGCCTGGCTGGGCAAACAGTGGGCACCTAACCTTGATAGGGGTGGGTGAGAGGTCCCATGGCTCTGGAGGAGCAGTCTAGACACAGCCCAGAGGTAGAGCAGAGAGCACAGTAAGCTGAGTCTCAGGAGTCCAGCATATCTACTGCAGAGCTCAGAGCTCACCGTTGAGGAACCATGGAGCTTTGAAGTATCTTAAGGCTGGAAATAGCATGGCAGGAAAGATGCTTTGGGAATCACAGAGAGCCAGTGAGGAGGTCACTACAGTAATCCTGGAAGAAGTAGTTGGATCTGAGTGCAGATTACATCAGCATGGACAAAGGGAAGAGATCAGAAAACAGGACAGGGACATGAGGACTGAACCCAACTCAGATGCTCTGGATGTGGGTGAAGGAAGCAGGGAGCGGGCACCAGGGGCACCAGGAAAGCCTGAGGGTCCACAACCAGAATGGCAGAGCTGGTTGCTCTCCAAGGAAGGTTAAAAACCCTGGCCTGGACTGCAGTGTGGGAAGGGCTGAGGAAGCCTCCTGAGAGAAGGTCGGAGTCAATCCCTCTGAGGATGTCCATGTGTGCATGTGATGTACTGCAATGTCTCCTTCATGTCCCTGTTGTGATCACCTGCAGGTGGAACAGAGGTAAACAAATATCCATGTTGTCCAACTATATTCTCAAACCTGGTGCTTCTATCTACTAGCCTATGGACTTAGCCACACAGAGGCTGAACCTTATTGCAAGATATGCTTCATGGAAGCAATGCTTTGGATCCTGAGAGGTACAGGTGGCTAGGAAGTGTGAAGATCCTGAGAGTAAGTACGGTTGCTTCATGCCGTGCCTTCTGCCACCATAGTCCCTAGGCCAGTGTGCATCCTCTCCCTACACATGCACGGGTGGCCATGAAACTTCAGTGAAAATGGGCATGTGAACCATACAGGAATTTCCAGCCTTCCCTGATTCTTACCCTCACTCTCTCCTCAGCCCAGGCAATTCTGCTTTGTGGTATTTACATTCCTAACCAGTATAAAAGTGCCCCCTGAACCCCCCTGACATTTCCAGCAGCCACTGGATCCCCAAACATGTGCCCTCAGCCCCAAAAGGACATGGATTAAGGAAGCACTTTGCCCATCCCCATAGAACCCCAAGATGGCCTTGTATGGTCAGCTCCAGATTTATCAGAGACAGATTCACTAGCATGATATGGGCACTAGGAACTGATGAAGAACATGAAAACATTTGCTGAAAAACAGAAGAATACCCTCTAATCTAGAAAATCCCTGCAAAAAGAGATGAGTAGGAGAAAGCAGAGAAAAATTTCCTGGATTTGTCATGGGGGCATTTCTGCATTAGTAGGGCAGTTATGTAGTACACAACAGGGTCCTGTAGAGGGAGATGACACCTTTCCCATTCAGTGATCTGTTTGCTGTGGCCAAAATAAAATATCACAACACCTTTGAAAGAAATACAATTAGCTAATAAGTAGGCAGCAAGCTATAACCACAAAGTAGGAGACACAGCACCAATGCCATAACATCCTTGGCTGGGAGAGTATAGGATATGTACATAGCAGGACACTTTTAATTCTCCAAAACAGAAGGACAGATGGCTTTCTCAGACTTCCTAGTTTTTTACCCTACAGTTCTGCTGACCCAGGAAATCTCTAATAATCTTGGTTTATGTTATTTACAGCTTTAACCTGTCTACACAGAGAACAACAACCCAAAGGGTATTCACCTCAACATCTTCACCAACCATCTCAGACGTGGGTTAACTGCAGAGCTGTGATGGGAATGAATTCAGACACAGGGAATGGTGTGGTCATCACGGCCTTACCAATGCTGAGGAAGCGGATCTGGAGTCTGGAGCCTTGTACAGTCACTCCTATATCCTGACACTTACCACCACTAACGATGATTGATTTTGAAGAAGATAACCAGTTATGTATCAATCCTGGAGATTGAGGCATCATACCCAGGCACTGTGAACAACTCTCCTAAAGAATCCAAACAAGCCATGTCAAGACTCTGCACTCCTGCCAGGAGAATCAAAGGACTCTGGAACCCCACCCAACCCCCATGCCTCAGCGAAAAGCTGTGCAAGAGATGCAGAGCCAGTTCATCCTGCAGCTCACCCACCTGAAGACAGCCCATCACCAGAGAAATGCAGGTCAGAGGAGTGTTAACGACCCCTGCTGTGAGCTGGGCCTCTGGGTGGGTTCCTGGCACTTCCCTGCACAACTCGCTCACACAGCCTTCCCCTGTGTTAAGTCAGAAATCTGTGAGAATGACACCTGTCCACACCTATTTTGGATATGTTTGGATGTCTGAATTTTAAAAAAACAAAGTCTCCTCAAAAAATGCATCTTCAGGTTATTGGCCACTGTGAATTTCTGCTGATGTCTAAATGATAAACTAAAGTCTAGAGTCCAAGTACACCTAGACTGTGACCCTGGAAACTATTCTAGGAAGAAGAGCTTCATCAAGACTGTGTGACATGGAGGTCTACATGATGAAAAGTACTGCAATCCAAAGAAAAGAAGTCCAGCTTCCCAAAACCAGCGTCAAATCCAGAGATACCTGTCTAGAGGATTTCACAAAATTGAACAACTTTCTTCAACCAATCAGATGACTGTGTCTACACGTAGCTGTATGGACCTTCAAGCTTTCTTTGGCCTCCTACTTCCTCAAACTCAAAACTAGAAAATATAATTCACAAAATATATTTTTGCCACTGAAAAAAAAGTCACTGTAGAATATTTATAGAAGAAATAACTTCATTTGTGGGGAAGGGTTCAATTAAATGTGACCTAGAAAAACTGCCTCACGTACGTCTTGCTTCCAACTGAATGGTTGCCCTGTGATAGGCTGGAAAGTGAGGCAAAGCCTGGCTGTGATGAGCCGAGCCTTGCCTGGGTGAAGAGACCTGGCCAGGCTGGGAGAAGCATGTGCCCTGCCTTATCCCTCATGGACTATAATGTCAATCAGCCTATGTGGAAGGCCTTTTAACCCTGAGCAACACTGACTCCAATCATCCTAAAGATGCGGACATTCAAATGCGGCAGCCTCCTGAGTCCAAGCCAGTGAACGTCTCTCTAACATTAAGAGAATTGTCAATGGAGGACCATCTCAGGGCTTCATGTGGCTGGTGCATATTCAGCTACTGATACCAGGCTACAGCAGCAGCTCCAAAAAAGCTGCAGCATCATCTGAGCTGCTTGGAGCCCAGCGTCAGCTGATTAGATACAAAGCTTTCCTACCTCTGGGCTTTTATCAAAAAAGTCTACAGAAGCCATGCAGTGCCCTCGCAAAACATGGGAACTACCTGAAATAGAACCAGCACTTATACCAGCAAGCAAAATGTCACTAATGAAGCAGTAAGGAGAAAGGTCTCTCTACAGATAAAGGACATCAAATGACACCTTTCACTATGTCCAAGTCAGTGGTCCCTTCAATGGTGTCTTCCCAGTCCCTTGTCCCCCCCAGAATCATTCCATGCACCAAACCCTTAAGTCGCTACTCCCACAACTCAGAGAGAAAGGATGCTCTTCAGTGTTCAAGTATCCCTGGGTGCCGTTCAGGTCCAGATGATCAGAACTGCACCCAAATGGTCCTATTTCAAGAACTGTTCAAAGAAACAAAATCTAGCTATGAATCTGCTGTTCGTTTTTTTTTGTTTTGTTTTGTTTGGGTTTTTTTTGTTTGTTTGTTTTTTGTGTTTTGTATGGTTTGATTTTTGCAAGTAGTGGAAGATTATCTCAGAGAAGAAAAAGCTGAGCATAATCAATCACAGAAATTGAGGTGGGCCCGAGCACTGCCCCAAATGCAAACACTGGCACGCTGCTACCCCCAGCACTGCCCCTCGGCCAGAGGGCAAGCCTGGCTCTTCTACTTTATCTTTCCCAGACACCGAGTTACCAGCCAGCACCTAGGAAAACTCTTTTTCTCAGATTTCCGTGCATTTGGGCATTTGAATCTTTTCTCCCAGAGATTATACTTCTTTGACTAAAAAATAAGAGTATCCCATGGATTTCAACAGACCCAGTCTCCTGTCTGGACTACTTGGTTTCTCTCCAAAGGTTTCTCACCAAAGGAAGCCAATAGTCAACTGAATTATATGTTTTTAAGAAAGTAAATTGTACAGTGGCATTGTCCAATACATTCTGTGATTCTTCATACAAGCATGTAGCTTGGCCAATTTGAAAAACTGGACCCTCAAAAAGAAAGCAAAATGGAGGTTGGGATATGTTGTGGATAGCCCTGGGCTTGTATTTTGATGTTAATTCCACTCCTCGGTGGGGCTGCAGATGAGGAGTTGCCTTGTGAACTGTCTCCCCACCTTAACTTTTCAAATAAAGGCTTGAGCCAATGATTGGGCAGGAGGAAAGTGGGAGGAGCAGAGAGTCTAGGGGAGGAGCTACAGGGTATAAAACAGGAGGAGGAGGAGCAACAAAAGAGGGGAGAAACAGAAAGGCGAAGAAACCAAGAGGCTGCAGGGAGAGAAGCTCTGCTCCTGGAGTAACTGCAAATTGTATGGGATTAATATAGATTGAAATAGAGTAGTGGAGTGGGAGGCCTGCCCAGGCTAGGCTTGTAGCTTGTTTTGTTAACCGCTGAGCTGAGCTTTCTTTCACCAGGGAACTGGGTTGGAAACTTAGTAGCAACAAAATGGCTACCCAACGTATTGTTTAGAACCTAACAAACCTGAGATAAAATGTTAACTGCCTGAGAAGCCCTGAACGGCAGAACAAAGGGTTCCAGACCAGGTAATTCATTGATATACAAGAGATATAGCATCTTGATACTTAAAGATGGTTACAACAATAAAGACATTTTTGGCTCTATGTGATGATATTTTGAGTAATTTGACAGGAATGGATTTAGAGGAAAAAGTCATTGGTATTGCAGTACTTATTCTCTTGATTTACTATGTCATCTCAAGAGACAGGGTCCTAGACAAAAAAATTCCTTGCCTTAGAAAAGAGATTACAAGTAACACTAGAACTAAAGGTTCGGGATTTCATAGGTCAAAATAAGGCAGATGCTGCAATATTAGAATTACAACACAAAGAGAAGCTAAGATTATAGAAGCAGGGTTTAGAACAGAAGATACAGGAAATTATAAAACAGAATGAACAACAGAAAGAGGAATTTAAGACTTGGCAATGTGGCCTAGAGGAAACACTAGAATTGAAGACCCAGGAAATTATAGAACAGAATAAGAGACAGAAGGAGGAGAATGAAGGTGGGAGACAGGAGTTAGAAAAGATGCTAGAACAAAGGATGCAGCAGTTCACAGATCAGACTGAGCAGCAAAGAGAAAATAATGATTAGAAGCTAGACTTGGAGAATAACTTTTTAAAATTAATCAAAATAAAATAGACAGTAGACTATCAGAATTGCAATATAAAGAAAAGATCAAAATGTGGAGGCAGAACCTTGAACAGAAAATACAGGAACTCAAGGAAAAGGAAAATATTCAGGGAGGGATTGAAGATAAAAGTAGAGAAAGCCAACCAAAAGTTATTAAAAAACAAACTTTAGTCTATCCTGTCAGTATACAACCAAGACCTCCAGATGATAATCATTCACAGGGTTATCAGGAATTCGAATGGCAACCTGTGGATGTGTTAGATCTAAGAAATTTTAAGGAAAGTGTCACTAATTTTGGAATGCATTCACCATTTGTAAAGCAAATTCTGACATCTTGGGTTATTAAACTTTGTGCACTTCCTTTTTTGAGACAGGGTTTCTCTGTGTAGTCCTGGCTGTCCTGGAACTCACTCTGTAGACCAGGCTGGCCTCGAACTCAGAAATCCGCCTGCCTCTGCCTCCGAAGTGCTGGGATTACAGGCGTGCGCCACCACGCCCGGCTTGGGCTATTAAAAATAGAATAATCCCACAAGACTGGAAGGATATGGCAAGAGCAATACTAGAACCTGCTGCTAGTTTACAATGGGTCGCATGGTGGAGAGACGGGGTGAGGGAGATAGCACGACAAAATAGAGCCAGGGGCAGAGAGATTTCTGTGGACCAACTGCTTTGTTAGGGTCGCTTTGCTGAGATAGAAGTGCAGGCTATATATGATGAAGAAACCCTAGCCTTGTGTCGATTGTCAGCTTTAAGGGCTTGGGACAAAGTTGCAGAATTAGGGAAAAGATTTGAGCCATTTACTCAAGTCATACAAGGTCCACAAGAAACCTTCCCTGACTTTTTACAAAGGCTAACCTCAGCTGTGGAAAGGAGTATATCAGATTCTGCAGCAAGGAAGGCAATAATTGAGTCTTTAGCTTTTGAGAATGCAAATACTAAATGCAAGGGAGTAATCAGACCACTGAGGGCAAGGTCAGCATCAATAGATGAATGGATTAGATACACAATTGATGTTGTATATTGTTCACTTGATATGACGGTAATAGGAAAAGCTGCCACTAGACATCTAGAAATGACCCAAGATTTCAAATGTTTTAATTGTGCTGAGAGGGGTCATCTCAGAAAAGACTGTAGAAAAAAAGCAAAGTAATATCGAAAGGGGGCCTATGCCTTTTGGAATATGTCAAAGGTATGGCAAAGGCCGGCATTTAACTAGGGAATGTAGATCGAGAACAGACAAATGGGGCAACATCCTGCCAAAAAACTCCCAGGGGGGCCTCTCACAGGCCCCAATGCCAGACAAGGAGAGTTCTCTTCCTCAGGACAATTAAGTGTCACTGTGTCAAAAACAGATGTTCTAAGACTAGACAAGACTGAGGCAAGTTCTGTAGACAATTCAGAAAGCCTCAAAGGGACCCAAAAAAAATATTTTGGCAAACTTCTATAGAGGATCACAGGCCAAAATTAAGAATATTAGTAAACAATATTAAGATTGAAGGAATGGTTAACACTGGAGCAGATGTCACCATTATCTCTCCAAAATCTTGGCCTGTACGTTGGCCACTTCAAGACGTAGACATCCAATTTCAAGGAGTTGGGACCTTATCCCAAATAAAGCAAAGTTCTAGATGGCTTAAATGTATAGGACCAGAAGGTCAGGTTGGAAAATTGAGGCCATACGTGGCTAATATAGCCATTAATTTATGGGGAAGAGATCTATTACAGCAGTGAAGTACACAAATTAATATCCCCTCAGTCTCGGTATCTAACCATGAAACTAGTCCGGATTCTAATGAAAATCTTAAATTAGTTAAGGAATCTTATCAAAGGCAGTTGCAGACTGTCCAAGCTGTCCATAAACAAGATACAACAATTGTGGAGATATCAAATCAAACTCTAAAGGAGATGCTTAATAGGCAAAAAGGATCAATGAGAACCCCCAAGGATAGATTATATAGTGCTTTATTAAAATTACATTTTTTAAATGCCAATGAACAAAATACAACAGCTGCTGAAAGACACTGCACTGTGAAAAGAACTATTGAACTAAATCTGCCTGTTTACATCAGAATGGAGAATGGGAAATGTGTTACGCTGGGGGAGGGGCTATGCCTATGTTTCCACAGGAAAAGAAAAGCTGTGGGTCCCTTCCAAGTTGATAAAAATCAGACAAGGTCTCCTGAGGACCTTGGTGACAGAGAAGAAAACGGAGACTAACACAATCAACAAAATAGGTGATGTATATGCGGTAATGTTTATGTCTCTGTATATGGAGACAGCTCTGGAACTGGCTGAGACTAAAATGTCTATAAACAGCCATTAACACTTATTGGGTGTTACATACCATCCTTTACAAGGACATGGATACACAGTTATATTTTAGTTTGACCAAGTGATCAAGCTAATCTGAGGAAAGGCAGTCAAACGCCTTTCTTTATTGATCTTCATTGGCCAATCTGTGCCTCCTGCATGCTCTGTGTGAATGTCTTTACCTGTTTACTTGTTGCTTTTAAGTTTTGTATACTACAGGGATGAAAGAAGAGAAAGACAGCCCTGAAAAGATTCACACACCAGGATGCTGAGATTTGGGACCTTCCATTCCAGCTTCACACCTGACTCTATTTCAACTACATCAAAGCTGATTCTCTTAAAGACTTGCTTCCAGAACTCTACTTGCCTCTCCAGCCTTTCAGAATGTCATGGTTGAGATGTCATCTGACATAGAGGCACGAACTTTCTCACAACATAGTGACTGGAAGGCAAATAATGCCAGCTAGTTTTCAGAATTTCCCTTTGGGCCCCCAGATGGGAATTCTTTGCCCCAATTCAGCTGGAAGCAGACAGAAGACAATTATCGTCCCAGTTCCTTATGTGGGATGGATGGTTATGGTTATTTTAGGAATTATAGATATGTTATCATTTTAGGGAAACTTTACAAATGTAGCTTTGGTCAGGGAGGGAACTAAAGAACTTAAACTCAGGGATTTCTACCTTTCTTTTTTTCTGCTCTATCCTTTCTTAGGTAAAGGAGAAGTGGGTGGAAAAGAAAAAGGGGGATATAGTAATATCATAGAAATTATAGAAATAGACAAATAGGGATTGGTGAGAAAATGTACTTTTAAGCAAAGCATTACATAGCCAGATCTTACATTGGTAGAAGTCTTTATAATTGGTACAAAGTTGAAGTTATAATCTCTTATATTGGTTCAGAATTTAGTTGATGTAAATTTAAGGTTTTCATTGGTATGAATTTACTATTGATATAAAACTGGGATTAATATTGTTACTCCCATGTAGGCATTGTGCCTATATAACACATTTAAGAATACAAGGCTTAGACCCAGTCCTTCTATAACTGCTAGTATAAACCGCTTTTAGATGTTTAAGTAATATAAGTTAAGGGCCAGATAGCAAACTCGTGGTTGTCAGTTAGTTAAAAGAGTGTTCCTGAGTTATTTCGATTAGAAACGGCTGAGAATAGTCAAAGCTTAACAATTCAGAGATGTTTTAGGTAGACAGATGGTCTTCAAAGGTGTCAGAAGTCCACAGAATATGATGTTTATTGACATTTCTTTATTAAAGATCATTTGACTGGAGACCTGTATGCTTCTGACAGCACCGTTTTTTTTTTTAATTCAAAGAAGAACTTGAGCATCAATGGAGTTGCTTCAGTTGTGGCGAGACAGTCACCAGGCAAGAATTACCTCATTTCATCTACAGACAAATACTGTCCAAAAAAAAAAAAAAAAAAAAAAAAAAGACACACTGTGGAATAGTCGACTGATAATCTCTGCCAAGACAGAGTAATCAGCCCTTCAAAATTCTGCATTACCAAGGTCTGTCAGATGATCCTGGGCCAGAAGGCTGAAGACTGATGCTCCAACGTTTTGGTGTATAGGGCCTGTCCAGGTGATCAGCAGTCTCTATAAATTGGCTAAGTTTTAGAAGCTATATTTTGTGCTTCTCATACTTTCAGGTAATATTAGTCATTCTTGGATTTCTGATGGGGTTGAAGACTAATAGTCTTATAGCCAGTCCAAGCTGGTTAGCATTTAGAAAGATGATACAGATTTGAGAGGATGGTTTTCAGATGGGTTACAGTCTAAAGCCAGGACTTGAGTCAGGTGTAGAATTATAAATCTTTTAAGTTCCAATAGATGACAGGGGTACTACTTAATTGATAAAAAATGATTGACTGGGTGTTAGATCTATCCTGTATGTTATATATTACAAAATGGTAATAATTGTGCTCAATTGATGTCTGAGATAAAAGAGTCTTTTAATTGGACAGAAAGGGGGAAATGTTGTGGATAGCCCTGAGCTTGTATTTTGATGTTAATTCCACTCCTCAGAGGGGCTGCAGATGAGGAGTTGCCTTGTGAACTGTCTCCCCACCTTAACTTTTCAAATACAGGCTTGAGCCAATGATTGGGCAGGAGGAAAGTAGGAGGAGCAGAGTCTAGGGGAGGAGCTATGGGGTATAAAACAGGAGGAGGAGGAGCAACGAAAAAGGAGAGAAACGGAAAAAGAGAAACAGAGAGGCGGCAGGGAGAGAAGCTTGGGGCCTGGAGAAACCGCAAGTTGTATGGGATAAAATAGATTGAAACAGAGTAGTGGAGTGGGAGGCCCACCCAATCTAGGCTTGTAGCTTGTTTTGTTAACTGCCGAGTTGAGCTTTCTTTCACCGGGGAACTGGGTTGGAAACTTAGTAGCAACAGGGATATAGCTCAGTTGGTAGAGTGTTTGTTGTGCATACACAAACTCATAATCCAGGCATGCCGGATTGTGTGATTCTGTCACTCATGAGGCAGTGGCCACAGGATGAAAAGTCCTGTAACACCATGGGCTAAAACATAAAAGAGATAGGAAAGAGAGAAAGAACAAAAGTAGTCAGACCAGAAAAAATGTGTTCTCTAAAAAGGACCTTCACCTTCCACTGCTTCCGGCCTTCCAACTCATGGCAAGCAAGATGCAGACACATCTCTAAGGGCAGACAAAGGACTAGAAGCTGTGTTGACTTCCCAAGGACATTCTTCTCATCCTATCAGGACTCAGAAAAACTATCCAGCTCTTTATTCAGTCCAGTGGAAAGAAGAGCCAAGCCTTTCACAAAGTGCCACAGGGGAGAAAGCAGAGGGTAGTATCCTTGTAATGTCCCACCCTGAAGAGCTTCACCTGGCTCTGTGGCTGTGTTTGTCATGGCCATCCCAGATGCAGGCCCTACAATGGCGAGTCATCATGTGGACAGGCATTTACCCAAAGACATTTAAGCACAATATAACCAGTGGTCCACAAGAAAACAGAACTGGGTTAATAACAACAGAAAGAAAATAGTTACTATGATCCTTTTCCTAAAATAGCTGTGATAGGCAATAAAATATCATTGTTAATACTTGGGAGAAATGATTCTCTTTATTGAGATTATTTGACAAGATTCTTATGCTAAAACTCCCAGATCTAACATTTGGAAGGCTTTTCCTAAAAATTTCTTGGCAACACTCAGGCTAGGGAAAGGATCTTCTACAGATAAACTCTGCCTATGTCAACGCTCTATGGCATTAGTATCTGGAGAAGATGGGGACATCAAATGAGGAACTAGACCGAGTGAGACCAGACAGTACACAGAAGACATCTGCGTGCCACTGAACACTTCTAGTCAGTAGGCAAGGGCAGAGCATGAAGAGGAAAAGCATGTTCAGTCATGAAGGAGATCATGCCAAACCTCTCCAGATGCCACGCAGTAGCCATTTCTGTGGCATCTGCTCATCACATACCACATGGTGATTCTAAGGAATTAGTTTGTTGATATCCTCAGAGTAGGGAAAACTAGAGTGAGCTAAGAGGCACTGACACCAGGACAACATGTTGTTATTCTTTCTTTCCTGTTTTGTTTTTGTTTTGGAGGTTTTGTTTGTTTTTAGATTTTTGAGAGTCTCACTTGTAGCCTTTACTGTTCTCAGACTCTCAGCAGTCCTCCTGCCTCAGCTTTCCAAGGGCAGGTATGAGATATTGTACCCACGTTGATGTCAGAGTTTTAAAAGCATTTTATTGGGGGACTTGTTTTCCCATGGCACTGAACTGGTTTGCAAGGGTGCCAGGAAGCAGAGTTGTAGGAGAAATAAGGAAATGTTTGGGAGGGTTTTTCCCAAAGCTATCTGTGCTAAGAACAAGCTCCAGAAATGCCTCTTCCTAGTTTGAACTTGGCCGCTACACAGCATTAGCTGTCTTAGTGGAGAGACAATGACTACTGTACAGACAGGAGAAACAATGATTTATGGGAGATGTGCTCCCTGGGGTCTGGGAGGGATGGCTATGGGTGTGTCAATAGCAATGGGTATGTGTAAGTAGCAATATTTAAACAGTGAGAAGGGACCTTTTGGCACTAAAATCAGAGAAGAATGTTGTTCATAGGGACCCTAAATAAAAGCTTCTGTAGTGTTATGGAAGCCAGGTGAAGGTTTTCACTAAGTTCAAGCCAATGGCCATTTCAGTGGGATCTCATTTCTCCAAGTGGAATGTCCATATCCTTCAATCATGGATCCAGAAATGGACCTTTGATGACCTCCATCTGAACACCTGCAGCTATGACTTGGGCTTTACAAAAAAAAAATTATATAACTTCTTTTGTTGACAGAAAGACATTTTTTTACTGTCCCAACTGGCGACATTTCCCTTTTTTTGGGGGGGAGTATTTGAATTTCTTTTAATATATGTGTATACATATACACACAAACACACACACACACACACACACACACACACACATAATGTGTCTGGGTACATGTACCTGCATGTGCACTACACCTTTGCCTGCCTGGCGCCCTCAGAAGACACCATCTGACCTTTGATACTGGAGCTACAGAACAGTTGTGAGCTGGGAATCAAACCTTGGTCCTTTGCATAAGCAGATGTTCTTACCTCCTGAGCCATCTCTCTAGCTCCCTTTTTCTTGCCTCTTTCAGGCAAAAAAATAAAATAAAATAAAATAAAATAAAATAAAATAAAATAAAATAAAATAAAATAAAATAAAATAAAATAAAATAAAATAAAATAAAATAAAATAAAAAATAGAATTCCTCTCTCATTTATACAAAGACTGTTACCAGCCTGTGATCAAAATCTGGTGTCTGCCTGCTGAGGTGCCTCTCTGCAGCCCTGCTTCTGAGTCATCCTTTCTCTTCCTTTTCAGGGTGTGCAGTTGAGGTCTTAGTTCAAAGGGAGGCAGGTTAGAGACACAGGACACGATACTCAACAAAACGCCTTCAGGGCTTCTCCAATGCTCATTGGCTTGGGAATTTTGACTTTTAAAAGCCTTGTGGCTTTGTCTTGGTGCTTGGTGTATTTGCATGTTGCTGACACTGCTGTGGACATTGGCTCCTGCCCATGCCTCAGCCCTGGGCACAATCGCTACATTAAAGTGATGCCCCACGTGCCCCGTGGACAACTCAGTGGCCCAGAGCACTACCTTCTGAGGCCACAGGCCAACGTGCCCTAGACAAACCGTGCCTAAGGCCACTTTAGCGGACAATACCTGATGGATCCTTGTGGAGGAGAAGCATAGAGGGGCGACTCTAATGTCTGGGAAAGGGGTTCAGCTCCGTGTGTCTCCCAGTGCTTTCCCAAGGCTGACAGAGACTCCTCCTCAGGTCCGCCTGCACCTTCAACCTCTCCAGGACCGCCCTGAGCTGCTCTTCCCTGGACTCCAGGCTCCCTGTGTGAGGGGCCCCATTACCAGTGCATGCTCCGAAATGCGACTCTGCTTCTGGGCAGGGTTATCACGGCCCAGAGCCACTGGCCTCTCACCCCTACCCTGTGAAGAACAGGACCAGTCAGGTGCAAATGTGGGACTTCCGGAAGGACCAGGAAGAGCTAGGAGAGGAGCTCGGGCACGTGGGGGGTGGGGCCTCGGTGTGAAGCCACTGGCTGAGGGCGGAGCTTAGAGGCACAGAAGGCGGAGCGCGGAAGTGGAGAAACCGACAGAGGGCGGAGCTTGGCGCGCGAGAGGCGGAGCCCGAGAAAGAAGCAACAGAAATGAGGGCGGATGAGGCAGAGCCTAGGTCTATAGTAATTACGATGAGGGCGGAGCTTAGGAGCTCAATTATGGGAGTCGAGCTGTAGAGCAGTCAGATTCAGGGCGGGGCTTGGGGAGGCGGAGTCCCAGTGTGGAACAATAGGACAAGGGCGGAACTTAGGAGCACAGAAGGCGGAGCCCGGACGTTGGCCAACAGTCAGAGGGCGGAGCTCCTTTGTCAGGAGAGGTCCTACTTCATGAGAGATAAACTTAAAAGGCCTGAGTGGCAGAGCCCAGGGTGCCGTTGTCAGCTTGGGGCGGGACTGAGAACTGCCAGACTGATGCTCCCTGCCTGAGGCTCAAGCTTTTGTCTTTTCTCAGAGGGAAGATGCTCTTGGAGGTGGCTGGGGAGAGCAGAGCTGTAGGTGCTGCTTCCTGACTCCTCCAGGAAGGCGCTGACCAAAGGGATGGATACCTCCCCACGATCCTCACATTCCCACCCACCCAGCTGAGCTCTGGAAACTTGTGGGGGACCTGGAGGTGAGAGTTGACGTTCCCCAGTGGGATTTGGAGGGTGTGGTTCCTAGTGTGGGAGGCAGATGGAGGGTAGACTCCATGGTTAAGAGCACCTTGGGAGGGAATGAAAGGCTTAATGCTATGTTGCAGCGAGATAGTGGAAAGGTGGAGAGATATGGGAGCCCTGACGGTTTTGGTGAGGCTAGGATGGTCTGGATGGGAAGTGTTGACAATGATGTTTATTTTTAAAGTGATGTGATAGAAGATGGAAGGGCGATAAGCTGTGAATGTTGCCCTCAAGACAACCTATGGCACCAAATCTTACAGGGGTTTAGTTCTCTTCCTTTTTAGGCAAAATACCTACCAAATAAGAAAGTAAGTAGGAGAGAATGGAGCTGACAAAATAGTTTGGTGAAGGCACCTGCAACCAACCTTGTTCTGAGTTTGATCTCAGAATCCACATAGTGGAAGCAAAGGACTATCCTTTGCCTCCACCTTAGAGTCATGGCACATGTACACACGCACACACACACACACACACACACACACACACAGGCACATAAAATAAACAAGACTAGGCTTTTAAGTTTTTAAAAAAGGAAAAAAAAAAACTAATGAAAAACTGTCATGAGTTTCCTGAAGGCAATCACTGTTTCCTGGACTACCAGCAAATTTTGTGCATAAATAACACTTTAGCTTATTTTAATTGCAGTAACATATAAAATTATAATCTGGGGCTGGAGAGATGGCTCAGCAGTTAAGAGTAATGGTTGCTCTTCCAAGGATCTGAGTTCAATTCCCAGCACCCATATGGCAGCTCATGACTGTTTGACATTTCAGTACCAGGGTACTGATACCACCCTTACACAGGCAAAACACCAATGCACATAAAATGAAAATAAATAAATCATTGGAAAAGAATTATAATCTAAATCACTCAAGTAGCTCAACATTAAGGGAGTATACACAATTTTAACATTCTTAAATTTGTAGTGGTCTTTTTAAAATCATTTGTTTTTATTTTATGTGCATTGCTGTTTTGCCTGCATTCGTGTCTGTCTGTGTGAAGGTGTCAGATCTCCTGAAACTAGAGTTACAGACACTTGTGAGCTGCCATGTGTGTGCTGGCTGTTGAAGGAGGGTCCTCTGGACGTATACTCAGTACTCTTAACCACGGAGCCATCTAGACCTGTAGTGGTCTTTTAAAAAGTTTTATATATCTATGTCTATGTCTATGCCAATACCTATACCTACATCTAAATCTAAATCTATATAATTTTATGTACATAGGTGTTTTAGCCTTCATGCACATCTATGTACCATATGAGTGCAGTGCATAGAAGGCCAGAAGGAGGGAGGTCATTGGGTCCCCTAGAAGTAGATTTGTAGAAGCTTGTGAACCATCAAGTGGGTGCCAGGAACTGAACCCAGGTCCTCTGGATAAGTAGCTAAGCTATCTCTCCAGCACCTTGTATAAGTCTTCTGGAAAATATTGATTCCTTGATTTATGCAGGCCTCCCATGCACTGCCATATTTCATTCAATAAAAATTTAAAATTCCATTAACACCACCAGCTACCAAGAATTGATTGATAAGTTGTCAAACTCACCAGGGAGCTAACAAAAGGTTTTCTTTTTTTTTTTTAATTAATTTTTTTAATTTTTATTTTCTATGTTCTATATTTACATTCAAAAGGCTTTCCCCTTTCCCAGTTCCCACCCACCATAGTTCCCATAGTTCCTCTCCCCCCCAACTGTTCCCCAATCATTCCCCCTCCCCCCTCGGTTTCTTTACTAAACTGGATGCAATCTTTACAGGCCCAGGGTCCTCTCCTTTCTTCTTCTTGGGATTCATTTGACTTGCTATTTGTGTCTTGAGTATTTAGTGCTTCTGGGCTCATTAATATCCACTTATCAGTGATTGCATTTCATGTGCATTCTTTTGTGATTGGGTTAATTCACTCAGGATGATATTTTCCAGGTCTAACCATTTACCTTGGGCTCCTTCCAATTTCTGGCTATTATAAACAAGGCTGCTATAAACATAGTGGAGCATGTGTCCTTATTGCATGCAGGGGAATCCTCTGGGTATATGCCCAGGAGTGGTATGCCAGGGTCCTCTGGAAGTGATATGCCCAATTTTCTGAGGAACCGCCAAACTGATTTCCAGAGTGGTTTTACCATTTTGCAATCCCACCAACAGTGGAGGAGTGTTCCTCTTTCTCCACATCCTCGCCAGCACTTGTTGTCTCTTGAGTTTTTAATCTTAGCCATTCTGACTGGTGTGAGGTGGAATCTCAGGGTTGTTTTGATTTGCATTTCCCTGATGACTAATGATGTTGAACATCTTTTAAGGTGTTTCTCGGCCATCCGAATTTCTTCTGGTGAAAATTCTTTGTTTAGCTCTGTGCCCCATTTTTTGATAGGGTTATTTGGTTCTTTGGGGTCTAACTTCTTGAGTTCTTTGTATATATTGGATATTAGCCCTCTGTCGGATGTGGAGTTGGTGAAGATCTTTTCCCACTTTGTTGGTTGCCGTTTTGTCCTTCTGACAGTGTCCTTTGCTTTGCAGAAACTTTGTAATTTTATGAGGTCCCATTTGTCGATTCTTGATCTTAGAGCATAAGCTATTGGTGTTCTGTTCAGGAACTTTTCCCCTGTGCCCAAGTCCTCCAAAATGCTAACATTTTCTGAACAGTCACATTAAGCATTGGCAGCAAACATTATCAGTGATTGTGTTTGAAATATCAAGTTCATTTCTGTGATTGCTGAAAAAGTATTGGTCGGTGTTGAGCCGTGAATTACCATAGGTTGTCAGTTTGCTGTCTTTAAGTTAGAATGGTGTTCAGGGAGAAAAGCTCTATTCTTGACAGCTTTCATACTATTTCCATTAAATCTGAATTGGTTAGCAAGGTGTTCACTCTATTATCATTTCAGTAGATTCCTATTATGTGTTTTTCTATTAGTACTTTCATATATTCTAGAATTTCAGCCTTGATCTGGACAAAATAAATCTGTCACTTTTTACAAAATAATGACATGACACAAAAGGACCTTATCAAGTGACTATTGGGTGCCACAATAATTGCTGCTAGGCATGTTGATGCTACATTTTAATCCTAGCCCTTGAGTGACAGATGGAAGTGAATTTTTGTGAGTTCCAGGACAGACAGGGTTACATAGTGAGACCCTACTACTACTACTACTACTACTACTACTAATAATAATAATAATAACGATGATGATAAAAATAATTACACAAATTATAAATATTTGTTATAACATTACACATGTTTACATAATCATCATTATTTATAATAGTTACCATTTATTTCAAATAATGCTGTATTGTTCATTTTGAGGCTGGTTCTCAAAGGTTTTATACTGTTTTCATTAAGATACTGCTCTTGCAACCCTGAACAATGGAACAAATACTGCTACTGATGTTTTCATACCACTTGTGAGTCAAGGGTTGACCTGGCCACTACTGGAACACTAAGCAGCTTCCTCTTGAGACACCACACTCATCTGTCTCATGGGCAGAGTTTGTGAGACATGCGTACAAGAGAGAGTGGGAATTTGAGTTTTGGTCTCAGTGAGGAGGCAGAACACACACTGGATGGCTACACGTACAGGAGAAGGCTGCTTCAGAGACTGTGAGCACAAGCATATATAAGGTGTCCTCAGCATTATTAGTTGCTACAGGAATTCAATCAAAACCACCATGTGATGTCAGTGGGGTGTGGCAAGAGCTCTGGGAATCCCAAGCAACTAGGTTCAGCCACCTGTCACACCCCACCAGTTACAGAAACACATACTGTTGACAGGCAGAGAAGGGTTAAGCAATGTGGCTGTGTTTGGAGGTATGGATAAAGGGACTCGGTGACTACAAGTCCACCATCAGGGGACTGAAATGAACTTTAGGCTCATAAAGAGGAAGTGTTTAAAAAAAAAGCATAGCTAAGCAGGCTTTTTCACTGTGTGGCTTGGTTGGTCCTCATCACTGTGGTCTGGTTGACCATTATCTGAGCTCTGTTTCCATAAGACATGTAGCTGTTCCCACTGTCTCTGAGGCACTGCTGTTCCTGAAATTCAAGATAATTACAGATTTAAAACCATGTCTGGAGACATTCAGGCACCCGTTCAGAGGGGCATCATGAAAGCTATGATAAGATACCTCTGTTTATTGATCTGTTGGAGACAGTTTAGCTAGCCTTGGTGGGGTTTATTGTGTAGGGTGCGGATGTGTGCTTTAAGCTTTAGTAAAGTTTCCTTTACAAATGAGGGTGCCTTTGTATTTGGATCGTAGATATTCAGAATTGAAAGTTCTTCCTGGTAGACTTTTTTTCTTTGATGAGTATAAAGTGTCCTTTAGTGTCTGTTTTTAAATAACTTTTTGTTGAAAGTCTATTTTATTGGATATTAGAATGGCTGCTCCAGTTTGTTTCCTGGCACCATTTGCTTGGAAAACTGTCTCCCAGCCTTTTACTCTGAGGTAGTGTTTGTCTTTGACACTGAGATTCATTTCCTCTATGAAGCAAAATGTTGGGTCTTGTTTATGTATCCAGTCTGTTAGTCTATGTCTTTTCATTGGGGAATTGAGTCCATTGATGTTGAGATATTAAGGAATAGTGATTGTTGCTTCCTGCTATTTTTGATGAAATTTTTATGTTTGTGTGGTTATCTTCTTTTGGGTTTGTTCAAAGAAGATTAACTTCTTGCTTTTTCTAGTGTGTAGTTTCCCTTTTGTTGGTGTTTTCCATTCATTATCCTTTGAAGGGCTGGATTTGTGGAAAGATACTATGTAAGTTTGTTTTTACAATGAAATACCTTGGTTTCTCCATCTATGGTAATTGAGAGATTTGCTGAATATAGCAGTCTGGGTTGGTATTTGTGTTCTCTTAGGGTCTGTATGACATCTGCCCAGGCTCTTCTGGCTTTCATAGTCTCTGGTAAGAAGTCTGGTGTAATTTTGATAGGTCTACCTTTATATTTTTCTGTTACCACTTTTAATATTCTTTCTTTGTTTAGTAAATTTGGTATTTCAATTATTATATTATGGGAGGAATTTCTTGTCAAATCTATTTGGAGTTCTGTAGGCTTCTTGTATTTTCATGGGCATCTTTCTTTAGGTTAGGGAAGTTTTCTTCTATAATTTTGTTGAAGACATTTTCTGGCCCTTTAAGTTGGAAATCCTCACTCTCATCCATACCTATAATCCTTAGGTTTGGTCTTCTCATTTTGTCCTGAATTTCCAGCATGTTTTGGTTCATGAACTTTTTGCATTTTTCATTTTCTTTGATTATTGTATCAATGCTTTCTATGGTATCTTCTGCATCTGAGATTCTCTCTTCTGTCTCTTGTATTCTGTTGTTGATGCTTGGATCCATGACTCCTGACTTCTTTCCTAAGTTTTCTATGTCCCAAGTTGTTTCCCTTTGTGATTTCATTATTGTTTCTACCTCCATCTTTAGATCCTGGATGGCTATGTTTAATTCCTTCGCCTGTTTTGTTGTGTTTTCCTTTAGTTCTTCAAGAGCTTCTCCCTGTTTACTTGTGTTCTCCTGTATTTCTTTAAGGGAGTCATTTATGTCCTTCTTGAAGCCCTCCATGAAGCCCTCCGTCAGCATCATGACCTGTGATTTTAAATCCAAATCTTGCTTTTCTAGTGTGTTGTGGTATCCAGGACTTGCTGTTGTGGGAGAATTGGGTTCGGATGGTGGCATATTGCCTTGATTTCTGTTAGCAACGTTCCTATGTTTGCCTTTTGCCATCTAGTTATCTCTGGTGTTACTTGGTTCTGCTGTCACTGGCTGCTGCTTGCCCCTCCTGTGTGTCTGGAAGCCTATCTCAGCAACCCTGGGTGACCTACTTTCCTCTGGCGCATATTGCTGTGGTGCTGCCGAGCTCCAGGGTGCAGGTGGAATCCTGGTGGGGCATGTCCCAAGCACTCTTCTACTCTGTTCATCCCTGGCTACCAGTCTTCCCCTCTACACAGTCACTGGAACACAGAAGGCAATGCCTCACCTCTAAGAGAAGGACTCCCTCTAACCGCCTCCATGCAGGGAAGATGACCCCTGGCATGGTAGGTGCCTGGCTGGCTGGCTGTGTTGCTTCCCAGCTCCTGGTTGCAGGTGGAATCACGACTGCGTGTTTCCCAAGCGATTTCTACTCTGGAGGTCCCTGCCTAGCAGTCTGCCCCTCTACACAGTCACAGGAGAACCGATGGCAGCACCTCCAAAATTTTTAACTTTATGGTGTGTGAATTACACCTCAATACATTATTTTTTAGGGTGTCTGTTTGCCACTAATACAAATGTTAACTCTAGTATTTTTACTGTTGTTTGTTGAGTTTTCACTGTTTACTAGAGATTTTACAGGATTGCTTCTAATTCTTACTGGAACATTGCAAGACAGGTATGGGTACAAGAAATAAATAAGTACTGGTAATTGCAAAGTCCCTTGAAGTTTCTCATATTGGTGTTAAACTCCTCAAGTCTAAATGAATAGAGTGAGCTTTTAAATTCAGTAAAGAACTCCCAGTAGGGGGCGCTCTGTGCCCTGGCTATGTAAGGTTAGTGAGATTCAGAAGGATTTGTTGGGCCACAGTTTTTACTTACTGGCTAGAAGCAGCCAATGGTAATCATATTCTGCTTTGAAACTTGTGCTTTATCTTCCACTGGATTTGACATTTATTTTTATGTTTTCATTTTCATGACTGGAAGGCTTGTTGTTGTTGTTGTTGTTGTTGTTGTTGCTGGTTTTGTATGTTGACAGAGTAGTTGCTCCCCATATGTAAAGTTCTGGACATCAGTCTCAGGACATCCAGCATTAAATTAACAAAAAACCCTGTTTCAAAAAAATCCTCAAAAATACACATTTCAGAGCAAAACAGGCTATGTGTATCCTTTGTAGATGGCTATCTTCAGTGATTCATTTCAGCCCCTGTACTCACAAGGTCTTCTCATAGATGGCATATTTATGGGGTAGGCTGGGAAGGCCACAAAGTTAGATACCAGATAGAATCTCTTCCCAGTATTTCCTGTCTCCATCAAAGAAAGACTTCAGAAATGAGACAATGTAAGGAAACTGGGTGAAGATTGTTACAGGACAAAGGTTCCCACTCCAGGGGTGGATCAGGATTATTTTTGGTGTTGGTGGTTGGGTGGTATTTCAAGTTAATGCTTCTGCATGTAACCATGACTGTGCTCAAACTTGCTCTGTAGACCATGATGGCCTTGAGTAAGGGATACCTGCCTGCCTCTGTCTCCCGATTATTGGGATAAAATGTATGCGCCTCCCCTGTTGGCTATTTCGGGTTTCTTGAATGAGTTGCATCTTGGGAATTTTGGGTAGCTCACGGTATGGGAAAACTTTAAGAGGGGGAAATTGTGATTTGAAGTGAAAGAAAGATGGAAAATCCAGGAATGGGATTGGGATTTTAGAAAATAGTGTTTAGTTCCCTTTCTTACACTGATGGGGTCGGAATGCTGATGGGCCATGGTGCATGATGGGAACTGCAAATTGTGAAGGCAAAGGTTATGCACAGCGAATGTTAACAAAGCAGAGAAGGGCTGACAATCACCTTGGTCAGCCTTGCTGGTCCCAACAGGTCTGATATGCTCACCACACCAGCCTCTGGTGTAACTGTCATATGCTGACTACACCAGCCTCTGTTCACTGTGAGGCTTATCCCTTGTTTTAAACAGCACCCATTCTACGTCATACGTCAGTTTGACATTTTGATTTCAAAGCGCGTACAGTATTGTTGCTCCAAATGTCAGATGGTGATAAAATCATGTCACTGATGAAGAACTGAGTATGCAGATTCCTTGTAGTCCAAGGTGTGTCTGGTGCCAGCGTGTATGTGGCCCAGGCTATTGCTGCTTGAGAGTTAGGACATGTGAACCTTGAACCCAGTTATGACTTTGATGTTGAGTGGGAAAGAATTTTTGATGCAGGTAGATTTTAAATCAGAAAAAATCTCAAGGAAAGCTGCTGCATGATGTTATTGACAGGCTCTTGAGATTTCCTACTGAGCCAGCTGTAGTAAACATAGCATTTAAGGCAGGTTTGTGTAACCAAAGTTTACAGACCTTGTTTCATTCCCAGGGAACCCGTGCAGTGTGAATGGCTTGACCTCAGTGGAGGGTTGCAGAGAGTATTGATCTGTATAGGCAAGAAGAAGATCGTCCTCACTTCCCTGTATCTGAAAGCATATTTGTGTCCTTTTCAGGGGACAGAGATTGTATTTTCGCAAAATTGACTAAGTACAATAGATAATGAATAGTCATTTGTAGAGTTGCTTTTTTTAATATTTGTTCCTCTTTGCAAAGGAATAGATATTTACAGGAGAACATTTTAATTACATATATTAAATCTGTACAAAAATGTACAGTTAAGAGTGAATACTGCTGAGCCATCATCTCTGAGCTTGTTTCCTATTCTTCAATTTACATGTGGTTTTTTTTTTTTGTTTTGTTTTGTTTTTCGAGACAGGGTTTCTCTGTATAGTTCCAGCTGTCCTGGAATTCACTCTAGACCAGGCTGGCCTCGAACTCAGAAATCCGCCTGCCTCTGCCTCCCATTAAAGGGATTAAAAGCGTGCGCCACCAACGCCCGGCTTTTTTTTTTTTTTTTAAATTTCTTCTTTTTTTTAAAATTTTTTTGTTTTGTTTTTTTTTACATGTGTTTTTAATGTTTGAATGTTTATGCTCATAGAGTCCAGAAGAGCACATCCTATCCTCTTGGGCTGGAGCTAAGATAGTTATGAGTCACCATGTAGGTTCTGGGAACTGAACCTGGATCCTCTGGAAGAGCAGCAAGCACCCTTATCTGCTAGGCCATCTCTGCAAGACAGTTTCATTTGTTTTGTTTTGCTGTTTTGTCCTGGGTGCTGGGATTAGAGGCAGAGGCCACCATGTCCTGCTTTAAAATATGCTCTTTTACATGACATGTGATTGTTCCCCTTTTGAGATTTCATCTTGCTTTTTGTTTCTAAAGATGTATTTACTTTTATTTCATGTGTGTGAGCCTGAGTGGATGTTTGTATGCCTTGTGCACTGAACCTGGGGCTCACAGACTAATAGACTGGCTGACCATAGCTCTGCTGTTACAGGAACTTTCCTGAAACATTACATCAGGGCAGAGAGTGTCTGTGACTGGACAAGGAAAAGGGGGACTGAGGTAGGAGTTACAGAGGAAGGGCGTGCAGGTGTTTGCAGAGGGAGGCCTGGGCAGGGGTTGATGAACAATGGATTGTGAAGTGTTTCTCGAGGTTCCAAATATCTGGATAAGAAGGTTATCATTGTCAATTGTCATCTTGAAATTGTGTTTATAATATACATAAATCTAATTGGCTAGGTAATGAAGCATTAAGAGTTTTGATTTACTTGATTATTGGAATGTGGGTCAGCCATGGCAGAGAGCTGGCGGCCCGTGGGGTGTGTGGGATTTGCATGGAATATCATGGGACATGTTGGGACAATAGTGTTGTAATCACCAGTTGCAATACCCCAGCAGGACTGTGGCTGTCGGAGCAGAGGCCAATATAGAGACTTCACAGAGGTCTGGAGCAGACTCAGAAAGCTGGCAGGTTCATTTTAATATTTCCCACAGCATTCTGCCTCCCAGTCCTGGGGCTCCAGGCCCTTCTGCCAGGCCTGGCTTCTCACACAAATGCTAAGGATCCAAACTCAAAGTCATCGTGCTTATATAGCAAGCACTTTATCCACTGATGGCCAGCAGTGTGCTGGTTTTCAGACCCAGTACTGATCACTGTTCAGATCACTACTTGGACTCAAGGAAACTCATGATGGAATATTCTAAGATGAGGGACTGATTCCATTGAAAATACTCCAAGCTTCTTGGAGCATGGAAATCCTAACTGTAACATCATGTCTATACTTGCAGGCCCACTTTCATCCTCCATAGACTACATTGCCTTTACAGAAGGCCAGCTATGTCGAATGACACACCACGTGAATCCAAAGAGAGACATCCTGTGAAAGAACAGAGCCATCTCAGATACAACTGCTATTTGGAAACTTCATCTTCTTACTGAATTTGGCTGTCTGCTACATGCTCCCTGTGGAGTGCAGCATCCACAAGCATTTTCAAGCTACAGCTTTGTGACCCAGCAAAGGTCCCCAACCATGGGTCTCTCAAGCTGCCAGGCCTCGGTGCTATTTTGCACAGACCATGCTGTGCAATTGCAGTCTTTGGCTTCAGTGGAGAGGCTCTCAGGGATTCATCCTGGAAGTAGAGACGACAGGAAATTTCCAAGATTTTGTTGGTCATTGGAATACACTGACAGGTTTGTGGCTCACGAGGACGTGTTATGGACAAGGGTCCTTTTAGTCCAACAATCCAAATGTTCTTTCTCTGCCACTTGGCATGGGGTGTAGCCAGGATCTGAAATATTAGACACCTCTAGTACTCTAATAGAGTGTTAATGGCATTGCCAAAGCTGTATCCAAGTCACCAAGGGACGCCCAACAGAACTCAAAGTAGTGCAGAACTGATGCAGAGAAACAGAAAAGTCTTCTAATTTGAGTCAGACTCAGATAACAAACCTTCCCACTGCTCAGGAGAGGACTCTCACCCAATGCCTAGGGGGGTTGGTGTTTTGATACAGCGTAATGAAGGATTCTTTGGATTTTTAGGGTGACAGGGAGAGGTGACGAGGTAAGTTATCTTTCAAACATGATATTGTTTGCTCAGGTAGCCGGGACGGAATCATGCAGCTGGGAAGGGGAACTCTTCTGACCTGGGAAGTAACCTTGTGGTGCTATCAGGAACTAGTGTGTTTTGACAACTAGCCACAGCTGTCTGGGGTGCTTGATTACCCTCCTCTCATGGTCCATACATGGGACACTTATCTCTCCAAGGATGTTTAGTCTTCCCCCTTTCCCAAGTACACAGGGAAGCACTTAGCCTTTCATCAGTGAGAGTAGCAGCGTCAATGACACAGGGGGTGGAAGGGTGGGTTGGGGGGAGAGGGTGACCTTTGTCTATTCTCAAGCCAGCATCTGTTGCTCCCTGGGGTTTTATTTTAGGGGTGCCTCTATTAAAATGGGGATAGCAACATTCCGGTGCCAGATCTGTGGGCTCATAGCAGTATTTTTGGTGATGAAAAATACTCAGAGAGACTCAGAAACAAGTACCCCAGGTTAGCTTCAGACTTACTGTGTAACTGAGGATTGTCTTGAACTCGTAATCTCCCTGCCCGAGCCTCCGCAGGGCAGGATTTGTAAGAATATACAAACATGCCTGAATCATGTGTGGTGAGGATAAATCCCAGGGTTCTATGCATGCTAGGCAAGCTTGTGAACACTAGGCTATATCCCCAGCCCCTTAGCTCAGCATTTTCAAGTGCAGTCTATAAAAAAGTGATTACTTGGGATGGGTGATTTGAGTTGGCTCAACAGTTTAAGATCACTTGTGTCTCTTGCACAGTACCCAGGTCTGGTTCCCAGAGCCTGGGGTCCAGATAGCAGCTCCCCATAATTCCAGTTCCAAGGGACCCAGCACCCTCTTCTCTTCTGGCTTCTGAGGGTAGTGGTCATCCAAGTGGTACACATACCTTCATGCATCCAGAACACTTCCACACAGAAAATAAATCTAGACATCATTGTAATTGTTTGAGAACTTTGATCTGTGTATAGTTTGAAAAGCATTGCTTTGTTCTGGCTTTATGTTTTTCCCATGGTTTTAACTATTTGCATATTACTTGTAAATTGTGTATATTTTGATGGGCTCTATCCTCACTTTGTGAAAATAGACATTTTTCAATGACAATTGCTATGAATTTTGATATTGTTTGTTCTTTAGTTGTGTGCCTTTTGGTTTTTTTTTTTTTTTTTTTGCTTTTTTGTTTGTTTGTTTTTCAAGACAGGGTCTCTCTGTATAGCTCTTGGTGCCCTGAAACTCACTCTGTATAAACAGGCTAGCCTCGAAATGTGACTTGCCTTCCTCTGCTGGGAAGGTTTGTTCCACTACTCCCTGGCTTCGTGCTTGTCTTTCTGATATGCATCATTTTTAAATTTCTAAACAGCACCAAATGTATGACTCTCTCTTCCTTGTAATTTCTGATGTATTTTTCTGTTTCAGAAGCTCTTGTGCATTTCTCTTTGTAATTTCCTCCTTCATTTTAGTTTTAAACTTGCCTTAAATCTCTGCACTGTATGCTGTTTTGTAGACACACATTATTTCTGATGTTTTCTTGATAACTGACTGGTTTCTAAGTATTTTATAATGCTCAGCCCTCTTTTTTAATTATAATTCATTTTTCTTTTATGATCATTGATTTGGGTTTTGCCTGCATGTATGTCTCTGGGAAGATGTCAGATCCCATGTAACTACACATACTGCTTTAAACTGCCATATGGGTGCTGGGAATTGAACCCATGTCCTCAGGAATAGCAGTCAGTGTTCTTAACTACTGAGCCATCTCTCTAGCCACTGCACCCCCATTTCTAGCCTAGATTGTTTTTGTTATTAAGTGATTATATATTCATTAAATGGTCTGTTTATTGACATGTTGTGTTTTTTTCATGATTAGACTTTAGTTTTTAATTTTCATTAATTACCCGTTTGACATTGAAAAGACGTGCTCAATATATATATGTTACTCCTCCAAAGTCTTTTTCTTCCTTTTGTAGGTGCTGAGGACTGAACACATGGACTCACACATCATAAGAGGGTAACGTCTCCCATCTACCAGCAAGCTTCAGGTTTTTCAACCATCTCTCCAGCTCATGGGATGCTCTTTGGGAAAGTGTATACATTACTCATGTGAAAATAGACACTGATATCAAATGATAACAGGGTTCTAAAGACGCTCCAGAAGATTTCTAAGATCTTCTGTCCTCAAGGAATCGATTAGAGACTTCTACTTGCAGAAAAAGGAAGGACTGCTGATTAGGAAAAATCCTAGTCCCAAGAGAGGAGTTAAGCTGGAGGAAAGTGATGAGATGGGAAACCACTCTGCCCTGAAGGACCTGGGTACTTCCATCTCCTGGCCGTCCATCATGGTTTGTCTTAAAGGGGATCTTGGTGCAACTTGGATCCTCATACTTAGTGGCAAGTACTTTGGCAACTGAGCCATTCCCCCAACTCAGTGTTGTCTTTTCTATACCTGCTCAAACAGCTATAGGCAAAAGATAATTAAGACATTTTCTCTCCTTAAATCTAGGCAAAACTATGAAGATACTGTTTCCCTTTCCAGTCTCAGTCTCAGTCTGTGGTGGAGGTCAGCAGTGAACCTGTGTGACGCCCCATTTACAGTAATGCAGAGTAGCTTCAATGACAAGTGTCCCATGTGCATCAATACATTTGTCCATTGCTAACCCTCTGCATCTCAGCTGCACACTTTTCAACTGAGCTGCACATGTGTTCTCCCTGTACAACCCAAGGTAAAGCAGTGGGTGCTGTCTGGAGCATTCCAACTCCATTGCAGAGGCCCAGAACAGAATAACCATTACGGATGTGCACAGTGTATCCAAGGCTTAAGGTGGTGAGCCACGCCCTCAACACTTGCTTTTCAGGTCACTCACAAACCAGGTCATATTACAATGTCATAAAAGGAACAGGAGACACAAGATGTTAGGAAATGTTTAAATAACTTTAAACTTTATTAAGTAAAACTTGTATAAAGAGAACCATAGATATTGAATAGAAAAAGTAAATACAAACTATCACATGCAAAATAGGTTATTGTATAACTATTGGTATCAACCCTAAATACCAGATGCTTGACTTCCACAGTGGGAATGTTAATGTAATTGGGGGAAAAAAATCTCAATTTCCCTCTTAATATATATCAAAATTTTTTAAGAAAAATTTACATTGAATAGAACTTTTCAAAATAAGAAAAGCCAACAATTAAATCCAGGACTAGATGGGACCTGGAATAAAAATGGACATTTGCCATTATAGTTACTTCACATCAACTTCGAAAACTAAGACAGGTCTGGGAACGAATGAGTCTTTAAATGAACACAGTGCATTTCTTAATAGTCCTAGAGTCCAGTCAGTAGTTTGGCTGCAGTTCTACATAATATACATTCCAGTAGAGTATGGTAATTCAGAACAGCACTGGTCTGTGCAACTCATTTTCATTTCTTATACTATTTGCAAGCTTAAAAAAACCCAAAACATTAAAAAAACAATATAAAAAAGCAACCCCCACCACCTCCCCCAGCTTCAACTTAAGAGCATAAAATTCCAGCATTAGAGATGCTAGTGCACAGCCTCTGCCTCTTCCTGCTGATGTCCCTCCTGTTCTTCAGCAGGGAATGTCACTGGGAAGGGCATTCCTTTCAGGAAATCAACAGTTCAAACAAGGACTAGAGGACTGGAAAATGACAATGGACAAAGGGTCCAGCTCAATGTTCTTTGGTGTCTTGCTCTCATTTTATAAATATTGGAAGATGGTCTCACACACAGTCTTCCCTTTCTGTCCTATTGAATGGAGGAACACAATGCTTGGTTTTCTTAAATTGATGACCACCATGCTCCAATGTACTTTCTGGTGAATAGGCACCAAGATAAGTTCTTTTTCAAAGAGGTCGATTCCTCGAATCCATCTTTTCACAGAACTGTAACCGCTATGCTTTAGCTTGGGGTAAAAGAACGTGCTGAACACACGAAGAGCTGGGTAGCCTTGCTTTTCATTTATCTCAACAAGAAGGTTCATGTAGAAGTTGATGACCTCATCATTGACTCAGTGACCATTCTCCAGGGTCTGGATATCTCCTTGGGTGACTTGCAGCTTGAATCTGCTACTTAGGATTTCCTCCAGGCGTCCTGAACCCAATGAGTTCTTAATTTCCTTCTCCATGTCCTCTGTAATATCAAGGATTTGATCCATTTCTCTGCCCTTTTCTTGGTTTGGGAGAGGATTTTTCTCTGCCTCAAGTACTGCCACCTTGTTGGGGAGTAAGCTATCTCCATCGCCACTATCCGAGCTATTGGAGCTGGTGTTCCCTGCACGTCTGGATCCCAGCTGTTCCTCCTTCTTCCTTCAAAGTTTACACAACCTGTCTTCTCTGTAACAGATTTCTCTTCTGAACAATATTTCTCTCTCTTGTCTGACAGTCTTCTATGGCAACAAGAGTAGATTGTTCTCAATCTCTCTGAGTTGTTTCTGATCCATGACTGTGCCCTGACATGCCACCTTTGCTCTTTGAGGTATTCATAAAAAATGGGTGAGGCCTGTGTGTGTCAGAGTTCACATGATGGTCGCATTGAAGATGTGGAAGTAACCTTCCCTTCGTTTCCTTTTGGGGGCTTTGTTCCTTTTCCTCATTGACTGAATAGGGCCACCTAAGACCCTTGCAACCATCAGCAGGCTTTCTCTCAGATTCAGCCTACTCTGGAGGACCTTTAGTACACTCTAGGGCTTTTAGTTGTCTTCAACTCTCTTCCTGGGGTTTCTGTACCTGACCCTTGCCAAGCTGTTATCTTTGAAGCTCTGGATGCTCCTGATGGGTCTTCAGAGCCTTACGATGCTCTTTGAAGACCATCTCTGTTCCATCCTGGCACTTGCTTTATGGACCTTTTCCCATAGCTTCATGCTCTGTCTCTGTCTCACTTTCATCCTCATATTCCTTTATTCTCACTTTTCCTGAAACTTCAGGCTTCATCTCCATCCCAGATTGTTTAGGTTGCCACATGGAGAACTGCTTGGACTGCTTTTTTGAGGGGCTTGGCTCCAGTATAGTACTGCCTTTCTAATTTTCAAGAGAAAGCAACTGTTATGTTAGGGAAGTTTTCTTCTATAATTTTGTATGAAGACATAGTTTTGTTGATTCCCTTTAAGTTGGAAATCTTCACGCTCTTCTATACCTATAATCCTTAGGTTTCATCTTCTCATTTTGTCCTGGAATTCCTGGATGTTTTGGGTCAGGAGCTTTCTGCATTTTTCATTTTCTATGACTGTTGTATCAATGCTTTCTATGGTATCTTCTGCATCTGAGATTCTCTCTTCTATATCTTGTATTCTGTTGTTGTTGCTTGGATACATGACTCCTGACTTCTTTCCTAGGTTTTCTATGTCCCAAGTTATTTCCCTTTGTGATTTCATTATTGTTTCTACCTCCATCTTTAGATCCTGGATGGCTTTGTTCAATTCCTTCACCTGTTTTGTTATGTTTTCCCTTAGTTCTTCAAGGGATTCTTCCTGTTTACTTGCGTACTCCTATATTTCTTTAAGGGAGTTATTTTTGTCCTTCTTGAAGCCCTCCATCAGCACCATGACCTGTGATTTTTAATCCAGATCTTTCTTTTCTGGTGTGCTGAGGTATCCAGGACTTGCTGTTGTGGGAGAATTAGGTTCAGATAGGGCCATATTGCCTTGATTTCTGTTAGCAATGTTCCTGCATTTGCCCTTTGCCATCTGGTTATTTCTGGTGTTAGTCAGTCCTGCTGTCACTGGCTGGTGCTTGCCCCTTCTGTGTGCCTCCAAGCATATGTCAGCAACCCTGGTTGAACAGCTTTCCCCTGGCACAGATTGCTGTGGTGCTGCCGAGTCCTGGGTGCAGGTGGAGTCCTGGCAGAGCATGTCCCAAGCGATCTTCTACTCTGGTGATCCCTGTGTACCTGTCTGCTCCTCTACACAGTCACAGGAGCATAGATAACAGCCCCTCACCTCTAAGCTCAGGACTCCTTCTAACGGCCTCCCTGCAGGGCAGATGACCCCTGGCAGGGTAGGTGGCCCACTGGTGGACCGTGCTGCTGCTGAGCTCCTGGGCAGGTGGAGTCCAGGTGAGGCATGTCCCAAGCCATCTTCTACTGGGGTGATCCCTGCATACATATCTGCCCCTCTACACAGTCACAGGAGCAAAGATCTATACCAAACATTTTAAAGAAAAATTTAAATAAAATAGAAGTTTAAAAACAACATCATCAACAACAATTCATTCCAGTACTACATGGGACCAAAGATAAAAATGGACATCTGCCATTATAGTTACTTCACATCACTTCCAAAACTAAGGCAGGTCTGAAAAGAAATGAGTCTTTAAGTGACCATAGTGCTTTTCTTTATTGTCCTGGATTCCAGTAAGTAGTTTGGCTGCAGATCTACATCCTGTACAAGTCCAGTAGAGTGTGGTAGTTCAGAATAGTACTGGTCTGTGCAATCCATTATCATTTCTTATTATAGTATTTTCAAGCTTTAAAAAGAAACTGAAACAATACAAAAAATAAAATAAAAAAGAAACCACCACCACTACCCCCAGCTTCAATTTGACAGCACACAACTCCAGCATTAGAGATGCTAGTGCACAGCTTCTGCCTCTTCCTGCTGATGTCCCTCCTGTTCTTGTCCCTGGGTGGGCATTCCTTTCAGGAGATACATAGTTCTAACAAGGACTATCGGATTGGAAAATGACATTGGCCAAAGGGTCCAGCTCAATACTTCTTCCTGTTTCACTCTCATTTTGTAAATATTGGAAGATGGTTCCCCCTGTCTGTCCCATTGAATGGATGTATACAATACTTCTTTTTCTTAAATCAATTAACACCAGGCTCCAAAGTACCTTTCAGTGAATAGACACCAAGATAAGTTCTTTTGCAAAGAGATTCTTTTCACAGAACTGTAACTGTTATGTAACATTCTTGGGTAAAAGAATGTGCTGAATACGTGAAGAGCCAGTAGCCTTGGTTTTCATTTCTCTCAACCAGAAGGATCATGTAGAAGTTGATGACCTCATCATTGAGCCACTAACCGTTCTCTAGATTCTGGATATCTCCTCAGGTGATTTGCAGATTGAATCTGCTACTTAAGATTTCTTCTAGGGGTCCTGGACCCAGTGCATTCTTAATTTCCTTCTCAGTGTCCTTTATCATAGTAACTGTTTGATCCACTTCTCTGCCCTTTTCTTGGTCTATGAGAGGCTTTTTCTCTGCCTCAATTACTTCCATCTTGTTGGGGAGTAAGCTGTCTCCATCGCTACTATACAGGATGATTTGAGCTGGTGTTCCCAGTAAGTCTGGCTTCAAGCTGTTCTCCCTTCACCTTCAAGGTTGACACAACCTTTCTTTTGGGTAACACATTTCTTCTCTGAAAAATACTTCTCTCTCTTCTCTGGTGGAAGAAATTCTCTTGTCAACAGGAGTAGATGGTTCTCAATCTCTCTGTGTTGTTTCTGATCCATGACTGTGCCCTGGTAAGTCTTTATCTTCCGTGTGTTCCTAAAAATTGGGTGAGGCCTTTGTGGGTCGGATCTCACATGATGGTCACACTGAAGTGTGGAAGTAACCTTCCGTACTTTTCCTTTTGTGGGCTTTGTTTCTTTTCCTCTATGACTGAATAGAGCTGCTTATGACCCTTGCAACCATCAGCATGCTTCCTCTCAGTGTCAACCTGCTCTGGAGGACCTTTCCTATACTCTAGGGGTTTTAGTTGACTTGGACTCTCTTCCTGGGGTCTCCATATCTGACCCTGCCAAGCTGTTCTCTCTGAAGCCCTAGGTCTTGATTCTCGTGTGTGGTCTTTAGAACCTTGCCAGGCTCTTTAAAGACTGGCACTACCTTTTTGGACCTTGTCCCAAAGCTTCAGGCTCTGTCTTTATCCAACTTTTATCCAGATATTTCCATTTTCGCCCTTTCCCCAAAGCTTCAGGCTTCATGTTCACTCCAGTCTGTTTAGGATGTCACACGGAGAACTGCTTGGACTGCTTTTTTGAGGGTGTTGGCTCCAGTGTAGTACTGCCTTTCTAATGTCCAAAAGAAAGCAACTGTGTGCCTGGCTCCAGGCAGGTACTCTTGGGTTGTTTGCCCTGGTATCTGAACAATAACTTCTTCCGATAGGTGGTTGGTCCAAGGTTGGAAACTTATTAGGCTCAGAATTGCTCTTCTTTATAAAGAGTTGACTTTGCATGTCATGGTCAGTCAAAAAATGGAGATAATTAAGCTGGTAATATTGGAAAATGATTGGTGAATAGTCAGGTATTGGCAGTTCACCAGGGGTCCACTCTGAGAAACTTTGAGGAAATCAAAGAATACATCCTCAGAATTATCCTTCTATGGAGGGCGCTGTAACCAGCTAAATACCCAATACTTGGAAATTGGACTATTCGTCCTAGTCAATCACTGGTAAGAGACCAGGCCTAAACTTAGCAGCTAACACATCAGAGGCAACCTGACAAATGATGTCTAACTCAGGATGTTGCCCCTAGCCACAGCTTTCAAGGTTCCATAGCTGGTGATGATGTCACTTGAAAGAACCAAAATCAGTTTTGGAGGGTGGAAGCCTCCCCAAACCCAGCCTGGGTCCAGGCTTTCAGAACCCCCTTGCTTAAATGGGAAGTTTGAATGGATACAAATATAAGTCCCTTTGGCAGGGCACAGGGTTACCTAAATCATCTCAGCATAGGTCAGCTGATCCTGACTAGTGCATTTGTATTTTAGGAAATTGGCCCATCATGGTCAATTATAGAAATATAAGTGTCCAACAAAATATAAGTGACCTTCAAAATATGTACTCACACACAATATGCTTGCTACTTACAAAGAATAAATAGTATTTTACAGTTATAAAACCTACTTGGTACTGTTGTGGGACAAAAGTTGTTTTCCCCTGGATAAGGAGCCCAGGACAGACCAAAGTGTCCATACCACCAAAGCCCTACTTGGTGAACCAGTAGTTTTTATTGGGGTTACATATAGTAATATGGCTGAGGGGTTACTTACAAGAGCAGAAATGACTCAGACAGCTGTGTCACCGAAGCCCACACAGCATGGGTGACAGCTTAAAAAGCTGGGAACCTGGAGAAACTGCACAGCCTGTAGATGGATCAACAGGTTGGAGAATGTCCTTCCCAGGTGCCTCAGTTGGTCTAAACTTCTTCCAGACAGCTGGTATGAGGTTGGCTCTTTTGAGAGTCTTGGCAGCTCAGCTTCCTTTCATCTGAGAGGGACTTTCAGCTTTTGTTGCTCTGTCAGGGAAGGAGCCTAGGGAATCTGATCAGTTTCAGGGACCATTCTGACATCTTTTGAGTTGCCATCCTGCCTGAGGAGCTTCCCTTCAGAGTGAATGAAGGGTGACGCCGTACAATGTTTCAATATTGGAAGAAACTTGCCAAACTGATACCAATTCACCAAGAATCAAAACATTGCCATAAGAGAATAAATAAAATCTCACCACTGTCATTACAATCCATTGACAAAGCTACAGCACTATTTTGGTTACAATCCTAGCAACAACACAAGCCCTAACCTCCTCCCTAGAAAACAATAGGAAGAATTCAATTGTAGCTGGAGTTACAGAGGTGTGTGTTTTCAGTGGGTCCTGGGATCTGAACTCCAGCCACCATGATTAAACAGCAAACACTTTAACCACCGATCCATCTCCAGCCCCTTGAGCAGCTCTTAGACCTACACTCAAAGGTATGCAGATATTTTTACAAAAATGTGAGAAAAGAATTGAGAGACATATTGTTTGTTTTTTACAACAAAAATATTATCAAATTGTGTAAGTATATTTATATCAATGTTTAATATAAGAAAAACATGTACTTTTTCTGAAAAATGTTTGAATTTCTTGTGACTGTCATTTCCCCAGGTGTCCTTTTGTGTGTACCAGGCTTCTTTCTCTTCTTTCTAATTACACCTTGGAGTGTAATTACGGTTCCCTTGGGAAGAAAAAAACAGTTGACACTACCACATTGGTCCTACATCGCTGAATAACCTAATGTTATATTTAGAGGATAAATTTATTGTGCTAGGCTTGTAAAACTAAAACTTTTTTTAGCTTGAATAAGCCATGAGGAAATTACTGTATCTTTAATGTACCCTTTCAGGTAGACTGAGATGGACCACTTTCTGTTACAATTGAGCAACTTCTAAATATATTGCCGAATGCTTCAAAATATTTCAGTGCCTCAAGTACTCCTACAAAGTGAGGGTCACAAGATTAAACAGGCTGTTAAGTTCTGCTTTTATACAAAATGCCTGCTTGCTTGCATGGCCAAGGTACCTGCTGGGCATGTCACAAAATCAAACCTTGCCTGTACCCGGACAGGGTATGTTATTTTAGTTTCCCAAAATTGTAACTTTGTAGGTTTTGCATATGTAATCCTTTAGCTAGCAATAGCCCTGGCCTTATCTAGAGAATTTTCCCTTGGTTGGTATTGGTCAGTCTTCTTTTAATTAAAAAAAGCCTCTTATATGCTGGGCGGTGGTGACGCACGCCTTTAATCCCAGCACTTGGGAGGCAGAGCCAGGCGGATCTCTGAGTTCGAGGCCAGCCTGGTCTACAGAGTGAGTTCCAGGACAGCCAGAGCTACAAAGAGAAACCCTGTCTCGAAAAACAAAAACAAACAAACAAACAAACAAACAAACAAAAAAGCCTCTTATTTATCAAAAGCAAAACTTGAGTGAGACTGGTGACTCTCTGAAGGACCCCCGACCCATAGCACCTTCTTTGTGCCTTCTCTCTCATGGTTCAGGCCCTGCAGAACAATGTTTTCAGTTCTTACACTTATGTTCCTTTGCTGGCTGTTCTGACTGGCACCTCTCCAAGGGTGCTTACCTCACAGAAAGCACAGCCCTCATCTCTTCTTCCTGGTGGTGAAAGGGATCTTCTGGCTATTTCTCTACCCACTGTAGGTTTTATTAGGTCAATAAATATCCCCTATAATCCTACTTAGATTTTGCTTTCATTTTGTATAAATTATTAATGGATGTTTTCATTTGTTTAGGGTTTTTTTGGTCCTTTGAGACAATTGTTACTGTATTTTTCCCCTTTGAATCTAACATGATCAGCTTTGTGTCCTAGGAAAGGCTGGAACCTGGTCATGATTCTTTTTTTTTTTTTTAAACATTTGCATGTTTTATTGAATCACATCAACATGTTGCTCTCTTTCCCCTACTTCATTATTTTTCTGCTTTTTTGTTGGAGACAGGATGTTGTTATGTAGCCTTTGTTGTGCTGCCCAGGCTGAATTTGAACTTGATATTCTCCTGCCTCAGCCTTCACTGAGATCATGATCATGCAACCCTACGATTAGCTTTTACTTTCTGTTTTAGGATCAGTGATTGTCAGCCTGGTAAAGTCTCCTGAGGTTGTTTACTCAAAAGTTTGTAATAATTTGGATACATCCATCTGATTGTGTTATCCTCCTTCACCCTGTGTGTGTGTGTGTGTGTGTGTGTGTGTGTGTTCATCCACAGCACTGAACTCAGAATCTCAAACAGACTTTACCAGTGAGATATTTTCCTACTGGATTCATGTTTTTTGGATGTATAGCAGAACTTTCTAGAAAAAGACCCTGTTTCTGGTGCTTCTTTTGTGGGAAACACTATAACTCCTAATATGCACTCTAGTGCCTATATAAATATTCAATTACTCCTCTATTTGCTTTTGGTAGGTTATATTTTCTAAGAATTTGTCTATTTTTCTAAATGTTCAAATTAATTGGCATAGAACAGTTTTCCTAAAACAATTTCAAAACTTGATTAGTATTAAATTAATTTAGTGTTAAACGTTGAATATAGAAGATTTTGTTAGATTTCCAAGTCAGCTTTAGACAGATATGATGGTTCAAATATGTTTGGCCCTCATAAATCCATGTGTTTGAATGCTTGGCCCAGGAGAATGGCACTCTTAGGAGGAGTGGTCTTATTGGAGTAGGCGTGGCACTGTAGGGGGTGGGCTTTGAGGTCTCCTATGCTTAAGTTCCACCCAGTGTAAAACTCCAGTGTCCTCCTGGGTGCCTTTGGATCAAGATGTAGAACTCATTGCTCCTCCAGCATCATGTCTACCTGTACACTACCATGCTTTCTGCCATGATGACGATGGACTGACCCTCTGGACCTGTAGGTCAGCCCAATGCAAGGCCTTCCTTTTATAGGAGTTGCTTTAGTCATGGTGTCTCTTCACAGCAATAAAACTTAAGATAACAGGTCAGATAGTAAATATTTAAAATGCTAAATTTTATGTCTTTCTTCATCTACTTAAATTGTTTGTTTGTTTTTATTTTGAGATAGGATTTGACACTCTAGTCAAGGCTGAATTCATCAGTGTCCCAGTACTGGAATTAACAGCCGTGATTCACCATGCCCAGCTGTTAAATTATTTTAAATAGACTAACCTAATTTGTAAGTTATATTAAACAGTGAGTGGACCCATGAGGTAACTGAACACTAATAAAAGAACAAGGAAGAAGACGTTGTATAAACACTCCCTTGACACACAAAGTAAAATGGTGTGCAAGCTGAACCCAACCAAACTAGTCCTTCGATTGTTCAAAACAAGTAAAAAGTTCTTCAAGTATTCTTTCCCGTCCCCCCAAAAGATTCTCTTCAGACATTAAAAACACTGCTGATAATTTTAGGTTCCAAAGCAATACAGCTGAGTCAGACCTGTTGGTTTTGTTTACAATTCGCAAGAGAATGAAACCTGTTGTGAGTGGGCCTGGTGCTGTTCTTGTGAATCAATCCCCTAATGTCTGTGCAAGTAGGCAGGACTTCTGGGTGATTTCTTTCTGGAGCTGGGACAGCAGAGGGGTAAGGTGTAGCTGCTATAGTTTACTAGTATCATGCCAACAGCCATCAGAGGGATCAGATTTTAATAAGGCTGACAAGATTAGGTTTTAGTTGTTGCACCCAGAGATTGAGTTACCATTGTTTCTCAACTAAATTTGTGTTGCATTTTCCTTCATGAGGCAGCTTCTCATTTGGTTTCAAGGGGGAAAGCTATGGTGGCCAAGCATGAGTTTGCCTGAGGTGCTCCACAAAGGCTGTGGGGGATTTGAAGCATGGGGTTAGCATGGTAGCAACCCTCAAATGTGAACCTAGCAACCAGTGTGGAGACAAATGTGGAGAAGTTTCAGAAGCTATGGGCTAGCAAATCTCCACAAGATAAAAACCAGGTCAGCCATTGCCCACCAGTGTGTGGCCGATTGGGCCGCCAGGGCAGAGAGTTAAAGGCACAAGCAGAGGAAGGAGATGCCTTCTATTATTTTGATATGTGGACAGTTGGAAAGATTATGTGTAGCAAAGCATGGCATTATATGTGTAGCACACTGGACATTGAAGCAGGAGAATTTTAATCATGAGTTAGTTCAGGTAAACTACACTGCAAGATTCTGATATAGAAAAACAAGCAGAAAGGATTATATGTTAAAGTAGCTCCTTAGAATTTCATTTGGCGGTTCCTCAGAAAATTGGGCATGTCACTTCCAGAGGACCCTGGCATACCACTCCTGGGCATATACCCAGAGGATTCCCCTGCATGCAATAAGGACACATGATCCACTATGTTTATAGCAGCCTTGTTTATAATAGCCAGAAATTGGAAGGAGCCCAAATATCCCTCAAAGGAGGAATGGATACAGAAAATGTGGTATATTTATACAATGGAATACTACTCAGCAATTAAAAATAATGAATTCGAGAGCGAGCATAGACCAGCACAGACAACGCAGCCAGAAGGGATCAGCAGAGCTGGGTACCAGCAGCTCAGCCAAGGCCACGCGGTGCTTTCAGCGGGGGCAGCCATCTTGCCTCAGATCCCCGCGTGCAAACAGCGGGCACACTGGACGCAGTGAGCAGCTGGAATCAGGTGCGTGGCCAGAGATATAGCTTAGCTTAGCTCTACAGGAGATCTGGGCACAGAAAGCTCAGCTGCGGGTGCAGACTACCGCGGCCGGTACCGGCTCTCTGAGCTGACTAGCAGTGAGGGGCCACCTTGCTGCCCCGGGGCACAGCTCGGAACTCTAGCAGCTGGAGTCAGGGGCCTGGACTCAGAGCGAGCATAGTCCAGCACAGACAAGCTGCCAGAAGGGATCTGTCTCCTGGGGACAGGCATGCTGTGCTTTCAGCAGGGTGCCATCTACAATAAGACCAACTAACGCCAGAGATAAAGAGATGGCAAAAGGCAAACGCAGGAACATTATTAACAGAAATCAAGGCAATATGGCACCATCTGAACCCAATTCGCCAACCACAGCAAGTCCTGGATACCGCAACACACCAGAAAAACAAGAGTTAGATATAAAAGCACAGGTCATGATGCACCTAGAGGAACACAAAAAAGACATAAACAAATCTCTTAAAGAAATGCAGGGGAACATCAATAGGGTAGAAGCTCTTACAATCCAAACACAAAAAACACTTAAAGAACTCCAGGAGAATATGGGCCATCAGACAGAAACCAATAAAGAGGAAATGAGAAAATCAGTTAAAGAAATGCAGGAGAACTTGAAACAACAGGCAGAAGTCATGAAAGAGGGAGCACAAAAATATATTAAAGAATTACATGAAAACACAAACAAACAAATGATGGAACTGAGCAAAACCATCCAAGATCTGAACACAGAGGTAGAAACAACCAAGAAATCACAAAAGGAGGCAACCTTGGAGATAGAAAACCTTGGGAAGAAATCAGGGGTCATAGATGCAAACATAAACAACAGAATACAAGAGATAGAAATAAGAATCTCTGATGCTGAAGATAACATAGTAACCATTGACTCCACAGTCAAAGAAAACGCAAAATCCAAAAGGCTTGTAACCCAAAACATCCAGGAAATCCAGGACACAATGAGAAGACCAAACCTAAGGATTATAGGGATAGATGAGAGTGAAGATCTACAACTTAAAGGGCCAGCAAATATCTTTAACAAAATTATGAAAGAAAACGTTCCTAACTTAAAGAAAGAGATGCCCATGAATATACAAGAAGCCTACAGAACTCCAAACAGACTGGACCAGAACAGAAACACCTCCCATCACATAATAATCAAAACCCCAAATATTCTAAACAAAGAAAGAATATTAAAGGCAGTAAGAGAAAAGGGCCAAGTAACATATAAAGGTAGACCTATCAGAATCACACCAGACTTCTCTCCAGAAACCATGAAAGCTAGAAGATCCTGGGCAGACCTCATGCAGACCCTAAGAGAAAACAAATGTCAGCCAAGACTACTATACCCAGCAAAACTCTCAATCAACATAGATGGAGAAATCAAAATATTCCATGACAGGACCAAATTTACACAATATCTTTCCACTAACCCAGCTCTACAAAGGGTAATAGGAGGAAAACTCCAACACAAGGAAGGGAATGGCACCCAAGAAAAAGCAAGACAGTAAACTTCTTCCATCAAACTCAAAGGAGGATAACTACTCAAAAACAAAAATAACATAAAAAATGTCAGGAAGTAATAATCTCTATTCCTTAATATCTCTTAACATCAATGGACTCAACTCCCCAATAAAAAGACATAGACTAACAGACTGGATATGGAAACAGGACCCTACATTTTGCTGCTTACAGGAAACACACCTCAGAGTCAAAGACAAACACTACCTTAGAGTAAAAGGATGGAAGACAATTTTGCAAGCAAATGGTCACAGGAAGCAAGCTGGAGTAGCCATTTTAATATCAGATAAAATTGACTTTCAACCCAAAGTCATCAAAAGAGACACAGAAGGTCACTTCCTGCTAGTCAAAGGAAGAATCCACCAAGAGGAACTCACAATTCTAAACATCTACGCTCCAAATGTAAGGGCACCCTCATTTGTAAAAGAAACCTTACTAAAGCTCAAAGCACACATTGCAATCATTGCAATGATTGTGGGGGACCTCAATACTCCACTATCTACAGTGGACCGACCAGGAAAACAGAAACTAAACAGAGACACGGAGAAACTCATCGAAACTTTGGAGCAATTGGATTTAACAGATATATATAGAACATTTCACCCTAAAGCAAAAGACTATACCTTTTTCTCAGCCCCTCATGGTACCTTCTCCAAAATCGACCATATAATTGGACATAAGACAGATCTCAACAAATATAAAAAGATTGAACTAATCCCATGCCTTTTATCAGATCACCATGGAGTAAGAGTGTTCTTCAATAGCAACAAAAACAACAGAAAATCCCCATACGCTTGGAGGCTGAACAATATTCTACTCAATGATACCTTAGTCCAGGAAGAAATAAAGAAATCAAATAATTCTTAGAACTTAATGAAAATGAAGGCACAACATACCCAAATCTATGGGACACAATGAAAGCAGTGCTTAGAGGAAAACTCATAGCCCTGAGTGTCTCCAAAAAGAAACAGGAGAGAGCATATACTAGCAACTTAATGGCACACTTGAAAGCTCTGGAACAAAAAGAAGCAATTTCACCCAGGAGGAGTAGAAGACAGGAAATCATCAAACTCAGGGCTGAAATCAATCAAGTTGAAACAAAGAGAACCATACAAAGAATCAACAAAACCAGGAGCTGGTTCTTTGAGAAGATCAACAAGATAGATAAACCCCTAGCCAGACTTAACAAAGGGCACAGAGACAGTATTCAAATTAACAAAATTAGAAATGAAAAGGGAGATATAACAACAGAAGCTGAGAAAATTCAAAAAATCATCAGATCCTACTACAAAAACCTATACTCAACACAACTGGAGAATCTGGAGGAAATGGACAATTTCCTCGACAGTTACCAAATACCAAAATTAAACCAGGATCAAATAGATTGTCTAAACAGACCCATAACCCCCAAAGAAATAGAAGGGGTCATAGACAGTCTTCCAACCAAAAAGAGCACAGGACCAGACGGTTTAGTGCAGAATTCTATCAGACCTTCAAAGAAGTCCTGATACCAATACTCTTCAAATTATTCCACAAAATAGAAACAGAAGGAACACTACCCAACTCATTCTATGAAGCCACAATTACCCTAATACCAAAACCACACAAAGATCCAACTAAGAAAGAGAACTACAGGCCAATTTCTCTTATGAATATCGATGCAAAAATACTAAACAAAATACTTGCCAACCGAATCCAAGAACACATCAAAACGATCATTCACCATGATCAAGTTGGCTTCATCCCAGGGATGCAGGGATGGTTCAATATACAGAAATCCATCAACGTAATCCACTACATAAACAAACTCAAAGAAAAAAACCACATGGTCATCTCATTGGATGCTGAAAAAGCATTTGACAAAATTCAGCATCCTTTCATGCTAAAGGTCCTAGAAAGAACAGGAATTCAAGGCCCATATCTAAACATAGTAAAAGCAATATACAGCAGACCAGTAGCCAACATCAAGGTAAACGGAGAAAAACTTGAAGCAATCCCTCTAAAATCAGGGACTAGACAAGGCTGTCCCCTCTCACCATATCTCTTCAATATAGTACTTGACGTACTAGCTAGAGCAATTCGACAACAGAGGGAAGCCAAAGGGATACAAATCGGAAAGGAAGAAGTCAAACTATCACTATTTGCAGATGATATGATAGTTTACTTAAGTGACCCAAAAACCTCCACCAGAGAACTCCTGCAACTGATAAACAACTTCAGCAAAGTGGCTGGCTATAAAATCAACTGAAGTAAATCAGTAGCCTTCCTATACGCGAAGGATAAGCAGGCGGAGAAAGAAATTAGGGAAATGACACCCTTCACAATAGCCACAAATGATATAAAGTATCTTGGAGTGACGCTAACCAAACATGTGAAAGATTTATACGACAAAAACTTAAGGTCTCTGAAGAGGGAAATTGAAGAAGACATCAGAAAATGGGAAAATCTTCCATGCTCGTGGGTTGGCAGGACTAATATAGTCAAAATGGCAATCTTGCCCAAAGCAATATACAGATTCAATGCAATCCCCATCAAAATCCCAACTCAGTTCTTCATAGAGCTAGAAAGAGCAATTCTCAAATTCATCTGGAATAACAAAAAACCCAGGATAGCTAAAACTATCATCAACAGCAAAAGAACTTCTGGGGGAATCAATATCCCGGACCTCAAGCAATATTACAGAGCAGTGGTATTAAAAACTGCATGGTATTGGTTCAGTGACAGGGAAGCGGATCAATGGAATAGGATCGAAGACCCAGAATTGAACCCACACATCTATGGCCAATTGATCTTCGACAAAGGAGCTGAAAACATCCAGTGGAAAAAAGATAGCCTTTTCAACAGATGGTGCTGGCTCAACTGGAAGTCAACATGCAGAAGAATGAGAATTGATCCACTCTTATCTCCTTGCACTAAACTCAACTCCAAGTGGATCAAGGATCTCCACATAAAACCAGACACACTAAAACTAATAGAAAAGAAACTGGGGAAGACCCTTGAAGACATCGGCTCAGGGGAAAAATTCCTGAACAGAACACCAATTGCTTATACTCTAAGAACAAGAATAGACAAATGGGACCTCATAAAACTACAAAGTTTCTGTAAGGCAAAAGACACTGTCAAAAGGATAAATCGGCAACCAACAAATTGGGAAAAAATCTTCACCAACCCCACATCCGACAGAGGGCTAATCTCCAATGTATACAAAGAACTCAAGAGGTTAGACCCCAGAAAACCAAATAACCCTATCCAAAAATGGGGTACAGAGCTAAACAGAGACTTTTCACCTGAAGAAATTCGGATGGCTGAGAAACACCTTAAAAAATGTTCCACATCACTAGTCATTAGGGAAATGCAAATTAAAACAACCCTGAGATTTCACCTCACACCAGTCAGAATGGCTAAGATTAAAAACTCAGAAGACATCAGGTGTTGGCGAGGATGTGGAGAAAGAGGAACACTCCTCCACTGCTGGTGGGAATGCAAGCTGGTACAACCACTCTGGAAATCAGTATGGCGGTTCCTCAAAAAACTGGGTGTGATACTTCCGGAGGACCCAGCCATACCACTCCTGGGAATATACCCAGAAGATTCACCAGCATGCAATAAGAATACATGCTCCACTATGTTCATAGCAGCCTTATATATAATAGCCAGAAGCTGGAAAGAACCCAGATGTCCCTCAACAGAGGAATGGATACAAAAAATGTGGTATATATACACAATGGAGTACTATTCAGCCATTAGAAACAATGAATTCATGAAATTCTTAGAGAAATGGATGGAGCTGGAGAACGTCATACTAAGTGAGGTGACCCAGTCTCAAAAGAATACCCATGGTATACAGTCACTGATTAGTGGATATTAGCCTAGAAGCTTGGAACACCAAAGACACAAATCACATATCAAGTGATGTCTCACAAGAAGAAAGGAGTGGACACTGGTGCTAGAATGGACCAAAACATCATTGTGGGAGAGTACAAGAACAGTAAAGTGGGAGGGGGTGGATGCGGGAGCAGGGGGAGGGAAAAGGACATGTGGGACCTTTGGGGGTGGGGAACCAGAAAAAGGGAAATGAATTGTAAATATAGAATATATACAATAAAAAAAATAATAATGAATTCATGCAATTTGTAGGTAAATGGTTAGACCTGGAAAATATCATCCTGAGTGAATTAACCCAATCACAAAAGAATGCACATGAAATGCAATCACTGATAAGTGGATATTAATGAGCCCAGAAGCCCTAAATACTCAAGACACAAATAGCAAGTCAAATGATTCCCAAGAAGAAGAAAGGAGAGGACCCTGGGCTTGTAAAGATTGCATCCAGTTTAGTAAAGAAACCGAGGGGGTGAGGGGGAATGATTGGGGAACAGTTGGGGGGGGAGAGGAACTATGGGAACTATGGTGGGTGGGAACTGGGAAAGGGGAAAGCCTTTGGAATGTAAACATAGAATATAGAAAATAAAAATAAAAAAGTTATAAAAAATTAAAAAAAGAAAAAAAAGAATTTCATTTTCTTACAATCATTTTTTTGTTATAAAAGATTTTTTTTATTCTCTGTGTTTGTGTTCCTGTGTAAATGCCTGTGTACCATATACATACAATGTCCATGGTTAGAAGAGATGTCTTGAGCCACTGAAACTGGAGTTACAGGTGGCTGAGAGTTGCCAAGTGGGTGCTGGGAACTGAACTAGGTTCTGTGCAAGGGCAGCAGGTGCTCTAGCCACTGAGCCTTCTCTCCAGCCCAGTTATCTCTTTGTAAAATGGAAAAGTAATTTCACAGCAATGACTACGCCTTTGGACTATCGACCTTTCCCAGCGACAGAATCCTCTTGTGTTCCATCCCAATGCCTGCTCCATTGACAAGAAGAAATCACCAAAGATTATCATCATAGCGCAAGAGTGGAGTGGCCTCTGCATTTGGTGAAAAGTCCAGCCAAGTGACTTCTTAAACTTCGACATACTTAGCGGTCACATGCCAGTGTAAAGTCCCAAAACTGGGCAGCAAGGCCTTATAGATCCAATGAGAGAGAGAGAGAGAGAGAGAGAGAGAGAGAGAGAGAGAGAGAGAGAGAGAGAAATGGAGAAAAGAGACTGAAAACTGAGATTTGCCTTGTGTGTATGTGTGTGTCTCCCTCAAGGGCCAACTAGGGGCAGGGGAAGAACTTGAGCACCACAGGCCCACGCAAGGCCACTTCTAATCCTAGCTTAACTCTAGGACTTGACAGAGCCCGAACCAGAGAGAATGTTCCTCATGAAGGTCCAAGTTGGTACATAAACTCAGAGCATGGACATAACAGAGGGCAGACCAACAAAATTGAGAGCCCCCCCCCAAAGCTACAGGGGAATGTGGAAAGTTGCCAAGAGTTCAGAAGCAAATATCAAAGCCAGGGAGCACAGCCAGGAATCCCAGACCAGAGAGATGAAGAGAAAGAGCAAGTGGGCAGATCACAGCTGGGAGGGGCCCAGGCCCCCTTGGGCAGGCATCTGAGGCTTGCTTTAATGTGCCTCCAGAGCCATGCTGGGGTCTCCAGTCAAGGTAACAGGGGCCATGGGGCCTTGACAGTATCATATTTTCTGGGGCTTCTTGTTTCCCAGAGCAGAACCTAGAAAAACAGTATGTGGAGATAGAAGACATATGGCCATCTGCAAGGGGAGTGAGATCCTGGGTAAGCAGCCTGAAGCCAGGACTGGGTTTGAACTTTGTAGTCAATGAGCTATCATACACCAGCCCTGTGTTGCTGTCAGGTCTGCTTAGATGTTGTGCTGTTTAACTTTTCCACTATATGGCTAAATGCCTGTCAGACTATGTCAGGAAATATTTATTTTTGACTCACAGTTCCATCCCTTGCAGTGGGACAGACGCAGAATATGCCACCACATTCCACCCATGGTAGCAGAAGACAACGTGGGCATCTGGCCACAGCACGATGAGTAGGCGCAGAGAAACAACCAGGGACAGGGAGAACCTTCAGAGTCCAGGCTCTAGTGTCCCAGTGTCACCACCCATTCCCTGCTCCTTTATGTCTCCTCAGCCCACACAACAGCACTGCCAAGTGAGGATACACATTCAAGAAATGAGTGTGGAGTGGGAAAGATGTCAGGTTCAACCACAGCCCTCTACTCCTGGCCTGGAAAGCATGTGGTCATCTCACAAGCAATCCATTCAGTGCAACCTCAAAAGCCTCCACAGGCCTACTGTGTCCCAACACTGTGGCTGTGTCTGAAGTCTGTGTCTTCTCTTAGCTGTGAGCCCTGTCAAATGAAGAGAAGGTGACATCATTCTGGAATACAATGGCCCTAAATAAGCATCTTATTCCACACACACACACACACACACACACACACACACACATATACACACAGTTTAAAAAACTTTCAACAAGCTCACAGGGAGACAAAAATTTTTTTATAAATAAATATAGTCTGTGTTGGAGAGATATCTCAGCGGTTAACAGCAATGACTGCTCTTCCAGAGGTCCTGAGTTCAATTTCCAGAAACCACATGGTGGCTCACACCCATGTTTAATGAGTTGTGGTGCCCTCTTCTGGTGTGTCTGAAGACAGTGACCATGTATTCACATACATTCATACATACATACACAGGTACATATATGATTTTTTAAAAATATAGCCCTTTCATCTCCATTTCTCTGCAACTTCAGGTGTGTGCACAACTTTCCTTGCCCACAGATGTGTCTCATATATGTTAGTCTCGCTCTTTGCTTCTACTCCTCACTGTAAACCTGGCTAAAAGGCAGCAGTGATGGTGACATGGCCTGAATATTACACTGCCTTGACATTTCCTCTGCCAAATCAGTCTGTCCACTGCTTTGTAAAATTCAGTTTTCTTAAAATTCTTTGCCATTCTTAGGAATTCTTTACCAAAATGTAGCAAAAATACCTTGTACAATTCCCAATAGAATCCTGACCCAATCTGAAACTTTTGGGCAGTCTACTGCCTGCACTTCTATAGGTTCTGGCCATTTATACTTTGGGAGATATTAGGGAAAATGTGTTGGGCCCACGTACCTGTATAGGGAGGGCCAGCACCCATGTACCTGCACAGGGAGGCTGTCTGGCTATGGGGGAAGGTCCTTGCCCAGAATGTGGGGCCCGTTCTGGCTCGGGTCTCATGTACACATAGAGGAAGCCTGGCCAGGTGGGGAAGAAGAAGGGGCAGTGACTGCGGATCTAAAATAGCCCTTTGTGCACCATGCTAGGGAAACCCTATACAAAAAACAAAAAAACAAAACCTTTTACACACATGCACACATGAAAACATACGGCGAGGTAGTCATTCTAGGAGCTACTTGCACCCCCCTTCATATCTGCATGCTTTCATGATGTGAGCAGCTTAAGGTCCCTGGGTCAAGAACCAAGGTCTCCTCCAACCCCAGTGCCTGACATTCCTGGCCTTGAACAAAGGTTGCACACAGCTGTTGCACCCCTTACCTCTGGGTGGCGCTGTGAGAAGGTCCCTTGATGCAGAGGCACCTAGCCTTCCCTCAGTACAGGACCCCATCTCCAGTACACTCTAGACCTTCTGTCATCACCTCCTACCCTGGGACCCCCTTAAGACAGCCATCTACCAGCCCCAAGCCAGCACTGTTGGGAGCCATTGAGCTGAATAGGACCAAAGTGTTTTTTTTTTTTTTTAAACTATGAAGGTATTTATAATTGAGATCACAGTAGTCAGTGCATAGGATAGAGGTGGGATCCCATATTGTCCCAGCACCTGCTCTGGAGCTGGGATGTATGGCCTCAGGAGATGGTGGTCACTGCTCCAGGAGACCTACCACACAGATGTCCACTAGTCTCCAGAGCCCAGCACTGCCTCTCCCTGAAGCTGCAGTCCAATACAGCCAGTCCCTTCACTAGTCACTCTTCGGAATGCTGCCCTACTCTGCACCCTATTTTTTTTCAGGGGGCACCTCACAAATGGCCTGGAACAGGTGTGGGGATCAGGTGACTGAAAATGAGCTGAGATGGCCACAGCCAGCTGTGGGAGTGGGCTCAGGGACAGGAGCCTCAGATTCATCGCCATGCAATACCTACTAGGTGCCTGGGAGAACTGTCAGGCCCAAAAGAGAGCAGCAGGCTACATGGAGAAAGGGCCTAAGGTACAGTCCTTTGTACTAGCTTTGTTCAGTACAAAGATGGGTTTTAGTTCCTTCTCCTACCAAGGACAGAAGGACAGATCTCTGATGGGCTCAGAGTACTCATCAGGATTGGACCTTAAGGACCCAATTCACTTCTTTGCTGTGCTTTGCTGCCATTTGCACTGGGGACAAGCCTCAGCAGCCTAGAGAACTACCACTACAACCCCATGAGAATGATTAGGAACTCTCAGGGGAGGGAGGTGGGAGCTTGGACTAGGAGAAGCCAAAGTGGCCCTGCTCTAGCCAGGTGTGTTGTGGATTGTTTGTTTCCAGACATGTTCTTGTTGTGTAGCCCTGGGTGTCCTAGAACTCTATCTGTGTAGATCAGGCTAGACTAGAACTCCTTCTAGGCAGGTTCTCATCAGCTCTGCAGCACCCGGTAGGCAGACTGAGCAAACAGGGGTGGGAGGAGGAAGGCTGGCTGTGAGACAGGCAACAGGTTCTTGCCTGGACAGGTTGCCTTCCTATACTCAAAAGTATTGTGTGTTAGTATATGCAAGGCCCTCATACAGCCACAGACATACAAGACACACACACACACACACACACACACACACATACACACACACACACACACACACACATACACACACACACACACACACACACACACATCAAAGAAAGGTTTCCTATATCTCATCCCAGCATTCAGCATTTCTAGACCAATGACCTCTGATTATCCAGCTCTCCAGCTCAGTGTTTCTATTATCCCTCTCTCTCACACACACATTTCTCCCACAACGTCCCTGCTCCCTTCTGTCTTTCCTATTCACACATTACCTGGTAGGAAATGGTCTATCTCCTCTCTGCCTAACAGAACCTCCCCACTCCTATAGTAAGGCCCACCTGCCATTTTGCTTGTAAGCAGAGGGTAAAATAAAACATCAACAAAGTAGATGCCTGGGTCTTGATGGCAGCACTAGCCCATATGGAGATAGCCAGCCACTGGGATAGGTGAGGCCAGGACTGGGCATTCCATCTTGGCCAGAGGCCACCATGAAGCTTTGTGTGAACATGTTCTTGCTGGGACAGAGAGGCTTTGTAGAACTGTGGTGATTTGAAAATGCTTGGGTCAGGGAGTGGCACTATTTGGAGGTGAGGTCTTGGTAGAGTAGGTGTGGCCTTGTTGAAGGAATGTCAGTCACTCCAGGCATGGGCTTTAAGACCCTCATCCTAGCTGCCTGCTGTACCCTGAGAGGATCCCAGAAGGCGTGGATCAGACCTCAGAAGCTCCTTAGCATTCTGTGGGCAAAAGCTAGAGTAGAGGGAAGGAAACAGGGACCAGGGATGGGAAAAGGGACATTAGAACAAGAGGGGTACATAAGGGATATGGGAAGAGCCTGAGAGCTGAGAGAGAGAAAGAAAGCCTGCAGAAAGAAAGTAGGACATGCAATGGAAACCTGGAAAGGACCAAGGATGCTAAAATAAACCCTACAGAGGAACAGGCAAGAAGCTAAAGGGGTGGGTAGAAGGCCCAGCCTCCAGGATTGGGGACCTACCCTGTACTAGTCACACTGGTGTTCCAGGAAGCAAAACAATTCCAGGGTCCAGAACTTGGAGGTGGCCATACTTTTGACCTGCCATTGGGGTGCCTGATGTGCAGAAAAGTCCAGAAGCAGACTCAAACCCAGCACAGGTGAGACACGCACTTGGAAATTGGATTCCCACCTTTGAGTAGTCAGCTATGTCAGTGAGAGCCCTGACTGCCAGGCCAAGCCTGAGCTGGGACATTTGGGAGCAGCCTTTAGTGAGAAGGGCTCACACCATCATTCATTGGGCTCAAACTCAAGGCAAATGCATTCTTCAGGTTCTCAGGTCAACTCTACTAGAGGGCAGCCTGGGCAGGCACTAAGAAATGTCTACTCTTGAGGCTCTCACAATCTAGGGAGGAAGACAGTCCACTGAATCAATTTTCACAACACTGCAGAGGCCATGAGAACAGGAAATTTCAGGGAGGGCTTGGAATTACCTCATATCCATAGAATACCTGCCACAGAGGACGAATGAGCCAATGTTGATTAAGTGGGTCCTCAGTAAAAGAGAGGAACTCTTGGTGCTCCTAGGGATGGTCAGGAAGGTGAGGCTTGAAGGCAGCATGAAGTTCAAGGACAAGTCCTGGGTGGAGACAGGGAAAGGCTAGCCTAAGCCTGAAACTAGCAAGGGCCAGTGCCTGGTCAGAGAAGGGCAAATGTGGCCTGTTGGCAGAAACCAAGAGAACAGAGCCAGCCAAGGCTGCAGTCCTAACATGACAGCCTCTATCCTGACATCAAGGGATTGAAGCAGGGCTGGGAAATGGCCAGCACTGCTTGGTGGATGTTATTAAACTGCACTATCAGGGCTGGAACCCAAGGCCTTGGTGAGCACTCCAGGCAAGCTTCTGATCACTGGGCCATCCCTAGGCTACGTGTGCATCTTTGTGCAATCCTGCTCTGCTTTGGGATAAAGCACATTACAAGCCTGGCCTTGGCCACATTAGAAGTGAAGAGTGAAGCCAGGCCACGAAGTACAATGGAAATGAAAGTCATATCCTCAACACTGGGTGGCAACAGCCTGAGGCAAAATTGTACATTACTCAGGTTTTTCTTCTGGGAGCCTGGTTGCCTCTAACACCCTGGGCAGAAGCAGTGCACTCAGCATGGGGTAACAAAAGGAAGAGAAGAGCAAGAAAGAATGGTCCAGGAGAGTAGCCAGCCATGGTGAATACACCAGTCCATGCTTAGGGCATCAGTAGAATCCTTTCCTCCTTTCCTTTAGCCCCAGGGTACCCAGGAATGTGTGCAGAGTGTAAGAACCCACAAGGATAGGCAGATACAGATGTCCCAGAACAAACAGAAATGGCAATGAAGAATACCCCTTCTAGACAGAGGTCTTCAGAACCCTGGCTGACCAAACAGTGGGTACATTACCTGGATGGGGTGGTGAGAGGTCCCATGGCCCAGGAGGAGCAGTGTAGACACAGCCCAGAGGTAGACCAGGGAGCACAGTAAGCTGAGTCTCAGGAGTCCAACTGATCGACTGCAGAGCTCAGAGCTCACCGTTGAGGAACCACAAGGCCTGAAAGGATCTTAAGCCTGGAAATAGCATGGTGGGAGAGGTGCTTTGAGACTCATAGGGAGCCAGTGAGAAGGTCACTACAGAAATCCTGGAAATTAGTAGGTAGATCTGAGTACAGACTACATCAGCATGGACAAAGGGAAGAGAACAGAAAACAGCAGAAGGACAGAAGGACTGGACCTAACTCAGATGCTCTGGATGTGGGTGAAGGGAGCAGGGAGTGGTCACCATGAAAGCCTTAGGGGCCACAACCATAATGGCACTGATAGTTGCTGTCCAAGGAAGGTTGAAAACCCTGGCCTGGACTGCAGTGTGGAAAGGGCTGAGGAAGCCTCCTGAGAGAAGGTCAGAGCCAGTCCCTCTGAGAGTGTCCATGTATACATGCAATGGACTGCAATGTCTTCTTCATGTCCCATTTGTGATCACCTGCAGGTGGTACAGACATAAACAAATATCCATGTTGTCCAACTATGTTCGCAAACCTGGTGCTTCTATCTACCAGCCTGCGGACTTAGCCACATAGTGTCTCAACCTTATTGCAAGATATGCTTCATGGAAGCAATGCTTTGGATCCTGAAATGTACAGGTGGCAAGGAAGCGGTAAGACCCTGAGAATAAGAGTGTGTGCCTCATGCCTTGCGTTCTGTCACCATAGTTCCTAGGCCAGTGTGCATCGTTTCCCTAACACGTGCATGGCTGGCCATGAAGCTTCAGTAAAAATGGGTCATGTGATACATACAGGGATTTCCAGCCTTCCCTGATTTTTCCCCCCTCATTTTCTCTTCAGGCCAGATAACTCTCAATAACTGTGCTTTGTGTTATTTACATTCCCAACTGGTATAGAAGTGACCCCTGAGTTTCCCTGACCGCCACAGCAACTCCAGTATATTCTGTGTGACAAGTTCTACAGACTGAGGCATTAGACTCCAAAGAGGGGAAAGTTTCCTGAAAACAGCTATGGAACTCTCCTAGCTAAAAAATAATTCTGAGCCATAGTCTCACAGCAGATTGTTTGCTTCCAATTTCCCCTCTTCCTAGTAGCCCGGGGCCAAGAAAATCCAAGCAAGTTCGATGTAAAAGAGTCTGTTCTTTGAAGTGGAGTCACTGGCCAAAAAACTCTTTTCTTAGAACTGCAAAGCTTTGCCTCATAGTCATTTACATAATTACATTAACCTCCCAACAACATGTAAATTTATATGGCTATGTAGATGAGGGTGGCTCTGACACTGAGGTATGATTAGCATTGATTAAGGACAGCAAGACTAAAGCTAGGTGTTAGGTAAAGATTACTCACAGAAACTCATTAAGACTTAGAGGGTATGACCAAACATTCTTTGGTCTTTAAAAGTTTGTTGTTAACTACAAGTGATTCTGTATCAGAAAGATTAATGTTATCTGTAATTGACCCTCTAAATCTGTTACATGGGAAACATTACACCTGACTGATTTTATATTTCCTTGTGCTAAATGGTTATGCTAATTGTTCCTTGTGCCTGTTGTACTGGATACATCTTTTGAAATGGAAATATTGCTTCCTCATGCTTAAAAACTCTTGCTTGAAAACTACAAAATACACTCAGATTCAAACCACCCCTGTGTTTGTGTCTGTTTCTCACCGCCTAACCTGTGCTTTCCTGGATACCAAAGAACTCTGATTCCCCGTGGTTGTGACTCCCAGCTGGGTCTGTCCACAGCAGCAGGTGCCTTCGAACAGGGACATTTGAGTAGGTAATCTTTCTTTGTTTCTCTTTTCTTAAAATAACAGGTCGGCTCTCACCAGGGAACTGCAGTCCCACCTTTAAAGGATCACTAGTTAAGTGCAAGTAATCTTCTGGTAGCATGGGGAAATCTGAGTCAAAACAGGAATGAATGTGCCTAAAGCAGGGCCATGAGAAAACTTATCAAAGTTTTGTCTCTCAACTTGAAGAGGCAGTCTTTCAAATGCTGCCCCCTTCTGAGGAGACAGACATTCTGCTCAAGCAGTTGACTTGGGAGAATGCTAATGCTTTGTATCAAGACCTTATAAGGCCCATTAGAAAGACAAAAATGGTGCAGAACTATGTAAAGGCCTGCATAGATGCCTCACCAGCCATATTGCAAGGAATGGCCTGCGCTGCACCTATGAAAGGTCAGAAATTCAGCGCCCATGTTAAGCAGATTTATGATGGAGGAGAAAAAGAAACCTCCATGCCTACCTGTTTTAAATGTGGGGAAGTAGGACATATGCAAAGGCAATATCCAAGAAATAATAAGAGGGACTCCAGTAAAAAGGGTGCTTCCCCAGGAATTTGCCCTCCTTGCCAAAAAGGCATGCATGGGAAAAAATGAATGCAAATCCAAGTCCCACATGGATGAAACACCCCTTACAGGGGAAAAGAAAGAGGAAAACTCAAAAAACTAAGTCAGGGGCAGCCTCTCAGCCCCGAACTTGAAAGAGAGGAAAATACTTAATACATCAGAGAGTTCTCTGAATCCTGAGGCTCCTGGATTCACTATACATGACTTGCCTAGAGCTACTCCTGGTAGTGTTGATTTGGACTTAGCCTCCTATGAAGATGCAATATTCTCTAGATGGGACGGCATCTCCTTGGTTTCTAACTCTGCCACAGGGAACTACAGGGTTAATAATTAATCACAGTTCAAATTATAAGAAGAATTTTGAGGTCTTACCTGATGTGATTGATAGTGACAGCACAGGAGAAATAAAAGTCATGATCAGACCATTAAAAGAAACCATACAATTCCATAAAGGACAGAGAATAGCTCAGCTTCTGCTCCTGCCTTGTCTCAATTTACCTGATCCAATCTTAAAGCATGAACAAGGACAAGGAAAGTTTGGATCTACAGATATTATGGCATGGGTAAAAAATATTGGAATGGAAAGGCCTTTCAAAACAGTTAAAGTGAACAGAAAGCTGCTTCAAGGACTTTTACATATAGGGGCATATAAGACCTGCATAGCAGGAAAAGATTGGCCTTCATCTTGGCCATGTAAGAGGACTTCCTCCTCTTTGCTAGGTTTAAGGATGGTCTCTAACGTGGCTCAAAGCTCACAGTTCCTAAAATGAGTATTAGAAGGAAAGACAGGTATGATTCAGCCTTATGTTATCCCCTCTCTCCCCTTTTCTCTGTGGGGAAGAGACATAATGGAGTGATATGGATGGTGACCTCAGATAATATGAGTGAACAGCATTTTTCATAGGGGCCACTGAGGGCTTGTTGTATGCAGATAAATTAAGTTGGAAATCAGAAGAGCCTGTATGGCTCAATCAGTGGCCCCCAACAGAAGAAAAAATACAGGCTATAGAACAACTTGTGCAAGAACAATTGGAAAAGGGAAATCTTGAGGAAAGTAACAGTCCTTGGAATACTCCCATATTTGTAATAAAGAAAAATCAGGGAAATGGAGATTATTACAAGACCTCAGGGCAGTAAATGTCACCATGGTAGACATGGGAGCTTCATAGACAGGACTGCCATCTCCAGTAGCAGTCCCAAAAGGATGGAATATAATAGTAATAGATTTACAAGATTGCTTTTTTACTATAACATTACATCCTGAGGATTGTAAAAGATTTGCTTTTAGTGTACCAGCTGTAAATTTTAAAAGGCCATATAGAAGATAACAATGGAAAATATTACCTCAAGGAATGGAAAATAGTCTGACATTATGTCAAAGATTTGTGGATCAAGCCTTAATATTAATTAGGGAAAACTATCCTGAGACCTATATTGCCCATTATATGGATGATATTTTGATACTCATCAATCATCCTCAATTAATGAGGAAATATTATCCTATATGATTGAGCAATTAACCAAGTTTGGGTTAGTAATAGCCCCAGATAAGATTCAAAAGAATATGCCTTTATTTGGGGCAGTTAATCCATGATGATTATATTGCCTCACAAAAAGTATCTATCAGAATAGATAAATTAAGGAATTTAAATGATTTTCAAAAATTATTAGGAAATAATAATTGGATTAGACCTTCTTTAAAAATAACAATGGGAGAATTGAGTCCTTTGTTTCAACTACTACAAGGAGATACTGATCCTAAGTTTCAGAGAGATATTAATCAAGAAGCCATTAAAGCTTTAGCATCGGTGGAAGAGAAATTGATATCATATGATAAAGACTTGGACTTAATTATTTTTAAAACACCTTATACATCCACTGGATGTTTATGGCAGGATAGTGTGCTGGAATGGATACATTTACCTCATGTGCAACAGAAGATGTTGGCTTCTTATCCATATATGTGTTTACTATTGATTAATAAAGGAAGGATGTGATCTAGGGAATTATTTGGAAAAGAAATACATAATATCCATATTACCATATAATAAAAAGCAATGGAAGATGATGATTGGGGAATTGCATTGCAACATTATTCAGGACAAATTAAATATTGTTATCCTAAACATCCTTTAATTGAATTTTATAAAGAAACAGAAGTAATTTTTTTTCAAATAGATGTTCTTTACAGCCTTTGGAGTCTGCCTTATGTATTTTTACAGATGGCCTCTCCAATGGAAGGTCTGTGGCCTATGTACCAGGACAAAAGCCTCTGATAGAGGAGGGTGTGCAGACTTCTGTTCAGCAAGCAGAGATAAAAGCAGTTCTACTTGCTTTTCAAATTTTTAAAGAAAAATTTAATCTCTATACAGACTCAAAGTATGTGGTTAATCTGTTTCCAGCCATAGAAACAGCCTTACTTTCAGGGCATTCTCAAATTTTAAATATATTGCAGCAATTGCAAAATAGGATTAGGGAAAGAACAAAGAAATTTTATGTGGGATGTATACGGGGTCATTCTAATTTACCAGGTCCTCTTAGTAAAGGAAACTATATGGCTGATGCATTAACTAGAGGAACAGTCTTGAGTGTCTCAGAGGCAAAGAATAGTCATGAGCTACATCATCAAAATGCTCTTGCACTAAGAAGGATGCTTCATATTACTAGAGAACAAGCCAGACAGATAGTCAAGGATTGTGGCAATTGTCCTCAAGTGTACCATCCACAAAAAATGGGAGTAAATCCCCAAGGCCTTAAAACATTAGCTTTATGGCAAATGGACATATCCCTGAATTTGGAAAATTGACTTATGTTCATGTGACAGTGGATGGTCTCATTTGCTATTCGCTTCGACTAGAAGCAGAGAAGCTGTGAAAGATGTAATTCAACATTTCACACAAAGCTTTATGGTGATGGGAAAGCCATTAAGAATTAAGACAGATAATGCTCCAGCTTATACATATTAGGCTTTTGCTTCCTTTATGTGAGCATGGGATTATATATCATACCACAGGAATGCCATATTGGTATGATATGTATCCCATGCTCACAGAAAGGAAGATCTCACCAAACTTTGAAAAATCAGATTGAACGTCTCAGGGCTGCTAATAATTATTTCTCTCCCCATCATCTTTTAAATCATGCTCTTTCTATAATAAATCATCTAAATACTGATGAACAGGGTAACTCCCCTGCCATGAAGCATTGGGGAGGATTAAAAGGAGAACAACTTCCACAAGTAATGTGGAAAGATCTATTAACCGGGTCCTGGAAAGGGCAGGATGTTTTAATATCCTCTGGAAGAGGATATGCATGTGTTTTTCCACAGGATGCCAAAGGCCCAATCTGGGTCTCAGACAGACTTGTTAGACCATTCCACAAAAAACCTCTATCAAGAACCCAGAAAACAAGGAAGAAACAGAAGGAGAAAGAAGTATTAAGGAAAATGAGAAAGCTTGATCTCTCTTCTTTGCAGATATCTTCAGCTCCTGCATTATCATCCAATCTACCTACCTGGGGACAGTTGAAGGAACTTACTCAGCAAGCACAGCAGATGGTCATCAATACAGAAAAGCCATCATCGGTTGAAAATATGTTTCTTGCTATGCTTGCTATCGTTACTATGCAGGTATATCCTGCTTCTGCAGCCTCATTTTGGGCCTATGTTCCTCACCCCCCACTTCTTCATCCCGTGGGCTGGGGAGATGATATAAACATTAGAGTGATGACTAATGATATTGGGCTGAAGTGGGGTCATGCCTCCTTCTCCTCCCATTTGACATCTACTGTAATCAAATACGAAGGAATGTCTAATTCTGCTCCAATTTGTGTTGCTTTAGCAGGAACAGCTCTCATGGGTTGTCTTTCCATTGCTTATAACACTTTTCTTTCTGATGCTCCAGGAGGAATGCCTCCAGTGACAGAACCTCCACATCATAGAAGGCTTATGTGGGAGCCTGAAATAAAGATTCTGGGGACCATTTATAATAGTAAAACTTTGGTAAAGCTGTCAAAAGCTATTCCTTTGAAATCATGTGTAAGGGAGTATAGGGACCAGGATAAGATGCGACAATCTCCACTGAGAAGTGTGAAGCCGAGTTGGCTTAAATGTGGGTTTGAATACTGGGCTGCACTGCATGATCCTTGGAAGACTCAAGAAAAAATTTATGATTATTCTATAGCTTCACCACATAATAATTATAGATCCTATTTTCATAATGAAGAATTACTTTATCATGGATATAAGCCTGAGGTACTTACAAAAGAGCCTATTAATAGGTGGTTCACACCAGGATGGGTAGAACCTATTTATGTCAGTCATTCTCCCTCAGGTGATATTTTGAAAACATTTCCAGGACTATTTAGACTTATTGCTGCAGCTAGCATAGTTTATTTGAAAAAGCCTCAGGAGCCCAAATGCATTCCTATAGCAATTAGATCTTGTTTAGGTTATCCTTATAGTATACTTGCTGGAAGACCTGCAGATTTGAAAATTACTTAATTAGAACAAAATTAGAACAATCCGATAAGGTTCACTGTTCCAGATATATTTTGACTAATTATATTGATTACAAATTAGCTGAGTCTTATCCACTCATTTTGATATTACAAAGACCTTCGTATGTTATACTTCCTGTAGATTTGAAAGATGATGTTTGGTTTGATAACAAAGCCTTACAGGTATTTAAAAGACTTAATGACCTTATTAGACCAAAGTGTTTTGTGGCAGTCTTGATGTTAGGTATTAGTGCTTTGATAGCTATTGTGACTTCACTTACAGCTTCATCAGTTGCTCTAGTCTCAAAAATGAAGACTGCAAACTTTGTTAATGATTTAAATAAAAATGTTTCACTGGGCAGTGGTGGTGCGCACCTGTAATCCCAGCACTTGGGAGGCAGAGGCAGGCAGATTTCGGAGTTCGAGGCCAGCCTGGTCTACAGAGTGAGTTCCAGGACAGCCAGGGCTATACAGAGAAACCTGTCTCGAAGAAACCAAATCCAAAAGAAATGTTTCTTTGGCACTAGTAAAGCAACAAATTATAGATAAAAACTTAAAGCAAAACTTGATGCTTTAGAGGATGTAGTTTTAGAATTAGGGCAAGAGGTGGAAAATATTAAGGTTCAGCTCTCTATCAGGTGTCATGACAGCTTTCCATACATATGGGTAACGCCATTAGCCTATGATAAACAGCGTAATTGGGCTCTTACTAAAAAAAAATCATTTGTTGGGATTTTGGAAAGATAATAATATTACTCATGATATGGCTCAATTAAAAACTCAAATTTCAGCTATGAGCAAGGCACATGATGGATCTGCTAATCTAGAGGATTTGGCTCAGTCTATTAGTTCTGCTCAGTGGTCTCTGAACCCTGTAAGTTGATTTCATTGGATTATTGTCGTTGCTGTGGCTACAGGAAAAATTCTTCTTCTCCTTATCTTTCCACTCATCTTCAGACTAGTCTTTTCCTCCATTTCTACTTCCAAAAGAGATATCTACAAGCTTCAATTTAAAAATTAAAAAATGAGAGATGCCACAACAGCTCCAGTAGATTCTGTGTGTGACAAGTTCCACAGACTGAGGTATTAGACTCCAAAGAGGGGAAAGTCTCTTGGAAACAGCTATGGAACTCTCCTAGCTAAAAAATAATTCTGAGCCATAGTCTCATGGCAGCTTGTTTGCTTCCAATTTCCCCTCTTCCTAGTAGCCCGGGGCCAAGAAAATCCAAGCAAGTCCGATGTTAAAGAGTCTGTTCTTTGAAGTGAAGTCACTGGCCAAAAAACTCTTTTCTTAGAACTGCAAAGCTTTGCCTCATAGTCATTTACATAATTACATTAACCTCCAAACAACATGTAAATTTATATGGCTATGTAGATGAGGGTGGCTCTGACACTGTGGTATGAAAAGCATTGATTAAGGACAGTAAATCTCAAGAATTTTTTACAAGACAAAAGCTAGCTGTTAGGTAAAAATTACTCACAGAAACTCATTAAGACTTAGGGGATATGACCAAACATTCTTTGAAGTCTCTTTAAAAATTTGTTGTTAACTACAAGTGATTCTGTATCAGAAAGATTAATGTTATCTGTAATTGACCCTCTAAATCTGTTACATGGGAAACATTATACCTGACTGATTTTACATTTCCTTGTGCTAAATGGTTATGCTAATTGTTCCTTGTGCCTGTTTTACTGGATACATCTTTTGAAATGGAAATATTGCTTCCTCATGCTTAAAAACTCTTGCTTGAAAGCTACAAAATACACTCAGATTCAAACCACCTCTGTGTTTGTGTCTGTTTGTCACAGCCAAACCTGTGCTTTCCTGGATACCAAAGAACCCTGATTCCCCGCGGTTGTGACTCTTGGCTGGGTTGTTGTGACTCCTGGCTGGGTTGGTCTGCGGCACCTGACATTTCCAGCTGTTAGTAGATGCATAACCAGGTGCCCTCAGCCCCAAGGGGGACATGGATTAAGGAATCACCTTTGCCCATCCCCATAGATCCCCCAAGATGGCCTTGGTATGGTCAACTCCAAAGTTATCAGAGACAGATACACTGGCATGATGTGGGCACTAGCAACTGATGAAGAACATGAAAAAATTGCTGAAAACAGGAAGAATACCCTCTAATCTAGAAATTCCCTGCAAAAAAAAGATGAGTAGGAGAAACCAGAGAAAGATCTTCTGCAGTAGTCCTGGGGCCATTTCTGCTATTTCCAGTTTGCTGTAGCAGTACAGCTATGTAGAACACAGCACTGTCCTGTAGAGGGAGATGACACCTTTCTCATTCAGTGATCTGTTTGCTGTGGTGAAAATAAAATATCACAACACCTTTGAAAGAAATACAATAAGCTAATAAGTAGGCAGCAAGCTATATGGACAAAGTAGGAGACACAGCACCAATGACATTATATCCTTGGCTGGGGAAAGGTAGGACATGTACGTGGCATGCCACTTTTAATTCTCCAGAACTGGACGACAGATGGTGTTTTTACATAACACAAATATATCAGAGGTATAAGTAAATTTTAGGAAGCCTTCTGAAAGGTACTGACCACGCCCTTTTTCCTTCTTTTCCTTTTTCTCTACTCCTTGGGGTCCCCACATAACTTACTCACACAACTTCCTTAGATAATGAAGGTGAGCATGTAGGACAGGTAACACATTTAGTCAGAGGCCTCCCATGAGTTCCTAGGGGTTGGGACAGGAATCCCATGACAGTGTGCTTGTCTACAAAGCATAGGGTCCTTTTGGTTCCCGGCAGGGAGTGGAGAGACTACTGAGGTTTTGTGACTTGGCCTCACAGGTCTGCTTTCCACAATGAGGAAACCACAACCTATTGATAACTGCTATTTTATTCTGGGTCTCTGCATGGGAGAATAATAGAACTGATTTAAATTTAAATTGTATCTAGAGTGCAGCTAAGGTCTCATTCCTACCAGCTTCCAATTTCCAATTAGTGAAAAGAAACAACCAAACAAGCTGTTTACACACCACACAATTTGTAAGGGCAATCCTCAGGAGCTAATCACTAGGATTTTTAATTTTTTTACTCTGATTTTTTTCATTTACCAGCAATGAATAATGGTATAATGCTATTACATGGTATTATAATGTTAAGCTTTGATGTGTGAGAGTGTTTTGCCAACATGTATTTTTGTGCATTTTCCAGGTGCAGTTGGAGCACATAGATGTCAGAAGAGGGGATCAGATTGCCATCAACTGTAGTTCTATAGTTACAAGTGGTTGTAAACTACCCATGTGTGTGTTGGGAACCAAACCTAGTTCTTCTGCAAGAGCAACAAGAGCTGCTTGTTGTTGTTGTTGTTGTTGTTTGGGGTGTTTAAGAGTCCCTCTATGTACTGGCCTTGAACTCACAAAGATCAGTCAGATTTTGTGTCCTGAGTACTGGATTAATTGTTGTGCTACATGCCTGTTACAGCAAGAGCTCTTAATCAGGTGCTGCTATGGAGAGCCCTGGGATTACTTGCATTTTTATGCTAATTCAGCTTTCTTGGGAGGAGCTGGGAACTAGGCATGAGTCATGTCCTCAGGTGATTTCTTGTGAACCATCCCCTAGTGAATAAAGGAGCCAATCACTGGGTGAGTATCAGGATTTCCTAGTTTATCTGAGGAAGAGAGGAAGCAGGAGAGAGTTAGGCCCTTTGGGATAGGGATAGCATGAGGACAAGATATAGCTACGAGTGACTCCCAGTTTCAATGGAGGATCCAGATTTCATAAGGTTTACAAGATTAGAATTTTGGTTTTTGTACCCAGGGATTGAATAACTGTCGTTTCTGAAATATGTTTTTGTTGTGTTTTCCTTCTGGCGGCAGCTCCTATGGGTTCAAGAGACAAAGGTAAGGCGGCAAAGTGTGTGCTTGCCTGAGGTGCTCCACAAAGTGTGGGCTTGCCTGAGGTGCTCCACAAAGTGTGGGCTTGCCTGAGGTGCTCCACAAAGTGTGGGCTTGCCTGAGGTGCTCCACAAAGTGTGGGCTTCCTGAGGTGCTCCACAAAGTGTGGCCTTGCCTGAGGTGTTCCACAAAGGTCATAGGTGTTTTGAAGACTGGGGCTAGTGTGGTAGTAACCTGCCAGTCCGAACTTATCGAGTTGGGTGGAAATTTTGGAGCACTGATCAGAGTCTCCAGGAGATAAAAACAGGTTGGCCATTGCCTACCAGTGCATGTCTGGCCAGGCCTCCAGGGCAGTTTCTGGCACAAGTGCAAGGAGCTGCCAGGTTTTTAAAAAATCTCCTGGAACATGGAGCCATGTCTCCAGCCCTCTGTGTTGTCTTTCCGTTTGCTTTTTCAGACAGTCCCATCCTGTAACCCAGGCTATTTCCCACCCTGAGATCTTCTGGACTCCTGAGTTCTGTGATTACAGGCATGCACCCTGCACCTGGGCCATTTTGATTTCTTGACAATGTCTATATTATTCTGTGAGGGCAACCATAGCAACCATATGGTTCTTTTTTTTTTTTTTTTTTTTGCTTATGTATGTGTGTATGTATGTATGTGTGTATGCATGTATGTGTGTATTTATTTATTTAGAAACAAGGTTTCATATAGCCAAGTCTGTTCTGAAACTCTATATATATAACCAAGAATGGTCTTGAATTCATAATTTTCCTATCTTTATCTCCCAAGTATTGAGATTAAAGATATGTGCCACTGTAGCAGACAAACATGAGTTTTAAAGGAACCTAATTCAATCCATGACACTCTGCTCGTCAGACATCAATGTTCTCATATATATGTATGTATATATATATATATATATGTGTGTGTGTGTGTGTGTATGTATTTATATTACAAATACATGTGTGTGTGTTTTGACAGCCCCCAAATTCTTATTCCACATTTCTGACAAGCTCTAAATCCTATGACTTAACAAAATATAGGTAGAAGGTATGAAGTCATAATCCTGTAATTCCATCATATGGAATCCTTTGGGCAGGAGAATTACTTGTGCCTTGGAGTTAGGCACTAGTACAGACAGTATTATGAGACATAGACCAACCCTACCCCCAGATATGTAAGTAGCAGAAAGGAAATGTACCAAACACCTCCAGAGAAATTAAAAAGCAGAAAACCAAAAAGATTAAATGTCCCTAATCTTGAAATTTGAAATTCTCCAGAACTTCTCAAATACTATATGCATCAAATGAAAACTTTCATACACATGAGCCTCTTATGCATAAATTAAAACATTTTAAATACCTTTAGATTATTAATTTCCTTGTGATAAACATTGCTTCCAGGAAAAATATGCCCTTTAAGATATACTTATAAGTTACAGCTCTACTAGACTTTAAGCACAGATGAGAAATGTCTTGAAAAATAATCCAGGGGCTGGAGAGATGACTCAAGAGCACTGGCTGTTCTTCCAGAGGACCCGGGTTCAATTCCCAGCACCCACAGAGCAACTCATGTCTGTAACTCGTGTTTCAAGGGTTCCAAGATTCAAAAGGTTCATATAGAAATATATAAGTCAAAGTGTCAAAGTAACTACTATGGTTACTAAAGGTTGTTACCCTGCCAGGCATGGCAACAACCTTTAATGCCAGTACCCAGGACAGAGTCAGCCTGATCTGTGAGTTCAAGGCCAGTACATAGAGGGACTCTTTAACCACCCCCAAACAACAATAGCAACAACAACAGGCAACTCTTGTTGCATTTGCAGAAGACCTAAGTTTGGTTCTCAGGACCAACATGTTAGTGTACAACCTTTTGTAACTACAGTTGAAGGCAATCTGGTCCCCTACTCTGACCTCCATGGGCACCACCATACCTGTAAAATGCACATGACACATTTTGGCAAAACACTCAGACACATTAAATCTTTAAAAAGTTTTCTTTTTAATGACAATACAGATTGGGAAAGCTCTGTCTCTTACAGTCTGCCTTGAATATATGAATAACTCTAAATTCAGCAAACAGACGGCCCTATTTAAAAATGTGAATGATGCTAGCTAGGCAAGTGGCTAAAGTTTATAATTCTAGCTTCTCTGGAGGTTAAGACAGGAAGGCCACAAGTTCAAGGTCAACCTCACTAACTTTGTGAGAACTTGTCTCAAATTTTAAAAAGAAAATGAGGACTGAGGGTATAGCTCTAGTAGAACACTTGAGCAGAGAGAGAGGAAGGGATGAGGGGGAGGAGTTGAAGAGATATTTCTTTCTTTTATTCTTTCTTTTTTATTGAATATTTTTATTTACATTTCAAATGATTTCGCCATTCCAGATCTCCCCTTCAGAAACCCCCTCTTACATCCCCACTCTCCCTGCTTCTATGAGAATACTCTGCCACCCACCCATCCACCTGCTCCTGCCTTCCCACCCTGGCATTCCCCTATACTGGGTCATTGAACACCCTCAGGCCCAAGGGCCTCTCCTCCCACTGATGTCCAACAAGGCCATCCTCTGACACATATGTAGCCAGTGCCATGGGTCTCTCCATATGTATCCTTTGCTGGTAGTCCAGTCCCGAGGAGCTCAGGAGGTCTGACTTGTTGACACTGTTTCTCTCTCCATGGGGCTGCAAACCCCCTCAGCTCCTTCAGTCCCTTCTCCAACTGCTCCATTGATAACCCCCTGCACTCAGTCCAGTGGCTGGCTGCGAGCATCCGCTTCTGTATTTGTCAGACTCTAGCCGAGCCTCTCATGAAACAGCCATATCAGGCTTCCATCAGCAAGTATTTCCCAGCATCCAAAATAGTGTCCAGGTTTGGTGGCTGTATATGGAATGGATCCCCAAGTGCATAGGTCTCTGATGGCCTTTCCTTCAGTCTCTACTACATACTTTATCACTATATTTCCTCCTGTGAGTATTTTGCTCACCCTTCTAAGAAGCACTGAAGCATCTACATTTTGGTCTTCCTTCTTAAGCTTCATATGTCTGTGAATGGAATCTTCCGTATTCTGAACTTTTGGCTTAATATCCACTTATCAGTGAGTACATACCACGTGTGTTCTTTTGTGACTGATTTACCTGACTCAGGATTATATTTTTCAAGTTCCATCCATTTGCCTGTGAATTTCATGGATTCATTGTTTTAATAGCTGAGTAGTATTCCATTGTGTAAATATACCACATTTTCTATATCCATTACTCTGTTGAGGGACATCTGTGTTCTTTCCAGCTTCTAGCTTTTATAAATACGGCTGCTATGAACATAGTGGAGCATGTGTCCTTATTACAAACTGGAGAATCCTTTGGGTATATGCCCAGGAGTGGTATAGCAGGGTCCTCAGGTGTTATACTATGTCCAGTGTTGTGAGGTGGAATCTCAGGGTCATTTTGATTTGCCTTTCCCTGATGACTAAGGATGTAGAACATTTCTTTAGGTGCTTTAGAGCCATTTGAGTTTCCTCAGTTGAGAATTCTCTGTTTAGCTCTGTTCCTCATTTATTAATAGGGTTATTTGATTCTCTGGAGTCTAACTTCTTGATTTCTTTCTATATATTGGACATTAGCCCTCTACTGGATGTGAGATTGGTAAAGATCTTTTCCTAATCTGTTGAATGCCCTTTTGCACAATTGACAGTATACTTTGCCTTACAAAAGCTTTGCAATTTTATGAGGTCTAATTTTTAGATTCTTGATCTTAGAGCATAAGCCATTGGTGTTCTGTTCAGGAACTTTACCCTGTGCCCATGTGTTTAAGACTTTTCCCCACTTTCTCTTCTATTAGATTCAGTGTGTCTGGTTTTATGTGGAGGTCCTTGAATCACTTGGACTTGAGCTTTGCACAGGGAGATAGGAGTGGATCAATATGCATTCTTCTACATGTTGAGTGCCATTTGAACCAGCACCATTTGTTTAAAATGCTTTCTTTTTTCAACAGGATAGTTTTGGCTCCTTTGTCAAAGATCAAGTGACCACTGAAGTTTACATAGCTAGAGGTGTTAGCACCTATTATTGCTTGAGTCTTAACTTTCTCCATAGGCTCATGTTTTGAATGTGTCTCTCCAACTGTGGCAATACTTTAGGAAGTGCAGAGACTGAACAGTGGGGTCTGGTTGGCAGAGACAGAGCATGTGTACTTGGTCTTTGAAGATAATATCCACCCTGTCTGTAGCTCCCCTCTGCTTCCTGAATGGGAACACACTTCTCTCCTGTGCCCAAAGTCTTCCCACATTGAGACCTCAGAAATGATGAGTCCACAAGATGTTCCTGTCTTTAGTTAGGTCAAGTCACAATGCAGTGTATCAATATAAAAACTTGCTTCCAGTGAAGTGGGGTTGATACAAAGTAAGCCAGACTCAATGGTTCTAGGCTGTTGGAACACACCCGTGGAAGTAATGTGGTTGAGTTTGGAGGTAGAAGCTAGAGAAGCCTCAGTGTGTTGTAAGTATATTTAATGGGTCTGTTGTGGTACCATGAAAGGCAGTCTGTGGCCTGGTTAAGGGAGGCATACTCCAGCGACCAAGTAGAATATTCTACAAGGAATGGAACTGTGACCCATGCTCCCAGATACTTAGGCTTCTGACACCAAATCCATAATCCTGACTCATCTCCTTAATCCTGTGGCCATCAGTCACTTAGGGCCAAGCCCATAGTGTTCTGGCTGAACTCAATGCCCACAGTCACCTGGCTACAGCCTGGGTTTCCCCAGCTCACAGTTACCTAGCACTGTTACCTGGGCTAGTTTATCCAGACCTCCATAAAGCTGGCTTCTTGGCTCTCCTGCTCCTTTTCTCTTGCCCCTTTCTCTTGTCCACACTCTCCCTGGTCTCTTGTCTCCTGCCCCCCCCATTCCCTCTCTTTCCCATTCTTCTCCCTCTTTCCATGTGGTCATGGCCAGCTCTCATCCCTCTACCTTTTCTTCCTATCTTTATGTTGTATCTCTTTTCCTTTTCCTACTTCCCTATAATAAAGCTTTAAAACCATGGGCTGCCTCTTCTTATCAAAACCTGCTGTGTAGGAGCAATGGAACAGACCTCAGCCTCTCTAGTCATCAGAAAGAATCCAAGACTTCCCTGACTGGCCAGGCTTCCTCTACAGGGACACGGGACCCTAACCATAATGGCACCACATTCTAGGCAAGGACCTTCCCTGCTAGTTGGACAGCTAAAGCAGAAAGTAAAAGCTAGGCATAGGGTCCCATGATCATGATCTCAGTGAAAGCTGAGGCAGGAGAGTCTCAAATTCAATCCCAGCCTGGGAAGCATTACAAGATTAAGGACAACAAAGGTTAGATACCAACATCCTGTCTCCAACAAAAAAAGTAGAAAAATAATAAAGTAGGGGAAAGAGAACAGCATGTTGATATGATTCAATAAAGCATGCAAATGTTTAAGAAAAAAAGGTTCACGAACATGTTCCAGCTCTTCCTAGAACCCAAAGCTGATCATGTTGGATTAAAAGGGGGGGGGAATTACAGTTACAGTTACAGTTGTCTGAAAGGAAAAAAAACTAGACAAATGTAAACATACATTAATAATTTAAACAAAACAAAAACAAAATCTAAGTAGGATTACCCGGGATATTTACTGACCTAATAAAATCTAGAGTGGGTGGAGAAATACGCAGAAGATCCGATTCACCATCAGGAAGAAGAGATGAGGGCTGTGCTTTCTGGGAGGCTAAGCACCCTTGGAGTGGTGCCAGCCAGAACACCCAGCAAAGGAACATAAGTCTAAGAACTGAAAACATTGTTCTGCAGGGCCTGAACCATGAGAGAGAAGGCACAGAGAAGGTGCAGTGGGGTCCTTCAGAGATTCACCAGTCTGACTCAAGTTTTGCTTTTGGTAAATAAGAGGCATTTTTATTAAAAGAAGACTGACCAAGACCAACTCAGAGAGAATTCTCTAGATAAGGTCGGGCTATTCCTATCCAAAGGAATACATATGCAAAAACCTACAAAGTTACAATTTCAGAAAAATAACATAAATTATACTCTGTTCAGGTACAGGCAAGGCTTGATTCTGTGATATGTCCAGCAGGTGCCTTGGCCATGCAGGCAAGCGGGCATTTTGTACAAAAGCTGATCTTAACAGTTAGCCTGTTTAATCTTGTGACCCCTCACATTGTAGGACTGAGGCACTCAAATATTTTTGCAACATTCAGCAACATTTTTAAGAGTAGCTCAACTGTACCAGGAAATGGTCCATCGCAGGCTACCTGACAGGGTACATTAAAGATACAGTAATTTCCTCATATCTTATGCAGACTAAAAACAATTTTGCTTTTACAACCCTAACACAATAAATGTATCGTCAAAACATAATGTTAGGTTATTCAGCAATTTAGGACCTATGTGGTAGTTTCAATCATTTTTTCTTCGCATGCAAACAAATCGCTTCAAGGTGTAATTAGAAAGAAGAGAAAGAAACCTGGTACAAACAAAAGGACTCCTGGGGAAATGATAATCACAAGAAATTCAAACCTTGTACAGAAAAAAGTACATATTTTCCTTATAGTAAAACATTGATATAAATATACTTACACAATTTGATAATGCTTTCTTTGGGAAAAAATCAAACAATATGTGTCTCAACTCTTTTCTCACATTTTTGTAAAAATATCTCCATATGTTTAAGAGTAGTTAAAAGAGCTGCTCAAAGGGGCCAGAGATTCATCAGTGGTTAAAGTGCTTGCCGATTAATCATAGTGGCTGGAATTCAGATCCCAGGACCCACTGTAAACACACACCTCTGTAACTCCAACTACAACTGAATTCTAACTACTGTTTAGTAGGGAGGAGGTTCAGGGCTTGTTTTATTGCTAGGATTGTAACCGAAATAGTGCTGTAGCTTTGTCAATGGATCCTATTGACAATGGTGAGATTTTATTTATTCTCTTAGGGCAAGGTTTTGATTCTTGGTGAATTGGTACCAGTTTGGCAAGTTTCTTCCAATATTGAAACACTGAACCATATCACCCTTCATTCACTCTAAAGGGAAGCTCCTCAGGAAGGAAGGCAACTCAAAAGATCTCAAAATGGTCCCTGAAACTGATCAGATTCACTAGGTTCCTTCTCTTACAGAGAGCAATAAAAGCTGAAAGTTCTTCTGGGACACCAAAGACACAATCCACATATCAAATGATATCCGACAAGAAGGAGTGGACACTGGTGCTAGAAAGGATCAAAACATCAGTGTAGAGGAATACCAGAACAGGGAAGTGGGAAGGGGTGGATGGAATAACAGGGGGAGGGAAAAGAGAATGTGGAATCTTTGGGGAATGGGGAACCATAAAAAGGGAAATGAAATGTAAATATATAATATATCCAATAAAAAATTTTTTTAAAAGCTGAAAGTCCCTCTCAGATGAAAGGAAGCTGAGCTGCCAAAAAGACTCTCAAAAGAGCCAACCTCATCTGTCTGGAAGAAGTTCAGACCAACTGAGGCACCTGGAAAGGTCATTCTCCAACCTGTTGAGCCATCCACAGGCTGTGCAGTTTCTCCAGGTTCCCAGCTTTTTGAGCTGTCAGACATGCTGTGTGGGCTTCGGTGAAGCAGCTGTCTTTGAGTCATTCGTGTTGAGTAAGTAGTCCCTCACCCATTTTCCTATAAATAAACCCAATAAAACTTACTGGTTTACCAAGTAGGGCTTTGGTGGTATGGGCACATTATTATGTCCAGGGTTCCTTATTCAGGGGAGAACAACATTATATCACACAACAGTACCTACTAGGCTTTATAACTGTAAAATTCTATTTATTCTATTTGTTAGTAACAAGCATATTGTGTTTGAGTACATATTTTGAAGGTCACATATTTTGTAGGACACTTATATTTCTATAATTAACCATGGTGGGACAGTTTCCTAAAAGACAAATATACTAGTCAGGGCCAGATGATCTATACTGAGATGATTAATGTAACCCTGTGCTCTGGCTATGGGAATTTAGATTTGTATTAATTCATTCAAACTCCCCCCTCATGCCAAGGGGGCTCTGAAATTGTGGACCCAGGGTGGGTTTAAGGAGGGCTTCCACCCTCCAAAATGTTGATTTGGGTTCTTTCAAGTGACATCGATAGCACCTATGGAACCTTGAAAGCTTTGGCTGGGGCAACCCCCTGAGTTAGACATCATTCGTGAGGTTGCCTCTGGTGTGTTAGCTGCTAGGATTAGACCTGGTTTCTTACTAGTGATTAACTAAGACAATTAATCCATTTCAACATTTTGGGTATTTAGCAGGTTCCAGTACACCTAGAAGGATAGTTCTGAGGAAATATTCTTAGAACTCCTCAGAGTTTCCCAAAGTGGGCCCCTGGTGAAGTGCCAACATACGACTATTCAACAATCATTTTCCAATATTACCTGGTCAATTATCTCCACTTTTTGACTGACCCTGACTTCAAAAGTTAACTCTGTTTATTAAGAAGAGCTATTCTGAACCTAATAGGTTTCCTATTGGAAGAAGTGAATCTTCAGACACCAGGGACAACAACCCAGGAGTATCCACCTGGAGCCAGTCATACAGTTAATTTCTCTTGAAAATCAGAAATACAATACTATACTGGAGTCAACGCCCTCAAAAAAGCAGTCCAAGCAGTTCTCCATGTGGCAACCTAAACAACCTGGGATGGAAATGAAGCCTGAAGCTTCAGGAAAAGTGAGAAAACAGAAATACGAGGATGAAAGTGAGACAGAGACAGAGCATGAAGCTTTGGGAAAAGGTCCATAAAGCAAGTGCCAGGATGGAACAGAGATGGTCTTCAAAGAGCGTCGCAAGGCTCTGAAGACCCATCAGGAGCATCTAGACCTAGTGCTTCTGAGAGTACAGCTTGGCAAGGGTCAGATACAGAAACCCTGAGAAGAGAGTTCAAGACAACTCAAACCCCTAGAGTGTACTAAAGGTCTGCCAGAGCAGTCTGACACTGAGAGGAAGCCTGCTGATGGTTGCAAGTGTCTCAGGTGGCCCTATTCAGTCATGGAAGAAAAGGAACAAAGCCCCCAAAAGGAAACGAAGGGAAGGTTACTTCCACATCTTCAATGCGACCATCATGTGAACTCTGACACACACAGGCCTCACCCATTTTTTATGAATACCTCAAAGAGCAAAGGTGGCATGTCAGGGCACAGTCATGGATCAGAAACAACTCAGAGAGATTGAGAACAATCTACTCTTGTTGCCATAGAAGACTGTCAGACAAGAGAGAGAAATATTGTTCAGAAGAGAAATCTGTTACAGAGAAGAAAGGTTGTGTAAATATTGAAGGAAGAAGGGGGAACAGCTGGGATCCAGACGTGCAGGAAACACCAGCTCCAATAGCTTGGATAGTGGCGATGGAGATAGCTTACTCCCCAACAAGATGGCATTACTTGAGGCAGAGAAAAATCCTCTCATAAACCAAGAAAAGGACAGATTAGTGGATCAAATCATTGATATTAAAGAGGACATGGAGAAGGAAATCAAGAATGCATGGGGCCAGGATGCCTGGAGGAAATCCTATGTAGCAGATTTAAGCTGCAAGTCTCCCAAGGAGATATCCAGACCCTGGAGAATGGTCAGTGTCTCAATGACAATATTCAAACTTCTACATGAACCTTCTGGTTGAGAGAAATGAACACTAAGGCTACCCGCCTCTTCATGTGTTCAGAACATCCTTTTACCTCCAAGCTAAAACAGCAGTTGCTGTCCTGTGAAAAGATGGACTTGAGAAATCAACCTCTTTGAAAAAGAACTTACCTTGGTGCCTATTCACCAGAAGGTACAGTGGAGCTTGGTAGTTATCAATTTAAGAAAACCAAGTATTGTGTTCCTCGATTCAGTGGGACAGACAGGGAAAACTATGTGTGAGACCATCTTCCAATATTTACAAAATGAGAGCAAGACACCAAAGGACATTGAGCTGGACCCTTTGTCCATTGTCATTTTCCAGTCCTCTAGTCCTTGTTTGAACTGTTGATTTCCTGAAAGGAATGCCCTTCCCAGTGACATTCCCTGCTGAAGAACAGGAGGGACATCAGCAGGAAGAGGCAGAGGCTGTGCACTAGCATCTCTAATGCTGGAATTTTATGCTGTTAAATTGAATCTGGGGGAAGTGGTGGGGGTTGCTTTGTTATTTTATTTTTCTAACGTTTTGGGTTTTTTAAGCTTGCAAATAGTATAAGAAATGAAGATGAGTTGCACAGACCAGTGCTGTTCTGAATTACCATACTCTACTGGACTTGTATATTATGTAAAACTTCAGCCAAATTTCTGACTGGATTCTAGGACTATTAAGAAATGCACTATGGCTGGGCGGTGGTGGTGCATGCCTGTAATCCCAGCCCTCTGGGAGGCAGAGTCAGGTGGATTTCTGAGTTCGAGCCCAGCCTGGTCTCCAGAGTGAGTTCCAGGATAGCCAGGGCTATACAGAGAAACCCTGTCTTGAAAAAAAACCAAATCCAAAAAAAGAAAGAAAGGAAGGAAGGAAGGAAGGAAGGAAGGAAGGAAGGAAGGAAGGAATAAATAAATGCATGCACTATGGTCATTTAAAGACTCTTAGTTTTCGAGGTTGAAGTGAAGTAGCTATAATGGCAAATGTCAACTTTCATCTCAGGTCCCATCCAGTGCTGGATTGAATTGTTGGGTTTTCTTTTTTTTCTTTTTTCTTTTTTCTTTTTTTTCTTTTTTCTCTTTTTTGAAAATTTCTATCCAATTTAAATTTTTCTTAAAAATTTTTGGTATATATTAAGATGGAAATTGAATTTTTTCCCATTACATTAACAATCCCACTGTGGAAGTCAGGGTTAATACCGCCAGTTATACAATAACCTATTTTGCATGTGATAGTTTGTATTTACTTTTTCTATTCAGTATCTTATGGTTCTCTCTATACAAGTTTTATTTAATAAAGTTTAAATTCATTTAAACATTTCCTAACATCTTGTGTCTCCTGTTTCATTTATGACCTTGTAATATGACCTGGTTTGTGAGGTGACCTGAAAAGCAAGTGTTGAGGGCGTGGCTCACCACCTTAAGCCTTGGATACACTGTGCATATCCGTGATGGTTATTCTGTTCTGGGCCTCTGCAATGGAGTTGGAATGCTCCAGTCAGCACCCACTGCTTTACCTTGGGTTGTACAGGGAGAACACATGTGCAGCTCAGTTGAAAAGTGTGCAGCTGAGATGCAGAGGGTTAGCAATGGACAAATGTATTGATGCACATGGGACACTTGTCATTGAAGCTACTCTGCATTACTGTAAATGGGATGTCAGGCAGGTCCACTGCTGACCCCACCACAGACTGAGACTGACACTGGAAAGGGAAACAGTATCTTCATAGTTTTGCCCAGATTTAAGGAGAGAAAATGTCTCAATTCTCTTTTGCCTATAGCTGTTTGAGCATGTATAGAAAAGACAACACGGAGTTGGGGAGTGGCTCAGTTGCCAAAATACTTGCCACTAAGTTTGAGGATCCACATTGCATCAAGATCCCCTTTAAGACAAGCCATGATGGGCGGCCAGGAGATGGAAGTACCCGGGTCCTTCAGGGCAGAGTGGTTTCCCATCTCATCACTTTCCTCCAGCTCAACTCCTCTCTTGGGACTATGATTTTTCCTAATCAGCAGTCCTTCCTTTGTCTGCAAGTAGAAATCCTAATCTATTCCTCGAGGACAGAAGATCCTAAAAATCCTCTGGAGGCTCTTCTGAACCCTGTTATCATTTGATATCAGTTTCTATTTTCACATGAGTAATGTATACACTTTCCCAAAGAGCATCCCATGAGCTGGAGAGATGGTTGAAAAACCTGAAGCTTGCTGGTAGATGGGAGACGTTACCCTCTTATGATGTGTGAGTCCATGTGTTCAGTCCTCAGCACCTGCAAAGGAAGAAAAAGAAGACTTTGGAAGGGTAACACACACACACACACACACACACACACACACACACACACATATATATATATATATATATATATATATATATAGAGAGAGAGAGAGAGAGAGAGAGAGAGAGGATGTTTTTTCAATGTCAAACTGGTAATTAATGAAAACGAGAAATTAAAATCTAATCAAGAAAAAATATAACGTGAATAAACAGACCATTTAATGAATATATAATCACTTAATAACAAAAAGAATTAAGGCTACAAATGGGGGTGCGGTGGTTGGAGAGATGTCTCAGCAGTTAAGAACACTGACTGCTATTACTGAGGACATGGGTTCAATTCCCAACACCCACATGGCAGCTTAGAGCAGTCAGTGTAGTTACAGGGGATCTGACATCCTCACAGAGTCATACATGCAGGCAAAACCCAAATCAATGATCATAAAAGAAAAATGAATTATAATTAAAAAAAAAGAGGGATGAGCATTATAAAATACTTAGAAACCAGTCAGTTATCAAGAAAACATCAAAAGTAATGTGTGTCTACACAAAACATCATGCAGTGCAGAGATTTGAGGCAAGTTCAAAACTAAAATGAAGGTGGAAATTACAAAGAGAACTGCCAAGGAGCTTCTGAAACCGAAAATCCATCAGAAATGACAAGGAAGCGAGAGTCGTACATTTGGTGCTGTTTAGAAATTTAAAAGTGATGCGTATCAGAAAGTTAAGCACGAAGCCAGGCAGTGGTGGCAAAAACTTTAGTCCCAGCAGAGGAAGGCAAGTCACAGTTCAAGGATAGCCTGTTATACAGAGTGAGTTTCAGGGCTGCAAAAGCTATACAGGGAGACCCTGCCTTGCAAAACAAAACAAAACAAAACAAAACAAAACAAAACAAAACAACCAAACACACAAAAAAAACAAAAGGCACACAACTAAAGAGCAAACAATATCAAAATTCATAGCAATTGTCATTGAAAATCTCTATTCACATAGTGAGGATAAAGAGTCCATCACATTTCCCCTAGAAGATGAACAAATATACAAAATTTACAAGTAATATGCAAATAGTCAATAAGCATGGAAAAAATATAAATAAAGCCAGAACAAAGCAATGCTTTTCAACCTATACACAGATCAAAGTTCTCAAATAATTACAATGATCTCTAGATTTATGTTCTGCATAGAAGTGTTCTGGATGCATGAAGGTATATGTATGTACCATTTGTATGACCACTCCCCTCAGAAGTCAGAGGAGGGTGCTGGATCCCGTGGATCTGGAATTATGGGTAGCTGCCATCTAAATCCCAGGCTCTGGGAACCAAACCTGGGTCCTGTGCAAGAGCCATAAGTGATCTCAATTGTTGAGCCAACTCAAATCATCCACCCCAAGTAAACACTTTTTTAAAGACTGCACTTGAAAATGCTGAGCTAAGGAACTGCGGATATAGCCTAGTGTTTACAAGCTTGCCTAGCATGCATAGAGCCCTGGAATTTGATCCTCAGCACACATGAACCAGGCATGTTTGTGCATTCTTAGTAATCCAGCCCTGGGGAGGCAGGGGCAGGGAGATCACAAGTTCAAGACAATCCTCAATTATACAGTAACTTTGAAGCTAACCTGGGGTACTTGTGTCTGAATCTCCTTGAGTATTTTTCATCAGCAACAATACTGCTATGAACTCACAGATCTGGTGTTGTGGATAGCCCTGGGCTCGTATTTTGATGTTAATTCCACTCCTCAGAGGGGCTGCAGATGAGGAGTTGCCTTGTGACAGGTCTCCCCACCTTAACTTTTCAAATAAAGGCTTGAGCCAATGATTGGGCAGGAGGAAAGTGGGAGGAGCAAAGAGTCTAGGGGAGGAGCTATGGGGTATAAAACAGGAGGAGGAGGAGCAACGGAGAAGAAGAAACGTTGAAGAAACCGAGGGAGAGAAACGGAAAAAGAGAAACGGAGAGGCAGAATATTGCTTTCCCCGCTTTCATAGAGGCAACCCCTAAAATAAAACCCCAGAGACCAAGAGATGCTGGCTTGAAAATAGACAAAGGGCACCCTCTCCCCCACTACTGCCCGTGTCATGGAGGCTAGTACTCTCACTGATGAAAGGCTAAGCTCTTCCTACTGTAGCTGCCTCATGTACTTGGGAAAAAACAAAGACCAAACAGAAGTGGAGAGATAAGGGCCCCATGTATGGACAATGAGAAGAGGGTAATCAAGCATCCCAGACAGCTGTAGCTAGTCATGAAAAGTGGCTGGTTATGGTGGCTTATGCCACCATAAAGTTACTTCCCAGATCAGAAGAGTTCCCCTTTCCAATTGCATGATTCTGTCCCATTGCCTGAGCAAACAATATCGTGTTTGAAAGCTGACTTACCTTGTTTCCTCTCCCTGTCACCCTAAAATCCAAATAATCCTAGACCATAGTATAAAAACACCTGTATAAAAACACCAAAATCCCTAGGCACTGGATCAAACTGCTCTCCTGCAAAGTGGGAAGGTTCGAGATCTGAGTCTGACTCAAAAGACTCTCTTGTTTATCAGTTCTGAACTACTTAGAGTTCTCCTGGGTGTCCCTCAGTGACTTAGACACAACCTTGCTAATGCCATCAACACTCTATTAGAGTACTAGAGGTGTCTAATATTTCAGATTCTGGCCATACTCCATGCCAAATGGCAGAGAAAGAACATTTGGATTGTTGGACTGAAAGACCCTTGTTCATAACACATCCTTGTGAGCCATAAACCTGTCAGAGTATTCCAATGACCAAGAAACTTCTGGAAGTTTCCTGTCATCTCTATTTCCAGGGTGAATCCCTGAGAGCCTCTCCATTGAAACCAAAGACTGCAGTGCTATTAATAGCATGGTCTGTGCAAACCAGCACCTAGGTCTGGCAGCTAAACAGACCCATGGATGGTTACCTTTGCTGGGTCACAAAGCTGTAGCTTGAAGATGTTTGGGGATGTTGTACTCCACAGAGAGAATGTTCCAGACAGGTAAAATCAGTAAGAAGGTGAAGTTTCCAACAGCAGTTGTATTACAGATGACTTTGTTCATTCATGGGATGTCTCTCTTCCTGGTCACATGGTGTTCCATTTGATGTAGCTGGCCTTCAGAAAAGGCAATGTAGTCTATGGAGGAGCAAAGTGGGTCTGCAAGTATAGACATGAAGTTACAGTTAGGATTTCCATGCTCCAAGAAGCTTGGAGTCTCTTCATTGGAATCAGTCCCTCATCCTTTAGAATATTCCATCATGAGTTTCCTTGAGGCCAAGTAGTGATCTTAACAGTGATCAGTAGCGGGTCTGAAAACCAGCACACTACTGTCCATCTGCTCTGGTATTGCAACTGGTGAATACAACACTATTGTCCCAACAGGTCCCATGTATTTCCATGCAAATCCCACACACCCCACGCGCCGCCAGTTCTCTGCCATGACTGAACCACATTCAAGCAACCAAGTAAATCAAAACTCTTAATGCTTCATTACCTAGCCAATTAGATTTATGTATATTATAAACACAATTTCAAGATGACAATTGACAATGATAACAGTCTGATCCAGATATTTGTAACCTCGTGACACACACAGAGAACATGTCACAAGTCATTGTTCATCAACCCCTGCCCAGGCCTCCCTATGCAGACACCTGCACGCCCTTACTTTGTAACTCCTAGCTCAGCCCCCTTTTTCCTTGTCCAATCACAGACCCTCTCTGCCCTGATGTAATGTTTCAGGAAAGTTCCTGTAACAGCAGAGCAATGGTCAACCAACCTATTAGTCAGTGAGCCCCAGGTTCAGTGCACAAAGCGTACAAACATCCACTCAGGCCCACACATGGGAAATAAAAGTAAATACATCTTTAGAAACAAAATGCAGGATGAAGCTCAAAAGAACAATTACATGTCTTGTAAAAGAGAATATTTTAAAGCAGGACATGGTGGCCTCTGCCTCTAATCCCAGCTCTCAGGTCAAAACAGCAAAACAAAACGAAATCAAACTGTCCTGCAGAGATGGCCTAGCAGGTAAGGGCACTTGCTGCCCTTCCAGAGGATCCAGGTTCAGTTCCCAGCACCTACATGGTGACTCACAACTGTCTTAGCTCCGGTACAAGAGGATATGATGTACTCTTCTGGACTCTGTGAACATAAACACTCAGAAACATTAAAAACCAAATATGTTTAAAAATATGAAACCGACTCAGAAGAGATGATGGCTCAGCATTATCCACTCAACTGTAATTTCTGTGCAGTTTTACTATAAGTAATTAAAATGTTCTACTGAAGATATTTATTCTTTGGGTACAAATATTATAAAAACAACTCTGCAAAATACTATTCATTATCTATCTTGGGCTTGGTCAAACAACTTTGCCAAATCAAAGTTCCCTGAATAGGACACAAATATGCTTTCAGACACAGGGAAGTGAGGACGATCTTCTTCTTGCATATAGAGATCAATACTCTCTGCAACCCTCCACTGAGGCCATGCCATTCACACTGCACGGGTTCCTTGGGAATGAGGCAAGGTCTGCAGACTTTGGTTACACAAACCTGCCTTAAATGCTATGTTTCCTACAGCTGGCTCAGCAGGAAATTGGAGGAACCTGTCAAAACCTTTATGTAGCAGCTTTCCTTGAGATTTTTCTGATTTAAATCTGCCTGCTTTAAAATTCTTTCCCACTCAACATCAAAGTCATAACTGGGTTCAAGGCTCACATGCCCTAACTCTCAAGCAGCAATAGCTTGAACTCCATACACACCGGCACCTGACCCACTTTGCTTCACAAGGAATGCATACTCAGTTCCCAGTGAGAGGTTATGTCACTGTCTGACATTTGGAGCAACAATACTGTAGGATCTTTGAAATCAAAATGTCAAACTAACATAATGCCAGAGATCGGTGCTTGTTAAAACAAGGGGTAAACTGTACAGTGAACAGAGGCTGGTGTGGTGAGCATAGAACAGTTACACCCCTCAGATCTGCTGGGACCAGCAAGGCTGACCAAGGTGATTGTCAACCCTTCTCTGCTTTATTAACATTCTCTGTGCATACCATTTCCCTTTACGATTTGCACTTCCCAACATGCACCATGGCACATCAACATCCTGACCCCATCAGTATAGGAAAGGGAACTAAACCCTATTTTGAAAGTCCAAATCCCATTCCTGGATTTTCCATCTTTCCTTCACTTCAACTCACAATTTCCCCCTCTTAAAGTTTTCCTATGAGTCATCTAAGAAAGGCAGCTTGGCAGAGCAGCATTCCTGTGTTCCAGCAGGGTGGGCTCCCTGCCCCGCAGGAGACTCTGCAAGCCTCATTCCCCACATCCAGCGGCCACAGCTGGCATCCTTGCAGTGGTCCAGATTAAGCGAGAGCTGAGCCAGGTACCTGTGATATCCAGAACTTGGAATCTTTGGGGGCTCAAGTCCGCCTGGCAGCGAATCGGGCAGAGCAGTGGTTCCTGGGCCCCAACTAGGCTTGGACTCTGTGCTCTGAGGGGAACCCTGCACTCTGCTCAACCGCAGCCATCTTGGTGGTGGGTGCTTAGACCGAGCAGGCAGAACCAGATACCTGAGATATACCAAGCTTAAGATCTTGGGGGACCCGGGCCGCCAGCCAGTCATCTAAGAACAGGAGCTTGGCAGAGCAGCAGTTTCTGTGTTCCAGCAGGGCATAGCCCTCTGGGAGTCCCTGCACTCCACACTCTGCACTCCCCACTCCCCACTCCCCACTTCCCACTCCCCGAGACCACAGACAACATCCTTGCTGCTGACTGAAATAAGCAAACAGAACCAGAGAAGACAAGCAGCATCAGGTCCACATAGATAACCGAATATAACATTGCTTAGAGCAAGATACACCAGGGGTCCAACAGCACTGAAGAGGAGAACAACACATCAACAATCTGTGCCAGGGGAAACCCAGTCATCCAGTGGTGGGGAAATAGCCTTTCGAGCCCACAGGAGGTTCAAGCACCAGCTAATGACTACAAGACCAACTAAAGCCAGAGATAACCAGATGGCAAAAGGCAAACATAGGAACGTTACTAACAGAAATCAAGGCAATATAGCAGCATCTGAACCCAGTTCCCAGACAGCAGTAAGTCCTGGATACCCCAACACACCAGAAAAACAAGATTTGGATCTAAAATCACTGGTCAGGATGCTGATGGCAGAACACATAGATAAATCTCTTAAAGAAATACAGGAGAAAATGGATCAAAAGTTAGAAGCTCTCACAAGGCAAATACAAAAATCACTTAAAGAAATTCAGGAGAATATGGATCAAAAATTAGAAGCCAATAAGGAGGAAGTACAAAAATCACTTAAAGAAAAAAAGGAGAACGTGGGCCAACAAGCAGAAGTCATGAAAGAGGAAACACGAAAATCTCTTAAAGAATTACATGAAAATACTAACAAGCAAGCGGAAGATCTGAGCAAACCCATCCAGGATCTAAAAACAGAAGTAGAAACAACTAAGAAATCTCAAAGGAAGACAACTTTGGAGATAGAAAACCTTGGGAAGAAATCAGGGGCCATAGATGCAAATATCAACAATAGAATAAAAGAGATAGAAGAAAAAATCTCAGATGCCAAAGATACCATAGAAACCATTGATTCAACAGTCCAAGAAAATACAGAATGCAAAAAGCTTGTAATCCAAAACATCCAGGAAATCCAGGACGCAATGAGAAGACCAAACCTAAGGATTATAGGATAGATGAGATACAACTTAAAGGGCCAGCAAATATCTTCTACAAAATTATGGAAGAAAACTTCCCCAACCTAAAGAGAAAGATGCCCATGAATAAACAAGAAGCCTACAGAACTCCAAACAGACTGGACCAGAAGAGAAATACCTCTCATCACATAATAATCAAAACCCCAAATATTCTAAACAAAGAAAGAATATTAAGGGCAGTAAGAAAAAAGGCCAAGTAACATATAAAGGAAGACCTATCAGGATTACACCAGACTTCTCACCTGAGACCATGAAAGCTAGAAGATCCTGGGCAGATATCATGCAGACTCTAAGAGAACACAAACTTCAGCCAAAACTACTATACCCAGCAAAACTCTCAGTTGTCATAGATGGAGAAACCAAGGTATTCCATGACAAAATCAAATTTGCACATTATCTTTCCACAAACCCAGCCCTACAAAGGATAATAGGGGAAAAACAGCAACACAAGGAGGGAAACCACACCCCATAAGAATCAAGATAGAAACCCCCTCTCATCAAACACAAAAGAAGATAACCACACTAATATACAAAAAATAATGTCAAGAACACCTCCACGGCACGGCTGGGAGCTGCGTGCCCCGTGGTTCTCCTGGGCCCCTACACCAAAGGTCTCCATCTTGCGCCCAGGTCACCGGCAGAGAGGGGCAGGTATCCAGACCTAATCAGGGCCTGCCATTGCTTGGGCGGGGAAACCGACAGGTGTGGGCCAGGAGCCAGAGTTGGGGTTCTCCCACGATTCTCCCAGGCCTTTAAAAAGACCGTCTCCATCTTGTCGCTAGGTCAACAGTAGAGAGGGCCAGAGATACAGACTTAATTTCTTACTACCATCACTCGGGTGGAATTCTGCCAGGTTCTTGCCAGTGGCCAGTGCCTGGGCGGCCCAGCAGGACATCTCCACGGCCACTGGGCCTTGTACTAACTCCGTTGGGAACCGACTACTCTGAGGTCCTCTTACTACTCTCAGCAGCGGTCTCCATCTTGCCGCCTGGTCATCAGTAGAGAACCAGCAGGCAGGCCCAGCCTCACAGGAGGATCAAACACCAGTCAGTGACAAGGTCAACTAACGCCAGAGATAACCAGATGGCAAAAGGCAAATGTAGGAACGTTGCTAAGAGAAATCAAGGCAGCATGCCAGCATCTGAACCCAGTTTGCCAACAACAAGAAGTCCTGGATCCCCCCCCCAACACACCAGAAAATGAAGATTTGGATCTAAAATCACTGGTCAAGATGCTGATAGCTGAACACATGAATAAATCCCTTAAAGAAATACAGGAGAAAATGGATCAAAAGGTAGAGGCCCTTACAAGGCAAATGCAAAAAACACTTAAAGAAATTCAGGAGAAAATGGATCAAAAAATGGAAGCCAATAAGGAGGAAACACAAAAATCACTTAAAGAAACACAAGAGAATGTGGGCCAACAAGTAGAAGTAATAAAAGAGGAAACACAAAAATCCCTTAAAGAATTACATGAAAACACAAACAAGCAAACGAAAGATCTGAGCAAAACCATCCAGGATCTAAAAACAGAAGTAGAAACAATTAAGAAATCACAAAGGGAGACAACTCTGGAAATAGAAAACCTTGGGAAGAAATCAGGGGCCATAGATGCAAATATCAACAATAGAATACAAGAGATAGAAGAAAGAATCTCAGATGCAGAAGATACCATAGGAACCATTGATTCAACAGTCAAAGAAAATGCTAAATGCCAAAAGCTTGTAACCCAAAACATCCAGGAAATCCAAGACACAATGAGAAGACCAAACCTAAGGATTATAGGTATAGATGAGAGTGAAGATTTACAATTTAAATATCTTCTACAAAATTATGGAAGAAAACTTCCCCAACCTAAAGAGAGCGATGCCCATGATTATACAAGAAGCCTACAGAACTCCAAACAGACTAGACCAGAACAGAAATACTTCCCGTCGCATAATAATCAAAACCCTAAATGTACTAAACAAAGAAAGAATATTAAGGGTAGTAAGAGAAAAAGGCCAAGTAACATATAAAGGAAGACCTATTAGAATTCAGCAGACTTCTCACCTGAGACCATGAAAGCTAGAAGATCCTGAGCAGATATATCATGCAGACTCTAAGAGAACACAAATTTCAGCCAAAACTACTATACCAAAACTCTCAATCGCCATAGATGGAGAAACCAAGGTATTCCATGACAAAACCAAATTTGTGCGATATCTTTCCACAAACCCAGCCCTACAAAGGATAATAGGGGGAAAACACCAACACAAGGAGGGAAATTACACCAAAGAAGAAGGAAGATAGAATCCTCCTCTCATCAAATCCAAAAGAAGATAACCTCTCAAATATAAAAAATAATTTCAAAACTGTCAAGGGGTAATAATTACTATTCCTTAATATCTCTTAACATCAATGGACTCAATGGCCCAATAAAAAGACAGACTAACAGACTGGATATGGAAACAGGACCCTACATTTTGTTGTATACAGGAAACACATCTCAATGTCAAAGACAAATATTACCTTAGAGTAAAAGGCTGGAAGACAATTTTACAAGCAAATGGTCTCAGGAAACAAGCCGGAATAGCCATTCTAATATCAGATAAAATTGACTTTCAACCTAAAATCATCAAAAGAGACCTGGAAGGTCACTTCATGCTGGTCAAAGGGAAAATCCACCAAGAAGAACTCTCAATACTGAACAACTACACTCCAAATGCAAGGGCACTATCATTTGTAAAAGAAACTTTATTAAAGCTTAAACCACACATTGCACCTAATATAATAATTGTGGGCAACTTCAATACCCCACTCTCCTCAATGGACCAATCAGAAAAGCAGAAATTAAATAGGGACAAAATGAAACTAATTGAAACTTTGGACTAATTGGACTTAACAGATATATATAGAACATTTCATCCTAAAGCAAAAGAATATACATTTTTCTCAGCACCACATGGTACCTTCTCCAAAATTGATCATATAATTGGTCACAAGACAGATGTCAACAAATACAAGAAGATCGAACTACTCCCATGCCTCATATCAGATCATTATGGAGTAAGAGTGGTTTTCAATAACAACAAAAACGACAGAAAGCCTACATACACATGGAAACTGAACAACTCAACAACACCTTAGTCAAGGAAGAAATAAAGAAAGAAATCAAAGACTTTTTAGAATTTAATGAAAATGAAGGTACAACCTACCCAAATCTATGGGACACAATGAAAGCAGTGCTAAGAGGAAAACTCATAGCCCTGAGTGCCTCCAAAAAGAAACTGGAGAGAGCATACACTAGCAACATAACAGCACACCTGAAGGCCCTGAAACAAAAAGAAGCTAATTCACCCAGAAGGAGTAGAAGACAGGAAATCATCAAACTAAGGGCCGAAATCAATCAAGTAGAAACAAAGAGAACCATACAAAGAATCAACAAAACCAAGAGCTGGTTCTTTGAGAAAATCAACAAGATAGATAAAGCCTTAGCCAGAATAACCAATGGGCACAGAGACAGTATCAAAATTAACAAAATTAGAAATGAAAAGGGGGATATAACAACAGAAACTGAGGAAATTCAAAAAATAATCAGATCCTACTACAAAAGCCTATACTCAACGCAACTGGAGAATCTGGAGGAAATGGACAATTTCCTAGACAGATACCAAATACCAAAATTAAATCAGGATCAATTAAATCAGCTAAACAGCCCCATAACCCCTAGAGTAATAGAAGGGGTTATAGAAAGTCTCCCAACCAAAAAAAGTACGGGACCAGATGGTTTTAGTGCAGAATTCTATCAGACCTTCAAAGAAGATCTAACACCAATACTCCTCAAATTATTCCACAAAATAGAAACAGAAGGAGCACTGTCCAAGTCATTCTACAAAGCCACAATTACACTGATACCAAAACCACACAAAGATCCTAAAAAGAAAGAGAACTACAGGCCAATTTCCCTTATACATATTAATGCAAAAATACTAAATAAAATTCTTGCCAACCAAATCCAAGAACACATCAAAACGGTCATTCACGATGATCAAGTAGGCTTCATCCCAGAAATGCAGGGGTGGTTCAATATATGAAAATCCATCAATGTGATCCACTACATAAACAAACTAAAAGAAAAAAACCACATGGTCATCTCATTAGATGCTGAAAAAGCATTTGACAAAATTCAGCATCCTTTCTTGTTAAAAGTCCTAGAAAGATCAGGAATTCAAGGCCCATACCTAAATATAGTAAAAGCAATATCCAGCAAACCAGTAGCCAACATCAAAATAAATGGAGAGAAACTTGAAGCAATCCCACTAAAATCAGGGACTAGACAAGGCTGCCCTCTCTCTCCATATCTTTTCAATATAGTACTTGAAGTTCTAGCGAGAGCAATTAGACAACATAAGGAAGTCAAAGGGATACAAATTGGAAAGGAAGAAATCAAACTATCACTATTTGCAGATGACATGATAGTATACTTAAGCGACCCAAAAAACTCCACCAGGGAACTCCTACAGCTGATAAACAACTTCAGAAAAGTGGCTGGTTATAAAATCAACTCAAGCAAATCGGTAGCCTTCCTGTACTCAAAGGACAAGCAGGCTGAGAAAGAAGTTAGGGAAATAACACCCTTCACAATAGCCACAAACAATATAAAGTATCTTGGCATGACTCTAACCAAACAAGCTAAAGATATGTATGACAGGAACTTCAAGTCTTTGAAGAAAGAAATCAAAGAAGACCTCAGGAAATGGAAAAATATTTCATGCTCTTGGATTGGGAGGATCAATATAGTAAAAATGGCCATCTTGCCAAAAGCAATCTACAGATTCAATGCAATCCCCATCAAAATCCCAAATCAATTCTTGATAGATCTAGAAAAAGCAATTCTGAAATTCACTTGGAATAACAAAAAACCCAGGGTAGCTAGAACTATTCTCAACAATAAAAGGACTTCTGGGGGAATTAATATCCCTGACCTCAAGCAGTACTACATAGCAATTGTGTTTAAAACTGCATGGTATTGGTATAGCAACAGGCAAGTAGATCAGTGGAGTAGAATTGAAGACCCAGAAATGAACCCACAGACTTATGGTCACTTGATCTTTGATAAAGTAGCTACAACCATCCAGTGGGAAAAAGTCAGCCTTTTCAACAAATGGTGTTGGTTCAACTGGAGGTCAACACAGTTATAATGCCATATACTCTCGTTTGTTTCCATGTAGCTCTGGCTGACTTGACACTAACATTCCAGGGCTACACCATAATGTTGGCTTAAAAAAAAAAACTTGCTGTAAATTTTATTTAGTGTTGAGACCAAGCATTTTCCCTTTAAACAAGAAAAATTCAAACATTAACTACACCTCCCCAAAAGGAAAAGTGTTTTATCATGAAATGTGTTTGTTTTGTTTTTCTGACATTGGGTCTCACTCTTCAGCCCTGGCTGGCACGACACTTGCTTTGTAGTTCAGAATTCACAGAGATCTATGTGCCTGATTCTCTTCATGATCGCTGGGAATAAAGGCACGTGCCATCAGGCACAGCATAAAACATTCTGATGTTTATTTGGGTGATAATCTCAATGGTTTATGTCAAATTTAAATATATTCCTAAAATACTTCAAAATACAAGATATTTCAAAGTGGCTTAAAATAAAATCTTAAGCCGGGCGTTGGTGGCGCACGCCTTTAATCCCAGCACTTGGGAGGCAGAGGCAGGCGGATTTCTGAGTTCGAGGCCAGCCTGGTCTTCAGAGTGAGCTCCAGGACAGCCAGGACTACACAGAGAAACCCTGTCTCGAAAAACCAAAAAAAAAAAAAAAAAATCTTAATGTTAGATACTAGAATGTTATAGAAAATTTTTATACAAATGATTACTCATTTTTAGATTCAAAATGCTATTGAAGGAAGGAATGCTTTAGTCATGTAATTTTCTTCTTTTCTTCCTTCCTTCCTTCCTTCCTTCCTTCCTTCCTTCCTTCCTTCTTTCCTTCCATTCTTGTGTCTTAGGCTTTCTTTTATTGTGAACAGACTCCATGACCATGGCTACTCTTATTAAGGACATTTAATTGGGGATGGCTTTCAGTTCAGAGGTTTAGTCCATTGTCATCATGGCAGGAAGCATGGTGGTACACAGACAGACATGGTGCTGGGGAAGAAGCCAAGAGCTCTACATCTGGATCAGCAGGCAGGAGGAAATGAGTGCCTCAGTGGACCTGACTTGAACATCCTAAACCTCAGAGCCTGTTCCCAATGTCACATTTCCTCCAACAGGGCCACACTTCCTAATAGTGCTACTTCCTGTGAGCCTATGGGGGCCATTTTCTCTCAAACCACCGCTCTCTCATTCTTGCTCTTTCTTACTTTTTTTTTGAGACAGGGTCTCTGTATGTACTCTAGGCTGTACTGGAACTTGCTATATAGATTGGTGTTGCCTCAAACTCACAGAGATCACTTGCCTTGGTCTCTTGTGTGCTAGGATTAAAGATGAACACCTCCAGGCTCAATGATGCAACGTTCTAAATGGACCAACCAGACCTGAAAGACCAACATTTGACACACTGAAAAAAAGGAGCATGTTCTTAATTATTATTAACTTTGAATTTGACACTGCCCAGAAAAGATCACAAACAAACAAACAAAAATATCAAAACAAAACAAAAAAACAAAACAAAAAACCAACCAAGGTCTCAACTGAGTAATTAGATGTATAAAGTTGGTCTGTGGCATGTATGTGAGAGGTTCTCTCCATTATCTTAGTTGATATGGGAGTGCTCAGCCCACCGTGGGGGGCACCATTCCCTGGGCGGGTGGTCCTGGGCTGCACAAGGAAGCTGAGCACAGCTGCAACATCGTTCCTGCACGGTTCTTCCCTCCAGGTTCCTTCATTCCCTGACTTCATTCAAAGACGGATGTGACCTAGACATATAAGCCAAACACACCCTTTCTTCCCTAGCCTGATTTTGGTCAGAGTATTTTATCACAGCAACAGAAAGGAAACTAGGATACCCACGTTTAAGGAGAAGTTAGAATGAGGCAAAAATGAAATAGGATTTTAAGTTTCTTTACAAGTTAAAAAAATAGAACTGACTTACTGTTTTTGAAAGAATTCTTCCATATCAATTATTTTATATAGCATATATTTAAACACACACAGATAAACAATATCACAGTTCAAAAACAAGTTTTCAAGTACATCTGTTTTTCTTCAGTGCTCCGACTGAATCCAGAACTTCAAAAAGGGGTAGGAACCACTCTAAAACAGTCACAGAAAAAAATCATCCAGTCATGAAAATGAAAAGATAAAAATAAATGTCAAGTCCAGTGGAATATAAAGCACATATCTCAAAGCCGAATACATTTATCATTGGCTGCTTTATCTGGTGATTTTCTAAGTAAAAACTGTGGCCTGACAAATCTCACATAGCTTAGGCACAGAGGCAGGTGGGTCCCTCTGAGTGCAAGGCTAGTCTGGCCTACATGAGGAGTTCTAGGACAGCCAGGGCTACATAGCAACCTTGTCTGTTGAAAGAAAAAAAATTAGCCAAGTAATTTGCTTTCTGAATTCTGATGAATGTAATTAATATTTAAGTGAGTTACCATTAGTGTCACAGGTACCTAGAATGTGCTTTTGCTATAAATATATTGACTCATTTTTTTGGGTTCCCAAGGCAATAAACGCCTGGCATCTATACCTACATCTGTATTTGTCTCCCTTACTCTGTATACTTCATCACTACATGTTTTAACTCAGGTTTAGCTATGCTATGTATTATAGAAATAATTGTTTAAAAAATAAAGGCTAGCAAACCTGTCTCCAACAGTTGAAGAAACAGTTTGAATCTTATCATAGCTTTCATGATACGGTGCTCTGGACTCTGAAAGGGTGCCTGAATGTCTCCAGTCATGGTTTTAAATCTGTAATTATCTTGAATTTCAGGAACAGCAGTGCCTCAGAGACAGTGGGAACACATGTCTTATGGAAACAGAGCACAGATAATGGTCAACCAGATCACAGTGATGAGGACCAACCAGACCACACAGTGGCCAAGCCTGCTTACTTAATTTTTTTTTTTAACACTTCCTCTACATAAACCTACAGTTTACATCAGTGCCCTGATGA